>JAFIRS010001144.1:0-427785 GCA_018342105.1 Gonioctena quinquepunctata
GCTTCCATGTCGCCGACAGTGCCTTAGTCCCTTAGATACAAATACGAATAGTAATCATATGAATGAAGTTATCCCACGGTTCGAGCGTGCAGCTGCATACTCTCTTATCTTGTTAATGTAAACAAACTCTTTCACAAAGGATGCCGCCGCCGATATCTTATCTCAATGTAAACAAAGGATGCCGCCGATATCCGGTCGCTTAAATAAACAACTGATAAGAAGTGCTGACGTAGATAATATTCCTGCAAAGACTTGTCGGTTGAGTCATGACCGCATCATCACTGCTGACTCCTCCCACTTTCCAAAATGGCCGCCGTCATTCACTGATCACGTGACACTTCCTCCCAACCAATGCCGTTGACGGATATTGGTTGACACCCCCATTTCAATATGCTGCTCGGCTATTGGATAACGGCCGGCGGCTATCACCACGCCCACGACCTATCACAGCTCTCCCCACCTCCCACTCTCAATCACACACTCCCATACACAACATGGCTGCCACCATTCCGACCAATCACAGCCCACTCATCCCCCACCCTACCCACATACAACCACCCCACCCTCTCACCGCCATCTTTTTCTACAAACCCCCACAACGAACCGCCCATGACCGCCACCATCATCCCTACCCCCACCCGAAAACCACCCCCTCAACCGCTCGCCAAAACCCACCCCAAAATAGGGGTTGCGCTCGTAGTGACATAGCCCTTCTACTTTTGTTGCAAACATAGTTGATATGTGTGTCCGATCTGAAGCAATTAAATGTTGGTGTATTGAAACAATTGGAGCTGAATGGTAAATAGTGCTTTTTCTCAAGGTTTCAAGTGAGTAAGTAGTGGTCGAGCCAATTTTTAATCGAGGATAAATCAATCTGTACAATGTTTTTCAGTTGTTCCCAATCATCTGCTTTATAGAATATTGCGGTGTCATCGGCAAATCCCAATAATTCCCATAGCTTTCGACAAAGAACAGCCCATTGATGTAAATGATGGAAAGAAGAGGTCCAAGTACGGTCCCCTGCGGTACTCCATATTCTATTGCTTTTCGTTTCACTGTTCACTCTTGCACATTGAAATCTATTGGTGAGGTAACTACCAAAAACTTTGAGAAAATTATTACGTATGCCAATGTCTTCCAGTGTTTGTAAGAGTAGATTATGACTCACAGAGTCGAATGCTTCAGATAAGTTCATGAAGACGCAGAGGCACGTTTTTTCCATCTGAAGCCGATTATACTTTTGATGTGGAAAGTTTTTCTTTGAGCCATACTGTTTATTAGATAATAAGTTATACTTGGAAATATAAAATGCCAGCCGTTTTTTGGGTTCTTTTTCAGGAATGTTTGTCAAATGCGTTATGAGCGATATCGGTCGGTAATTGGTTATCTTTTTGTAGATAGGGACAACTACAGTTTCTTCGAAAGCCTTTGGCCAGGTACCCTTTTCTATGCATAAATTGATCAGATATGATAGGGGTTCCTTGATGAATATACTAATGGACTTGAGAGTCTTAGCGCATATATCATCGACGCCCAAACTCTTTTTTTATTTTAGAAATCACCGTTGAGACTCACAATTTCTTCCGCATCAGTTGGAATGAGAACAAATGAATTCATTGGGGTGTACCTTGGAGGGAAATAATTTGGGTCTCTTTGTATATTATTGGCCATTTCTGTTCCGATTTGGGTATAGACTTTATTGAATTGATTAGCTATTTGTTTTCTATCCGTTATTTATTTCCCAGAGTCATTTTTTATTGTTTTTATGATTTTTTTACCTTTTTTGGGTTGCTTATATCCTGAACTATTTTCCACAGTGCTTTGTTATCGGATGCATTTATTTGATTTTGGTAATATTCGAGTTTTGCTTTTTTTATTAGTTTTGTAAACGTGTTCCTATAGCTGGGAAAATGGGAGATTGTTATTCATATGTTGTTCAAATGATTATTAGGTACTCAAATTATTGTCAAAATATCACTTACTCGTTATGCGAGAACAAAAATATAGGCATTCCGTACTTGCATGACTTATTTCCGGACTTGTAGTTGGAGTTGTACCAGTTCAGAGCGCAGTATTAGGGCCTCACTAAGGGATGATCCATGTTTGTTCGTTATGAGAAATTCAGCAGCTGGCGAAGCTGGTTAAAAATGAATCAAAACCCATATGATTAATTTCCGGAAGTTGATGAGTCCTACTATTATTTTCTTCAAGAAATCATAAAGAAGTTCTCAGGTCGCGTTGAAACAATGAGAATACTGAAAGCATTTCCATCGCGCAAGATATGGAAAATAATTCAGGTTGTTCATTCTTATTTCGCCTCACATAAATTGAAGATGAGAGATGTTTCCCATATTTTTATCCTTATGGAAAACATCCCGCCTTCTTACATATTACATGAACACAAGTTTAAATTATAACGCATTCTTGCAGTTCTCACGAAACTTCTGCAGAATAATGAATAACGTTTCAGATGTCTGCAATAGGAGAACGAAACAGGAGATGCTCATTATGGAAAAAGGAATGAACACTCTTTCTTGTGGACGTGATATGCATTTGATTAAATTATTTATTGTTTTTATGTGTGCTGAAAATTATACATAATTAAATCATTGGAGTTATGGATGACTTGTTTCTGCATTGTTTAGGTTTCATTTTCGCTGGCAGTAAAAATAGTATTTTTTTTCACCCTGAGTTGGTTTGCGTCAGAGCGTTTTCTTGAACTTTGAATAAGGAAATGGAGAAACTTTCTACTTGTCATTACTCTACCGAAGAAATTGTTTTGCCTAGGTAATCCTCACCAAAAAATATTGGGATTCGAAAAAAATTATACTTTTTTCGGTAGCATTAAGGATATAAAACGAAAAAAAAAATACTAACACGAGACCAGATTCACAAATTTCTATTGGAAGCTTTAGACAATCATTCTTGGATGATAAAGGTTATTGTAACTATAGTGAAGAATTAATAAGTTTTGCGAAAATCATTACCATAATTATTTTCAGGTAGCACGAATTTTTGGTATCGCAAGAGCCTTGAGAAGTACTGAGTTAGTTCAGTTGACGGTGGACTATGTTCTGATCAATATTGAAGATACCAAAAACAAGCAGAAAGGAATTTCAGTGTTGAAAGTTCTGATAAAAACGCAGTCAATGTTATTGAATTGTGCCGAAAGAATATGGCTTTAAGAAAAGCTGCAACTCCTCATTCAAAATTTTTCATTCGTTATCAAAACAATCAATGACACTGATAACGTCTTCACTTGTCAAACAGAAATGTTACATTGATGGTGTTTTTGAATGTTTCAATAATTCTTCCATTCGGTGAACAAAGATCGAGAGTCCAACAGAGAAAAAGCTCTTTAAGTAATAATATGTGAGTTATCGTAGTATTTGTAATGTATAAAATAAGACCATAACCAAAACTTTTCAAAGGTTTATTGACATTTCGTGGCAGAAGAGCTTGTACCCTCTGCATATGGTATGAATGAAATTGTTGATCGTGGATAATTCTCCAAACTGTGGACTGAGTAGAATTGAGAGCTTCAGCAATTATTCTTGTACTTGTTTCTGGATTCTCCTCGGGAGCGTTCAAAACAGCTTCTTCCAATTCTCGGGTTCGGACTGCTCGTGGTCTTCCTATAATATCATCTGCCCTCTTAAAGCTACCTGTTTCTGCCAAACGACGGTAGAGACTGATAAATGTTGAACCTGAAGGTAGTACTATTTGTAATGTATAAAATAAGACCATAACCAAAACTTTTCAAAGGTTTATTGACATTTCGTGGCAGAAGAGCTTGTACCCTCTGCATATGGTATGAATGAAATTGTTGATCGTGGATAATTCTCCAAACTGTGGACTGAGTAGAATTGAGAGCTTCAGCAATTATTCTTGTACTTGTTTCTGGATTCTCCTCGGGAGCGTTCAAAACAGCTTCTTCCAATTCTCGGGTTCGGACTGCTCGTGGTCTTCCTATAATATCATCTGCCCTCTTAAAGCTACCTGTTTCTGCCAAACGACGGTAGAGACTGATAAATGTTGAACCTGAAGGTAGTACTCGATTAGGAAATCGCTCCTGGTGAACAGGTTTTGCTTCGCGCGCATTGTCATCCGCAAGGCCATAAACGAAATGCATATCGGCTTAATAAGCATTATTGTTTAAATAATCCATTTTTTTCGAAATTCGTATTTTAAAACTTACAGAAACTTCAACAAAACAACAAAATGTTTAACTGTCACATAATATGTAATTACCAAAACTACTCACTTAAACGTCGAATTCATTTCCTACGCATTCTTGTGAAAAATGCCAAATAATGGTAATAACTCCAACACGCATCGATTATCAAATAATTGACTTGAAATTTTTAAGTCCAAATACAGTGTGACCCATTTAAAATGGAACCACCCCTGTAGAATTCGCATTTTTCAGGTAATCTCAAAAAAAAGTTTTTTTGTATTAAGAATCAGAAACTGTATCTTGACACAAATATTCATAACTTCAGTTTCATTTCCAAGGCACTCTATGGGTTTTCTTCTTCGTCAAAAACGGCAAAAAATTATGAGGCAATTTTTTTTTCCAAATTTAACTACACCACTGAATTTGTAGTCGTTATAAATGGAAACCATCGAAATTTCATGAAAAAATATTGGTTAACAACGTAGTTACAACAACTTAAATTTTGGAAACAAAGTATTTGATTATAATTTTTATTTAGATTGCAGACATATTTGAAATCTGGCAACACTGCCGATACAAAGTAGAGCACAAGTAAATTTGTACAGCGAAAATCCGAAGTCAATAGCTCATTCTGTTCAACAGTTATAACTACTGAAAATATGGTAATGTGAGCGATTTGTGGTGTACTAAATCACAGCCTATATTGATTTAGTACAATACCTATGCCCAATGTATTAGTTCAGCTTTCCTCAAATTATTGATACCTTCTCTAAAAGCTTGTTTCAGTTGAGTTTTGCAGAATAAAAAAGGAAAATTTTTTTGTCCTGCTTTCTGTTTTATTCTTGAATAAATAATTTTGATACTTTAAAACTTGATTCGGTTCATTTCGTTTTTATCGACTATTGAAAACTGCAAACTTGAAAATGAATATTTAATTTTTTGTTATTTTTGAATACACTTATAACCCAAACTTAAATAAATGATTTTAAGGTAATATAATTCACAAATCCAGTGGCGTAGTTAGATTTTTATTACAAAATCGCTTCCACCAGAAATCGCTCACATTACCATACTTTCAGGAGTTATAACTGTAGAACGGAATGAGCTATTGACTTCGGATTTTCGCTGTACGAATTCACTGGTGTTCTTCTTTGTATCGGCAGTGTTGATAGATTTTAGATATGTCTATAATCTAAATGAAAATTGATATCAAATACTTTATTTCCAAAATTGAAGTTGTTGTAACTTCGTTGTTAACCAATATTTATTTATGAAATTTCCATGGTTTCCATTTATAACGGCTACAGATCCAGTAGTGTAGTGAAATTTCAAAAAAAAATTGCCTAATGAACTTTTGCCGTTTTCAACGAAGGAAAAAAACCATATAGTGCCTTGGAAATGGAACTAAAGTTATGAAAATTTGTGTTAAGATACAGTTTTTGATGCCCAATTTAAAAAAAAATTTTTTTGAGAATGACTGAAAAATGCGCATTTTACAGGAGTGGTTCCATTTTGAATGGGCCACACTGTATCTAGAAAATGGTTGCTTATAGCGACTTGTAACAGAGGTATCTTTTTCACGTAGATATGAGGGAGAAATCAATTTTTCAACTAGAAAACTACTTACTTAAACGTCAAATTCATTTCCTGAGGATTCTTGTGAAAAATGCAAAATAATGGTAATAACTTCAACACGCATCGATTATCAAATAATCTACTTGAAATTTCCAAGTCCAAATATCTAGAAAACTGTTGCTTATAGTGACTTCTAACAGGGGTAGCTTTTTTACGTAGATATGATAGGAGAATCGATTTTCTTACTGAAAAATGTGCTGGAAGTACGCTCAAAAAAGTTATGAATTTTCAAAAAAGAAAAAGAAATGTAGGTGCCGCCTCCTACGGGTAAGAGCAATAATAACATCAGGTTTGAATTGGACACCTCGAAAAACCTCCCAATACCAATTTTCGTTTGATTAAGGTCAGTATTTCGAAAGTTATTTAAAAAAAAACGAAAATAAAAATAAAATTTCAACACTCTGTATCTTGGAAATGAAGCGTTTCCGGGCATATATTTATTCGGACGATTCATATTAGAATGTTGTGAGGAATCACCTCCTGGAGTTTGTCAAAGTACTTTTGAATCACCCTGTATAGAAGTTCAGAAATAAAGTATTCTAAGCCAGCGATCACTCGCCACTTTTTCCATAGTTTTACGTGAGTAAACGCACATTTTCAGTAATATTCCACAGATATTCCAATGAAAGACAAACAATTACATGGTGATCCACCAAGCTCAAGTGAAATCCACATTGATCAGTATGAAATAAACATCGACTCTCTATTCTAAAAAAAACAGCCTCATCTCCCTCCCGATCCAATTACTCACGTCAAACTACATCTGAAAGGGGCATCCTCAAGAATTGGCTGTGGCCCAAATCCTATTAAACTAATTCCGTGCTCGAACACCAGAACATAGCGGCGCTATGGGTTACGCCTCGATATAAATTCAAATGCACCCCGCGTAATTTACATGTAGATTTCGCCTGCCACGACAACGAGTGATATGCCATAGCAGGGACCTTTTTTAGTCCAATCAAACTACACATTTCACCATTTGTCTTTCTATCTCGATATGGAAAAAATCGATTTCTTCAGTTAAACTTGAACTAAATTTGGAATATAATGGGTGTTTATTCAGCTCGATATATAACATTACATACAGTGCTTCTCAAAAGTCCTCTCCCGCCCCACTTATTTTTGGAACGATTATACATAAACAAGTGAGATTTGGAAACTGAATGTTAAAGGTTGTAAACTTCCCTACTAGTGATGATAGATGACGAAATCGTCAAAGATGACGTCACAAGGCCATTGTGACCAATAATTTCAAATGGAACCCTACGGCAAGCGACACCTCTTTTAAAAGGTATCGAAAGAACCTATTCAATGATACTCATTTTGTTTGTGTTAATGGCAGTTTTAATGGCTCATTAGTAAACATTAAAATTTAAATTCCATTCAGTATGATATTAATTACAGATTTAAGAATCAGTATCTACCTGAAGAAATTGCTCGAAGTGACGTCCATTCACTTCCTGACAGTGAAATATCCCATTTTTAAACTCTTCTCGTACTTTTGCAAATGTGTCTGCGGAAACAGCCTCACATTCTGCAACAATACGTTGTTTTGAAACGTCAATATTGTCAGGTTCAGTGGCATAAACCTTCGATTTAAGGTACCCCCACAAAAAGAAATCCAAAGGTGTGAGGTCCGGTGATCGAGCTGGCCATTCCGTTGAACTTCATCGTCCAATCCATCTACCACGATACTCCTCATCCAAATACCGTCTTACTGCACCGTAATAGTGTGGAGGAGCACCATCCTGTTGGAATGTTATTTCCAAATTGCCGAATTCATCTGGATTATCTCCCAAAATTTCAAGGATTAACGGTTCTTTTGCGTTTTGCAACAGCTCCAGATAAACCTCACCAGTTAAATTAGTATTTGAAAAAAGAGGCCCAATATTTTGTCCAGTTTCACCAAGAATTAGGATCGCTGCTACTTTATCACCTAAAGCACGTACCAATCCGCTCCTTGAAGCACTTTAACGTTCGGCTCACAACAGTTCAACAAATTATTAAAATGTACAAAAATATTAAAAGTACCAAAAGCTGCTAAAACAGTTGAACGTTCGATCAACAATACACAAATTATTAAATGTACAAAAACTTGGACAATTACAAAAACGTCGAATTAGGGAGACTTACAAAAACGTCAGCTTATTTGACAACTATCCAGAGGCGGAGCTTGAATTCGGAATTTTAGTATTAACTGATTTAATTCATCACAGCTTTGCGTTTTTTGAGAGCGATTTGCCAAAACTGTCATAGACACAAACAACATTAGTATCATTGAATAGGTTTTTTCGATACCTTTCAAAAGAGGTGTCGTAGGGTTCCATTTAAACTTATTGGTCACAATGGCATTGTGACGTCATCTTTGACGATTTCGTCATGTTTCATCACTAGTAGGGAAGTTTACAACCTCTAATATTCAGTTTCCAAATTTCACTTCTTTATGTATAATCGTTCCAAAAATAAGAGGGGGGGAGGGGACTCTTGAGAAGCACTGTATGGATAATTACTCTTTCGAACATGAAATTTAGAAAACAACTTTCACATTTTTCCTTGATCTATCTTTCAAAATGACAGTTTTTGATGCTGTTTTCATAATTAAAGGTGGGTTATTGTACTCTATCAACCCTTCAATGAAGATAGTTTTATCCATTGTACTCTTGTATGTGATACAGATCTTCACCTCTCAAATTGTAATCTACCAATTCTAATCTTTTAACAAGACAATTATTGAAATACTCGTCGTGTTCCGGCTCCCAAATTTCATGATTAATTCCCGCAGAGAATAAAAAATCTCATTCGGGAAAGATACCGTGGCAAGAGAGCATATCAAAATAGCAGAAATTAATTATAAAAATAACGTAATAAATGATACTACTGGAAGAAATTGTTCGATCATTCTGGCAGCAATTTGAGCGCTTCATGCTCAAAGAGTGATTTCGCTATACGATCTATGTTTTTCGCACCTGTTAATAAAGAAGACGTCATTGATTCAATAAAAAATTTAAAATCTACAATTCTGGATAAAATACCGGCTTTGGTCATAAAACACTGTAAAAATGTCATTTCCCCAATACTAGCTCATATCATTAATTTATCAATCAGACAAGGTAAATTTCCCTCAAGTCTGAAAATTGCTTCAGGTATGCTACTGTACAAAAAAGATGATCCCAGTAATGTCAAAACTATCGTCCAATTTCATTATTGAGTATTTTCTCAAAAATAATTGAAAAAGTGGTCGCTCTGAGGATTGAAACATATCTTAGTTCATTTAGTTTAATAACAAATAATCAGCATGGTTTCAGAAGTGGTTTCCCAACTGAGACAAGCGAGGCTGACTACACCCAACATATATATGATGAATTGGATCGCGGTCAATATGTAGTATCAATATTATTCGATTTAACGAAAGCATTTGACACTGTCGATGAATCCTTTGTTTCTGAAAAATTGCATCAGCTGGGCATTAGTGGATGCATTAATGACTGGTTTCACTCCTTTCTAGAAAATCGAAAGATTATTGTGAAAATTGATGATGTCTTCCCAAACGAATTTGATATTGAGCTTGGAACTCCTCATGGCAGTGTTCTTGGCCCGTTAATATTTTTATTATTTATTAATGACCTGTCTAGTTATTTGACTGATGCTTAAGTACTCATGTATGCAGACGATACATGCACAATTTTATCAGACAGCAAAGAAATTGCACTTTCTGAAAAAGTAGCCAACACACTGAATCAATTTCAAGATTGGTGTTATCGAAACAGATTGATGATAAATATTAAAAAAACTGCTTGCATTGAATATTACTCTATTTACAATTCACCATCAAACTGTTCTATCTCGTTGAACAAAACTATCATTGAAAAATCAAAACCGATAAAATTTCTGGGAACCGCATTTGACAGTAACCTCTCATTGGAGGAACAAATCAATGCTGTATGCAAGAAAATTAACCAATGCTTTTACTTATTGACAGTCCTAAAATCCATGATAGATAGGGATACTCTATCAAATGTGTATTATTCATATGCATACTCTGCAATTGCTTACAGCATTATTGACTGGGGGCAAGGAAGTGAAATTCAAAGAGTGTTTGTATTGCAAAAAAGGATAATATGATTTATATTTGATCTACCTTTTCAAACTTCGTGTCGCAACATATTTAGAGACAAGAAAATTCTAACGGTGACTTCTATTTATCTCTTGAAATCACTGAACAATACTCATCGGACCCAACATGAATTAATAAAAAATAGTGATATACACAAGCATGATACGAGAAACAAAAATGATTTATTGCTCAAAAAAGCAAACCACAATTTTTATAAAAATCACCCTTTATCGCTGGGGCTTCTTACTTCAATAGGCTTCCCAGCCACTTGAAAAACAGTCCGACATACGAAGTTTTCAAAGGTAGGTTGAAACATTTTTTAGCAAATAACTGTTTTTATAATTTGGGGGAAGTTGATACTCTCCTCTCCAATAATTGATCGAAATGTTTTTTACTTTTGTATTTTGTAACAATGTATTTGTTCTGTCTTCAGTTCTTGGAAAGATACAGCTGTGATATCTGTTATATGCTTCTATGCTCCATTATTTTTATTTAAACACTTGTACTGACACGTCCAATCTATTGTATTATAGCAAAAAGGATTTGATAAATTTGAATTTGAATTTGAAAGTCTATTCCCTGCGGATAGAATCCGAGCTAATGGAATGAATAGGAGGGTTAGAGAAAATATATCTAAATTCAGGAATGAGAAATTTGGCACAACACTTCAAAATTTAGACAAAAATTATCAGTTTTGGAAACTTCATCGAAATTTAAAATAAAAAAAAGTCTGATTTCTATCCTATTCATGGTGGGGTCGGTATGTGCTACGACCCCGAGTCCAAAGCTCAAGCCTTTGCAGATACGATGGGAAGGCAATTAACATTGAACGAGCATCCAGACGATGATCTGGATCGAGAACTTTTGCTGGAAGATCGAGTTTGTCGTACTCTAAGAGAACCCAATCATGATGTCATTCGTCCGGCTTCGATGGATGAACTTGAGGCACATTTCAAAGGACTAAATCCTGAAAAAGCAATTGGTTACGAAGGAATTACTAATGATGATTCAGTATTTCCCGGATAACCAGGTACAGTCACTTTGAAATATAATTAACAACCCTCTACGCCTTAAAAGATTCCCTCGAAGTTGGAAGCATGCCATTGTGGTTATGATTCCAAAGGAGGGACAAAACCCGACCTCCCCGCAAAATCTTCGACCGATCAGTCTGCTCTGCAGTTCAGCTGAGTTGGATGAGAAAGTCGTTCTGAAAAAGCTTGACGAAGAAGTGGAGGACAGAAATGTCCTACCGAATAAGCAGTTTTGTCAGGAGATCACGAACTAGAGTGTTCCATCTCAGATACCATTATGCGTTTCTCAAATGCACTCAGCTTGAACCGTTGGGTCTGGAAGCATCAAATTCTTCATACATCTCAAGAGTCCTCTCCCTCCCTCTTATTCTGTAACAATACGTTGTTTCAAAACGTCAATATTGTCAGGTTCAGTTGCGTAAACCTTCGATTCAAGGTACCCCCACAGAAAAAAATTCAAAGGTGTGAGGTCCGGTGATCGAGCTGGCCTTTCCGTTGAACCTCGTCGTCCAATCCATCTACCACGATACTTCTCATCCGTCTTACTGCACCGTAATAGTGTGGAGCAGCACCATCCTGTTGGAATGTTATTTCCAAATTGTCGAAATCATCTGGATTATCTTCCAAAATTTCAAGGAATTAACGGTTCTATTGCGTTTTGCAACAGCTCCAGATTAACCTCACCAGTTAAATTAGTTTTAAAAAGAAGAGGCCCAACAATGTGGTTTCCCAGGATACCTGCCCAAACATTCACCTTCTGGGAAAATTGAGTATGTGTTTCATTCACGAAACAGGTGAGGATTTGCGTCACTCCAATACCTCACATTCTGTGTATTTACATTTCCATTTAGATAGAAAGTACTTTCGTCACTAAAACAATTTGTTTTGGCATAGTCTGGCTGTTGGTTAATTTTAGTTTCAATATTTTCACAAAATTCTAGTCTTCGATCTGGGTCGTCGTCTGAGAGTTGATGAACCATTTTTAATTTGTATGGATGGAATTTGTTTTTTTTTTCACCCTTTGTACTGTACTTCGACTGACTTCACAGGTAGATGCAACGTGAGTTGTTGAAGAAGTAGGATTAACTATTACTTCTGCCAGTATATACATTTTTTTCTCATCAGAAATTTGTGGTCTGCCATATCGTATCGCATCATTAATACTACCCGTTGTTTCAAACTTACGAAGAAGCTCCCTTAAATGAGTCCTCGAGACGGGACGATCGGGAAACCTCTCATTAAAAATACGTTCTGCTGCATGAATTTTTTGTCCAGTTTCACCAAGAATTAGGATCGCTGCTACTTTATCACCTAAAGCACGTACCATTTGGCTTCTTGAAGCACTCAAACGTTCGGCTCATAACAAATTAGCAAATAATTAAAATGTACAAAAATATTAAAAGTACCAAAAGCTGCAAAACAGTTAAACGTTCGATAAACAATACACAAATTATTTAATGTACAAAAACTTGGACAATTACAAAAACGACGAATTAGGGAGACTACCGAAAACTATCCAGAGGAGGAGCTTGAATTTGATTTAATTCATCACAGCTTTGCGTTTTTCAAAAGCGAGTTGCCAAAACTACCATAAACACAAACAAAATTAGTATCATTGAATAGGTTTTTTCGATACCTTTTAAAAGAGGTGTCGCTTGCCGTAGGGTTCCATTTAAAATTATTGGTCACAATGGCCTTGTGACGTCATCTTTGACGATTTCGTCATCTATCATCACTAGTAGGGAAGTTTACAACCTTTAATATTCAGTTTCCAAATTTCACTTGTTTATGTATAATCGTTCCAAAAATAAGAGGGTGGAGGGGACTTTTGAGAAGCACTGTATACAACTTAACACACCTATGTTATAAAAGGAGCTCCTCTGCAGATGTTCATGATTCTAGACTCACTGGTGTCTAAATAATTTCAACCCCTCTGGGGGATTAATTTTCAAAAATCCTCATTTAGTATTCACCTAAGTAATATAAGGAACTAGAAAATTTCATGCTTCTAGACCGGTTTAAGCTGTATGTTGTCTGTCAATCAGTTGATAGAATTTTATTAAGTAAATGTTGGCGCCTGCTTATTAATGATCTCAAACATGGACACTCAGTAATAAGTTAATGAATATTCAGAGAGTTGGGAGTTTTTGACTTAAAATGTATTGGGCTATATCTGTTACATACGAGAATTATTCCCATTGATTCATTCTGGAGTGATTGCAGTCGGTAAATTTCAATTTGTATTGACATACAGTGATTGAAATGTGGAAAAATGTATTATACAGAATTATTCTGCATTGGATGAAAAAGTTTCTGCACACTCTGTAGAAATGAATACCAAACTTTTCAGCCAATATGTTTACATAGAAAGTCGATATGTTTGGGAGAGTTTAGTTGGAGATTGAAGTGTGGATATCCAGATATTTCATTATGTTCACATAATTGATTATATCATCATACATTTTGATGAAAAAATTACGTTGGCCAAATTTCGCAGCATTGCTTTCGTTACTTAAAACCATACACTTGGTTTTTTAAGTATATTAGCTATAAGCCATCCATTTCATCATTCATTTCTTGAACTAATACATCAAAATAAAAGTAAAACGATTTATGATAAGAAATAATCACAAGAACGTGCAGTGAGCGGCAAATTCCACAGTAGAACAAAACTAGACGGAAAAAAATGCGGAAAATTTGTACAAGAAAGTTTCTGTGTGTCCTAGAGTACAAGATATACCTACCCGTGAAAATTTAGGAGGCTACCAAAAATGTACATGAAAGTGGGTTAATTTTTCAACAGTTTAGTTCTTTGAACGTCGAATTGAACGAATGTACAAAAAATATTTGAAAGAATGTGGGAAGGGAGTAGAAATATGAAAGGAAAATAAAACTTTTTTAATATATTGAAGGAGTGGAGGTGTATATACTACTTCAAGATAAAAGCCCTCGGATTACAATGGTTTTTCATTGATTGATGTGCGTTATGGCTGACCAAGAGAACTATATGTACAGGGTGTAAACTAACTTGTTGCACTCCCATGAATGACAGGTGTATATTGCTATTTCATAACAAATTACAGTGATTAAAAGTTCAAAACAAAAACCTTAAAAAAAATTGGCGATTTCAAATTACTGTCCGTTTGGCTGATAACCTGGGATCAAAGCCTCGAGAGAACACTGGCAATCGCTGGATGCAAGATATACATTCAAGTTATGTTGAATTCTGAACCGACTGTTTGAGACATATAAAAAGAAAGTCTGAGAATCCTTATTAATATTCGTTGGAGGCTACCGGCGACAGCACTGTTCAACAACACTGGGAACAAACCATTTCAGGTTTTTTCATTTTGTATTAGCACCTTCAAGGTTGTGCCAGCCTTCGACTTCTGGACTTTTGGGTTTGGTGTGCGTTCTCATTAGACTTCCACCCTTACTCAACATCCAATAGTTGAAGCTGAGCGTTAACTTTGATGAGTTGGGCATTTTTAATGTCTAATTTTGGAAATTTCTGTCTTCCTCTTGTCAAAGAAGTACTGTTTTCTTCTTCTTCCTCTTCTTTCTTCGGACTTTTTGATCGAAAATTTTGGGACTAAGATGATTCTCATCAGACTTTGCTTTTGTACCAGAGTTCGATTATGATGGCTCAAAATTGGAGAGTTATACAACAATCTTGATGAGTTTCCTTGCCATATTTTGTCATAGACCTGACAAATGTAGGTTTTCATTGGACTGATTATTGTCAGATCTTTGTTCCAGATGGCACGGTGGCTTATTTCAGGGTTATTTCTGATTTCTCGTTTTGTGATTCCATGTCACAAAATGCGCTTGTCATATCAATCACCTTTCATCCTTGTCACATATTGTAAGCTTCAAATTCACTTCATCAATGAATATTGGCCAGAGATATCGATTTCCAAAAATTTTCAATCTATAATAATCCTCGACCAGAATGAATTTTAACATGTTTGTACTCTGAATTTGTATAATGTTTTATACCTCTGAGATACTTTTCACGGTTTTCTGTGAACTTGATGAGTGAGTAACCTCACTTTCTCATTTTCATAACTTTCAATTTATAATCAAATATTTTTCTATTTCAAATTTTCAATAAGTACTTACTTTCAGGTAGCACTGATGATAACTTAACAGTCGAAAGCGCTCTGCTATGATTTTATAAATGAATTTATCTGCACGAAATACAAATTTCTTTCTTCGAACAATCTTTTTATACCAACTTGGGTAGGCCTGCACTAAATGCTGCGCGTCGACTTCTTCTTCTTATGTGCACATGGTGGGCTGGTTCCGGAGAAACCGTGCACGTAGGCCTCTTTACTTGAGCCCATTGTGCGCCCACGTGATCTGAGAATCAGCTGGGCATGCTGACATCTTCTGGGTTCAGAATTATGCTACCCAGGTTAATCTCCCTCTGGTGCACCAGAGCGGGGCACTCTGTAAGGACGTGCGACGATTCTCGTCATCTTCCAGGCACCATCTGCATAAGGGATCATATGTGATCCTGATGAGTTCCATATGCCTGTTCAGGTGATTATGTCCCGTTAGGAGCCCAGTCACAGTCCTGATATCCCATTTGTTGAGTGACACGATCTCTCTTGACAGTTTCTTCGAAGGCCCCTTCATTTGAAGCCTCGATTGCCTCATGCATGGCGCCACCTGCCATATTTTGATGAACTGCTTCTGCAACAGTCCCTCCATGTTAGATATGGCCATGCTATTGGGTATTCCCAAGATTTGTTCCGGTCTGACCGGAGTCTTTCCCGATCCAATCTTGGCTACTCTGTCTGCCTCTACATAACCAGGAACACCTGTGTGTCCTGGTACCCATATGAGGCTGACTTTCCTTGTTTTTTGCAAACTTTCTATGGCGTTCCTACCCTCGGACACCCATTTGGATGTGATCTTGTTTGATCCTATTGCCATAATTGCTGCCTTGCTGTTCGAGTAGATGAGAATAGGTCTCCGAATTCTGTTGTCGAGGCTTTCCTGAACGCAAGTGAGTATAGCATGTACTTCGGCCTGGAACACTGAGGCGTATTTGCCTAGAGAAATTGAGATTTCTCTCTTTGTACCTTCCTTGTATACTCCTGCGCCAGACATTCCCCCAAGTCTTGATCCATATGTATACCAGGTTGATCAGTATACAGGGAGTCTGCCAGGCGCAGCTTCTTTCCATTCATCCCCCGTGGGGATTCTGATTTTTGGTCCCTCTTTGAAATTCAGAACCGGCGGGATGATATCTCCATCCATTTGTAGGATTGGACAGCCCTCCTTTGCCTCTTTCCAAATATTGGAGTGTCCATGGTTTGCCTCCGCGCCAATCCATTGGCCTGTACCTTGGAGTCTGTAGGCAGTACGCATGGATTCATGTTCAATGACTAGGTGCAGAGGTGGCAGTCCTAGCAGAACTCCCAGAGCTCTGGTAGGCGTCGTCCTCATAGCACCTGTCATCCCTAGGAGAGCCAGTCTTTGTACTTTATCTAGTTAATTTCTGGGCTTTGCTTCTTGTGGTGCCGGTCCACCAAACCATGGACCCGTACGTTAGCGAATTTTCGCCGTATATATCCAATGTAGGGTTTCCTATGTCAAGCCCCACGTCTTGCCGAAGGCTCTCCTGCATGCACAGTAGGAGCAGATAGCCTTCTTGGTGCGATTTTCAATCTTATTTTACGAAGTAGGAAAACTTAAAGTCGTCTCCACAATTTAATATCGATTAGTTAAATGTTGGTGGAAAGGTAAAAAACCATCGATCAGACATGTTTCGAACCTCTATAGGTTCATCATCAGCGGAGCTTAAAATTCTACAATAAAAGAAGAGCAAAGAAGTAAAACCATAGGTAATGCAGTACAATGTGTTACTTACATGGAGATGAAAAAATTATGGGTTAAACATTATTATAATTTATAGTCAAGAGTTCATGATAGAAACAATTGAAAAACAGAAAGGTTTGCCTTTGAGGGTTGTATATACCCTTTTTGAATTTGGGTAGGCTAAAGACATTAGCCGATACAAAATAACCCGACGACATGTGGAACGTGAAACAATGGTGGCAATGAATGGTGATTGACAGCACACAAGGAGCCATCCATCAAGCAGACTGAATTGTCAAAACCCTACCATGGAGCGATGACAGGAGAACCACATGCACGGAACAGTGATGAACTAGAAGCAAATCCAAGCGAAGCAAATAGTATTCCGTGCTGAGAGCTCAAATGTCACCTATCCATATTCATAACAAATATCTAATATCTAGGAATAGCACATTTATGTATTAAATTAAAGATCAGTGCGTATATGACAGACTAGTTATTCCAACCAACGCCATGAAGTGTGACCTATACTGAAGAAAGGAATAACACAACACAGTGCTAACCGGACTAACACCTATCCAAACGAACACATCTACTATGACAGCGAACAATCGGTTTATCGGAGATCAAGGCAAGAAAGAACTCTAATGAAATGTAAGGGAATTGAAAAACTTTCAGCAATCAAATTGTATTTGTTCGTTTAGAGAAACAACACTCGGATTGTTTCAACAATGAATGGAACATCATTAGACAAATAGGTTACAACAATGGTTTTCCCACCTATTTAATCAACAGAATTCGTGATAATCATTTAATCAAATCCCTCAATCGTAGTTTAGTTCATATCCATAAAGCCAATAAATATTGTTCTATTCCTTATTTAGGTAAAGTTTCTCTTGATATCTTGAATATTTTTAGACGTTTCGGTAATCATATCAATTTTTCCTTCTACACTACGGATCCGATTTCCAAAATGATAGTTAATACTAAAGATAAAGTACCTCTCGCCCACAAATCAGGCGTCTACAGAATTTCTTGTTCACCGAATGATTGTGTTGCTAAATATGTCGGTCAGAGTGATAGAAAAATAAAAACAAGAGTTTTGGAACATGTTTGATTGAGAGTTCCAGAAACCCACAAATAGATGATTATAATACTGAAAGTTCATTTGCTAACCATATTCCTAATCACCATCATAGCTTTGATATTGATACTGATTTAGATATTTTACACGTTTGCCAAAAAGGTTCTCTACTTAATTTTCTTGAAATTTTTTAGATCAATTCTGTATAAACAATCCGAGTGTTATTTCTCTAAACGAACAAGTACAATTTGATTGCCGAAAGTTTTTTAATTTCCTTACATTTCATTAGAGTTCTTTCTTGCCTTGATCTCCGATAAACCGATTGTTCGCTGTCATAGTAGATGTGTTCGTTTGGACAGGTGTTAGTCCGGTTAGCACCGTGTTGTGTTATTCCTTTCTCCAGTATAGGTCACACTTCATGGCGTTGGTTGGAATAACTAGTCTGTCATATGCGCACTGATCTTCAATTTAATACATAAATGTGCTACTCCTAGATATTAGATATTTTTTATAAATATGGATAGGTGACATCTGAGCTCTCTGCACGGAATACTATTTGCTTCGCTTGGATTTGCTTCTAGTTCATCACTGTTCCGTGCATGTGGTTCTCCTGTCATCGCTCCATGATAGGGTTTTGACAATTCAGTCTGCTTGATGGATGGCTCCTTGTGTGCTGTCAATCACCATTCATTGCCACCATTGTTTCACGTTCCACATGTCGTCGGGCTATTTTGTATCGGCTAATGTCTTCAGCCTACCCAAATTTAAAAAGGGTATATACAACCCTTAAAGGCAAACCTTTTTGTTTTTCAATTGTTTCTATTATGAACTCTTGACTATACATTGTAATGATGTTTAACCCATAATTTTTTCATCTCCATGTAAGTAACACATTGTACTGCATTACCTATAGTTTTACTTCTTTGCTCTTCTTTTATTGTAGAATTTCAGACTCCGCTGATGATGAACCCATAGAGGTTCGAAACATGTCTGATCGATGGTTTCTCACCTTTTCACCAACATTTAACTAATCGATTGCAATATTAAATTGTGGAGACGACTTTGAGTTTTTCTACTTCGTAAAATCATACCACTCCACTTCGAGCTACAATGGACTTCTACCACAGGTGATTTTCAATCTGCTCGTTCCAGGTCAGCTTGGAGTCTATGATGACTCCAAGGTGTTTGGTCGACCCTTTGTACGGAAGCTGTCTTCCTGAGACACGTATATCTAGAAGAGATCCTATTTTGCGTTTCTTGGTAAAAATTCCGCTTTTTCTGGATTGACTCTCAACCCTCCGGTAGAACATCGACTTTTGTTTCGTCGGTTAAAAATCGGAACCACCTTATCTTTTGCATGGAATTTCCATTTCCGTGATACATTGACTGGATTATTTTGTATGACAGATGGTCCAATTAGGCGGTGTGAATCAGTGTTTGGAGTTTGTCGCCGGGTATGTGTGACGACGACTGCGATGTCATGTCACGAGATTTGATTGGACAACCGCGGAGGGGATTGTTACGCGTAGACATGGCTTCGATTTGATCAGTTGATGAAATTCTAGGGACAGGGTGAGCTAGAGGACAGAACCATCAATAGAAAACAAATGTGTCCAAGTTGCATGTTGCATTCTTGAATAAAAAATGCTGCATTGTATGATTTTCCTGGTTTTGTGCTGTAGAGATTATATGGAGCCATCAAGTATTCTAGTTAGTATGTCTTTCCACAAAAAATATCGAAACGGGTAAAAATATCCCCTTTTTGGAGAAAATAGATCAAACTCAATATTATAATATAATAATAATACAAACACTGTTTCTCCCAGCCTCTCGAAGGAATTTCAATATGCTTTTTCAGATATATATTTTATAAAAATATGATGTCATTAGCTACAGACAATATCGATATTCGTTTCACAAACTCATTGCACAGTTTTGGCAGCAGATACTGAACTTTTTTTTTTCAATAAAAAATACGATATACCGGGTGACACAGGATATCGGGCCACCCCCTTGTAACTTCTGCATTCTTTAACGGATTTCTCTGAAATTTGGTACAGTTATATAAGCAACCATTTCGGATTTGATCACATTACAATCCAAAATGGTAGACTTCCGGTTTTTCTGGAAATGCCAGCAACTTTTTTTTTCAAATGGAACACCCTGTATATTTTCACATATTCAAGTTCAACAGATCAAAACATGTCCAAACCTTTCATCGAATGTGATTTTTTTGAAACAATTGAAATTAAAATGGTTTTTTTATTTCACCTTGTGGATAAATGAGATTTGGTCGAGACTATTCACAATGAGTCGCACATAATAAAAAAACATATTTTTTTTTGAAAAATTATTTTTTGTGTCACTTTAGTCACATCACATTTTTATCAAAAATATTTTTTTTCAAATGGATTCCCTATGGGCCACCTACATGTCTTTCTAGAACATACATTCAGGAGAAAAATGACATATCATTTTTGTATTTCGGTGCAGTAACAAATTGTATACATTCAAAAATCTACAACTTGTTCATGAGTTTCCTTGCAGTTCGAATAATTTTTCAACTTAGTAAGCTGTGGAAAACAACATTTCTGAATCTTAACCTAAAATAACCTAAACAAAGTCTAGGAAAGAAAAAATGAGCATGTTAAGGTCAAATGTTGTTTTCCATAGCTTACGGCTTGGTTGAAAAATTATTCGAACTGCAAGGAAACTCATGAAATAGTTGTATTATCTTTAATGTATGGAAATTTGTTATTGCACCGAAATACAAAAATGATATGTGAATTTTTTCCTTAATGTATGATACAGGTAGGTGGCCCATAGGGGTTCCATTTGAAAAAAAAATAATTTTTGATCAAAATGTGATTTGACTGAATTGATTAAAAAGGGATACAAAAAATAATATTTCAGAGAAAAATTAGTTTCTCTGTTATGTGCGACTTATTGTGAATAGCCTTGACAAAACCTCATTTATCCACGAGGTAAAATAAAAAAACAATTTTAATTTCAATTGTTCCAACAAAATCATATTTGACATGATGTTTGGACTTGTTTTGACCTGTTGAACTTGAAAATGTAAAAATATACAGGGTGTTACATTTGAAAATAGAAAGTTGCTGGCATTTCCAAAAAAACGGAAATCCGCCATATTGGATTGTAATGTGATCAAATCCGAAATGGTGGCTTATATAACTGTACCAAATTTCAGGAAAATCCGTTTACGAATGCAGAAGTTACAGGGGTGGCCCGATATTCTGTGTCACCCGGTATATTCATTCGTGTCTACCAAAAATGATCTAGCCTTGTGAATGAGGGGTCACAATTTTAGGAAGAAATTAATTATTCAAACATTCCTTCCAATTTGGTAACTTTTATTTTCTCGAAAATTCAATTCGAAGTATACAGTGTGTCTCACTTCTCATGGAAATATCCCCGTGTCGTCCGTAATTATCAGAGTAGAATTCTGTAATTTTCTCGATCGGTAGATATACCGGAGGTGAGTCTGAATCTCTCCTGGAATTGACCTGAGTAACATACACTGCGCGCCAGGGGCGATGGATATATCGATTTTTGCGAAAAATAATATTAGTGGGCAAGATAGGCCTAAAATTCTCAGGGATTCGTGATCAGGACATGAACTCTATCACCAATCCATATTTTTGCTAAAAAACAAATCAGTTCTGAGAAATCCGAATTTGTCTCACTTCCGTATCTTCCGTATATATTGGAGTAGAATTCTGTAATTCTCACGATCGGTGGATATACTGGAGATGAGTTTAAATCTCCACTTGGGTTGAGCTGAGTGGCATACGCCTGTGGTGATTTTTCAAAAAATAATAGGAGGTGGAATAAGCATGAAGTTCTCACGGAAATCGAAGTTCTTGAAGTTATAAGTCAACTAAAAACTGCCAAATCTCCGGGTGTCGATAACATAAAGGCGGAAACTCTCAAGAAAATTGCACCCCACATAGTCGGTCCACTCACTCACATAACCAACAGATGTATAGAATCCGGAAAATTCCCCGATGAATCCAAAATATCAGTATTGAGACCCATTTACAAAGAGGGAGATTTCAAAGGAGCAAAAAACTATAGGCCTATTTCACTCATCACAAACTTTAGTAAAATTTTTGAAAGGATACTGAAGAATAGGCTTTTTAGCTATTTGCATAAGTATAAGCTACTATCTGAAATGCAGTTTGGGTTTAAGGAAGGTAAATCAACCGAAGACGATATAATTGAGCTTACAAATTATGTTTACGGAGCCTTGGATGATGGTAAACCTTGCCTTGGTGTTTTTGTAGATCTTGCGAAGGCTTTTGATACCGTGAGTCACACCATACTACTATCGATACTTGAAAATAATGGGGTACGGGATAATTGTCTGAAACTTTTTGATAGCTACCTTGATGAGCGCCAACAATGAGTCAAAATCAATGAAACCTACAGTGAGTTCAAGGAAATCGAGTGTGGTGTGCCTCAAGGTACAGTGCTAGGACCTATAATTTTCTCGATTTATGTGAACGGATTATTTTCAATACAGTCTGAAGGGAAAATAGTTAGCTTTGCTGATGATATGGTGATTCTTTACAAGGGAAAAGACTGGGTCAGTCTGAAAAACGATGTGGAAGTAGATATTTCTTTGATAAAAAAATTTTTGACAACAGATTACTAACTATCAATATTGATAAACCGTTTTCTCTACCATTCACTACATATGAAACCACCCGGCCAGACTTTCAACACCTCACTTTGCCAGGAAACCTACAAATTTCTTCTGTAAATACCTCGGAATTATGATAGATACACATAGGCGATGGGATCATCATGTGAATTTGGTCCCAAAAAACTTCGTTTTGTTCTCCATAAATATAGACAATCAAATGATATTCTTGACCTGAAACAGAGGAAAACAATATACTACAGTTTAGTGGAAAGTCACCTAAGCTACGGTCTTCTTGGATGGGGGGGGGGGTATATATGAAACTCACCTACGCCCACTCAGGGTTATTGGAAAGCGCTTCCTGAAACTGATGTTATCCAAAAGCTCAAGATTTCCGAGTGAACGTTTATATGAGGAATCTGGTGTACTAGATGTCTGGAAGCTATACTTTTAGAAAAGCAATATTAGACAATATATAAATAGGGATGAACTGGTTAAACTTACCCACAATTATAATACAAGGCGTACCTTCAATTTCAATGTCCTTGGACACACAGATCCATTGGACACAGGAGTTATCATTATTTACGTAATTGATACACTTCTGAAGATTTGACAACAAGTTTTATTGATAAAGGACCATTACGTGATTCCATGTTCAGACGACATATGTATGTTCGTGAGCAAGTGTGATTTCATCTATTTATATAAACCCGTATGTATGGTACATTTTTATCTATAATTTATATTAATCGATACCAATCAGCTTTTTATAACGGACATTTTTATTACAATAGCAAAATACCATAACATAGGATTCTATATTTCATTTTGTATTGATAATAGAATCATTGTATGATTGTATGTTAGTATATATGTATGTTTGTGGAAAAGTGTGAGTATGTCTGTAAACCTATATGTATAGATACTACCTTCCAATTGTTATTTATATTATTCAAATTTATCCAAAATAATTATATTGATATTATAATGATGAAAACTCTTTCTTAGAATTAAGTAATTACTATCGTCATATTGATCGCATTTCTCTTGGTACACATATGTGAACCATCCCACTAACAAGTGTCAACTTCAGTGGGACATTCATGTGCTTATTTGCTACTTGTAGTCAATTACTGTAACCTATAATTTATATGTAAACACCCGTCAATAAACACTATTCTATTCTATTCATGATCAGTAAACGAAATTTACCAATACACATTTCTAGGACAGAATAGTAGATACACGAAATGATAATATCAGCGAATCAAAGCCGGACGAATAATTTATTCATCTGCCTTTAAATGATACTTCATTTCTAATTGGAAGACTTTCTACCAACTAGTTTTCAGGTGGTGGTGGTGAAAAATATTTTTCATAATGTTGAACACTTAGTGGAGAACTTAAAGTGAAATGTTTCATGACCAATTAATTTTTCATGCAAAATTCCTATATATCTTGATCGCATTCGTGTTTTGATAGTGTCAAGGCTGAAAAGAAAAATGACAATCAAGTTGTTGATTATTGAAAGGGAGTTAGGAATAATCTAGTTTGAAAAATGTTAACTCGGAATTCCATTAAGATACGAGGAAGTTCCCATAGGAATTGATACAAATTCAATTATCTTTTTACTGAAAATTTTTCAGTAGAAATGTGTATTGGTATTGAATTTCATTCATTCCTATTATTTTTCGCAAAAATCGATATTTCCATTGCCCTAGGCGCGCAGTGTATGCCACTCAGGTCAACCCAAGGAGAGATTCAAACTCATTTCAGGTATATCTACCGATCCATGCGAAGTGAGACAAATTCGAATTTTTCAGAACGGAAATTTTTTCAGCAAAAATATGGATAGGTAATGAAGTTGATGTCCTGATCACGAATCCGTTAGAATTTTGAACCTATCTTGCTACCTAATATTATTTTTCGCAAAACTTGGTATATCCATGGCCCATGGCGCGCATTGTATGTCACTCAGGTCAATCTCAGAAAATATTTACACTCATCCCTGATATATATAACAACCGTGAATATGACAGAATGTATTCCAATGATTACGGAAGATATGGGGCTGTTTCCATGAGAAGTCAGACAAATTCGAATTTTTCAGAATTGAAATTTTTCCATCGAAAATAAGCATTGGTTATAAAATTGGTGTCCTGATCACGAATCTGTCAAAATTTTCAACCTAGCTTGCTCCCTAATATTATTTTTCACAAAAATCGGTATATCCATTTCCTTTGGCGCGCAGTGTATGTCACTCAGGTCGACCCTGGGTCAAGTTTAGACTCATATCCGGTATATCTGCGTGAGAATTGCAGAATTCAACTCCAATAATTATGGAAGATACGGGGGTGTTTTCATGAGAAGTGAGACACACTGTATGTAAGAACTCGGGTTTGTATCCATAGCGGAATAAAGATTTTTCCTGCATTACAGTTTTCAGTAATATCCCGTACGCCAGATTATAATTTGGAGCTGATTAAACCGGACCTCGGCTACGGTTAATGAAAATAACAAAAGTTTTTAACATCCCCTACACATGTGGTCATATGTGAGGGTCTATCTCGTAGCCATCGCATCGAGTTACAGCTAATTCGATTATATTTTAAACATTATGAAATTTTGCTCCTGGGAGCAGGCCCTGATGAAACTACAGTTTCATTTCGTTGGGCATTTATTCCATCAGCTTATAATTCACTCTTCTGCTTTGAATTACTTTCATCAAGATGAATTAATATTGTGAAATGTTTATAATGGCAAAACGAAGAATAGGACAGTCACCTGAACTGTCTAGTTGATAGTGTAATGTGAATATGATGGAGATATAAAATCAAAAGATTTCAATTAGATGAGTTATCCACCAAACTCCATCAATTTATAAATATTATTTCCTCCTATCGAAGTCGAATTATTCATTTCTCTTCTTCTACAATTTTTTATCATTCCGCTGATGATGAAATCCCAATCATGTGAAGACTGGAATGGAGTTTGTTCTTACTCATATGCTATAATGAGCAAAGTTAAAAGAGAAAGAAAGGCGAACTCTATGATACTATGGCGAAATATAGCAAAAAAAAAGGATTATGGAATTTCATTGAGATCGTACGTCTTCCTTATATTTTTATATTCATCTCTATTTCTCACCATATTCCCTTTTATTTATTCGTTTCACTCCTTCTTGCCTTCTTCTCCTAGGCCTGCCTTCTATTTTTCCTCGATATTCCTCATTTCGAATACTTTTCTTGTTATTCTCAAGATGTACATTCGTTTAACATGTCCAAACCATCGCAATAATGCCTCTTCTTTATCATTATCCATTGACTCTGTGAGTTTCCTTCTTTATTCAATCTGATTTCATTTTACTCTTCATTGTTTCCGTTTTATATTGATTTATTTTCATTTAGATATTTTTCAACTTCAGCAAATATGATTATATCATCCACATATCAAATATCTGCTACAAGTATTTTTTACATAATGCAGTATTCCGACTTTTCCTTATGTCCCAAAATTTCCCAAATGTGTCATTTCCATCTAATGTCTCAATAGACCAATCAATAGATATTTTTTTTGTGAGAAACATACTACCAGAAAATCGATTGTGCCATCAAACGAAAGACTTTATATCCTGTTATGTTTTCTACTCCCAATTGTCATTGCCTTATTTGTTATAAACATTTAAAAGCATTTTTTTCCATCGTTTATGACTTGTAACTTGAAAACTAATAGAGCAATTTCGATATTTCACGACATAGAAGTGATTGATGTGTACTTTATGTGTGAAAAACTCAGGCACTGTTTGATTATTAGTTTTAGCATAATTGCAATTTGATTTTTTTAATGCCCTTTATTGCAGCAGATCTGGATGCGTTAATTATTCTAAAAGATTTTTATAGATGGAGTATAGTACTACAAAATGACGATCGGTCTCCCTCGTCCGTTCCCTACTTCGTATGGGGTCACTGTTGGACGTGCTGTTGCCAGGTCGCCATGGCCGTTATTGAGTGAACTCTTTGGAAGCATCGATGTTCCATCCCCGTTGATATTTTTTTGTTGAGTAATCTATCGGTGGGTCAAGATAGATCTCCATATGGTTGGTAGTCTTTGGCAGTCATCTCTTTGGTTCATATTATGTGGTATTTTTTTTATTTCGATGGCTTCTGTCTTTGTTCTTGAGTGGAAATTCTCATTACTTGCCACTGTCCGAGTGTCACTAAAGTTCATGCTGTGTCCTGTTGTTATGTCATGATGAAATAGTGACGGTGTGGTCTCCTTGTTCCGTATGAAAATATGGTGTTCTTCTTTGCGGATGTTGATCCCTCTGTAAGTTTGGCCTATGTGTACGTCTTTTCAGAATTTCCACATGGTACTTCATGAACTCCTTGGCACTCCAGTGGTCCTTGGGATTTCTAAAGGTAGATCTTATTATACGGTATGTTGTTAACGTTGTAAGGATATTGTGACGGTGAGGAATTCTGCTGTTCCTGTCCGTTGTACCCTGTATGTATGGTAAGAATGTATTGACAATCGGTGGTTTCTGAACCTCTCGTTGTTTTTTCTTGACTCTAGGTGCTGCTTTGATAGTTTTCTTGGAGTATCCATTCATTTGGAGGGTCATTTCGATATTATCCAACTGCTGGATTTTTTGTGGATGGTGATTAGTGGTTCAGGTATCGATTGGTGTGAGTTTTCTTGAGATTCACTTTATGTCCCAGGATGCCGTCGGGTTTCTTTATGATCATATCGTCTAGAAAGGCCAGTTTTACTTTTTCTTCTGCTTCCATGTGGGTGAATTCCATTAGGGTAATTGAGGAATGTCGATATTTCCTAATGTCCATGTGGCCAAATCACAATAATGTCATCAACATATCCCAGCCAAAATTTTGGTTTCGATCTCGATGTTGTGAATGCTTTTGTTTCTATTTCTTCTATAAACAGGTTTGCGATGACTGGTGACAGTGGTGATCCCATTGGTGCTCCCACTACTTTTATGCATCGTTGGTTATCATAAATTGATGCAGTAAGTCGCCAAAGTGATTATGTGTTCTTCGGGCTTGCAGTTGTTTCTGGTTATTTCCAGAGCTTCTTGAGTAGGAACCTGTGTCAATAATGATGTAACGTCGAAGCTTACTAGAATGTCATCAGGTTGGATGATCTGTGACCTCAAAATGTCTATCAAGTGATCCAAATTTCGCAAGTATGATTCGACTTTCCCTGCATGAGCTTGGAGTGCTTTGGCAGGGTATTACGCAAGTTGGTGTACTGGTGATCCCATAGAACTGACAATCGGTCTGAGATATGGAGATCTGTCTTGATCTACCGACAAATTACTCAACAACAAATATCAAAGGGGATGGAACATCGACGCTCCCACAGAGTTCACCCAACAGCACCCATGGCTACCTGGCAACGGCGCGTCCAACAGTGACTTCTTCCCCGGCCCCATACAAAGCAGGGTACGAACGAGGGAGACCGATCGTGATGATCGTGCACAATCGAGCAACACCAGCACCAGTCGCGATCTGGCAACAACGCATCCAACAACGACAGAGGGCACGAACGAAGGAAAGCGATCGACTAACCACCATTATGAATTGAGGAGCACAACACAAAAACATCAGTTGAGTTCGAGTTCGAAGCAATCGAATTTCTAGACATCACCTGAAGATGGCAAATTTTTTCGGACCTTTTGAGGACCAAGAACGCGGACATAAATCCAAGAACACCTATGCTTGAAGTATGTTTGCAGGAAATGGTATTTTCTGGTTATTTTTCAACATTGTTCAAATAATAAAAGTATGCTTCAGATATTAGAAATGAAGGAAACAGTCAATCAATCAATAAATTAGCTTATAGCTTTCGCAAATAACAGAATTTGAATTATGCTCGATCAGACAAACGTGACTTGTATTTCATGTAAATACAATAGAAAAATCAAAGCAAAATTTATGATTTCCTATACTCTTCAAATCATGATTAAGGATACATTATTCCTACCATGGTAGTAGTTTTTGTCAACAAAGTCAAGAAAATACAAGGGAAGGCAGTGATGAACATAACCAGGAAATTTTTATAAATCTGGAATTCAGTGACTTTATTGGAATATGAATTACTCGATTATATTTCTCAATTTCTTGGGAAATTAGGAATTTTCCTTTTCCCTTATTCCTTCACTGGCGGAATAACTCATTGTTGGTTTCTACCGCTTCGGTATAGTGTTCTCCATTCTTTTATATTATTTTTTCTCATCCTCATACTATTTCCATTATACTAACATAGAAATAATATTTGAATAAAATGATTACTCAGTGTTCACAACAATCTCCCTTCTACTGTATAAAAAATGTTTAGAATATTCAACTGGCATTCTAGCGATTCATTGATTACCTCAACTAGAGAAGAAAAACAATGGAATTGATCCGAAATTGGGGGCAATGAAGCAGATAAAAACCCAGAATGAGACATGACGTAATTAACTGAACTTTTCTCGATACTTTCATGTTAGAAAGTTTCGCAACATGGATAACTGGTAGTCTCCAATGAATCAATAAGAAACTAACTTCGGAAAAATAAAAAAGTTGTTCACGCATATCTGACAGAAAACTGTTGCAATAAAAAAATGAAAAAACCGATGGCGAACCTAACGATGTGAAAGACGCCAATTGACTATTGACAACTTTTTTTATTTGAATTATCTCAAGAAAAAAAATAAATTGTGAAAAAAGAACGATTTTGCCGATGTCACCAGTTGTATAAGTGGTAGCTATTGTTATTAGACCATACTCTTTGTTTTTTATAAAAAATTATTGGAAAAAATATATAATTGAATTCTTATATTACTCAGAAAAATGTATAATATACTTTTTCAATCCCGCCACTGGTCACCAGTGTAAAAGTAGTATACCGTACTTTTAAACAAAAATAAAATTATTCATACTTACTAACACTATCTTTTCTAATAAGACCAAAAAATACATATAATATGAATATTATACGGGCAGCTCTCACCAGTGGAATGGCCAAAAATAGATTTTGCGGCACATTCCACAAATTTTGAAAATAATTTAGTTTGCCAGATTTTGAAAATGTCTTGTAAGGCACTGATTAATTTTAGCCACCTGTCCTTCAGGACAATAAATTTGGCCTCGGCTCAACATGCGAGGTCTTCTTTTGAACAACTTTTTTTCCAAGGAATCAAATAGTAATTTTTTCCTCAAATATAATTTTTCTAAATATGAAAAAATATATATACTTTTCTTCTCAAATAAAATGACTTTTACATTGAATTCAATTTTACTTTGGTTCACTCTATTTTCAAATAATATACGAAATCACTTCGATACTTCTATTAAATAGAATCATAAAAAATCATAATATCGTTAAAAAAATTCATCGAAAAACAATAACAATGTAATGAAATGAACAAATAAAATCATATCTAGCTTCAACCAAAGATTGAAACCATAAATTTGAAAATATCGTGTTTATTTCAATGAAAGAGCTCATACTTGTATATTCAAAACAAATAAAATCCATATTTCCCGTAAAACCCTCATATTTTATGTTCACCGATAATTACCCGAATTTAATAAAACTTTTTGTACATTGGCGTCAATACCAGTACTACCCACCTGCATAAATACGAACGATTTTTTTACATGTGGTTTACCCCAACAACAAAATTAAAGCAAGCGGTAAACTACTTTTTTCCTAAAAGCTTTGCACTTACCCTGTAGAACGATTGTTGCCTCCAATAACCAATTTTTCCAAATAGTTTTCTGTCCCATGTTTCATAGACACTCGTATATATTCCATTTCGATCCACCAATACAATAAAATCCCATACTTAACACCACCCATTTTGACTCACGAAAAACTCACTTTATCCCGAAATTTCATATAAATATCCCGACGCTTCAAAATTTTAGTCAAACAGAATATTATTTCCCACCGCCTTATAAAAAAACCCGAATCTGTTACCAAACATTTTCCACCGAACCACTGCGCCCGTGCCTAGCACGCCTCGCCTGTTCGGGTGAAGCATACCGACCAAATTAATGAATTTTATTCAAAAAAAAATCCGCTCCAAGTTAGCGTCAAGGCGTCGTCCCATTCTGAAATCCCTCATTGGTCTTTCATTTAAGTGGTACTTTTGCATATTCAAATCCTATTGGCAACTAATAATGGTGTGATTTTTCCAGGTGAATCTTTTCCAGGAATAATTCTTGTTATTTCAGCACAACGGCAATTAGACCATAACACTTAACTGTGAGAAGAAATCTAAACAATCGTCCGAACTTAAATAAACAATTGAACTCTGAACCGATAATAGATTATTCTTCAATCTCCCATCGAAGTTTGATGGTTGACTTCCAGTAACCACCATATAGAGAAATATTTCACTTACAATAAATTCAACAACGTTTATGAATATTATTTCAATGAAAGAAAATAAAAGTTCTAAATGACTGAGATATGCTCTTCCATTGTTTCCTACAGTTATGAAATTTCATCTCATAATTTACCAGGAAAAAAGATACTTTCATTAAGGCCAGAAAATAAAAAATACAATAATAACATAACACCTCACACCTGAGATCTACCATTTTCTGGTTCAATTTTATATTGAATCCTTTATGTGAAGAAAACCGTTTAATTCGATTTTTCTATTCATTCCACTTCACATGGTACTTATCTTTCACTATATGCTAGACGGGCTTGCCACTCCTACTGAGAAGGAATCTTTTATTTAGAAACATATCGAGGTGGGAGATTTTCGGAGTGTTTCTTTCTGTCACTAGGTACCGCCAGTTAAAGTTTATCTTTTCCGGCGTACCTATAGGTGTTACAAGCTCGATGATGGTTTGTTTACGTTGTGTCTCACTTCAGCCAGAGTTCTTTGGACCTTTGGCTGGTTGACTACTCCGTACTGATGAGGGCCAAGAAGCCTGAAACCGGTATGCGGATTGTTAGGTGAACACGACATAAATTGAACATAATCGAGCTTATCAGAAAAAAACATTTGCATTCAATGTCCATTGATATTATATGGAAGTATGCATGGATTTTCAGGTGAATATCATGCAACGTTCTGCGTGGTATTTGCTAGGAAAGTAGTTGTTTTTCACCTGAGATCTACCATTTTCTGGTTCAATTTTATATTGAATCCTTTATGTGAAGAAAACCGTTTAATTCGATTTTTCTATTCAACCTCACAGGGTGTTACAACGAATCATGTGTCAGAAAAATGGAACATTTTAATCGAAAGAAAAAACAGAATTTTTATTTTTGTGTAAACCTCAAACTTTTCAATCAAAACTTGGAGAAATATTTGTTTCACACCACCTACCAAAACTTCGCTGTTGCTATGACCTATCCAAGTACCACTATGGCAAATTCCTTCCTCGCTCAATCTCTCTCATGCAAGAATTGACAACTGAATACTGAAATGCCGCTGTCACTTAAACAACCACAACTCACGATCGTTTATCCACAATCAGAAGTGGGATCGATCCACCCCCTACCGCAAATATGACAGCATCAGCTATTCTTAACCCCACTCGAAGAAAGGACCCCCAGTTCCCTTCATATTACTTCCGATCTTCATCGCTAAGAGTGACATCGCTGAACGCACGAGCATCTCTGTCAATACCGCAAATATTGAGATCTCGGATGACGATGAGAAGTCGTGAATCATAGATGAGGATGATGTATGCGGAGCAGAATAGAGCGATTGGAGCAATAGTGCCATGAAAATAATCAATATGAAACAATCGGTTCGCTTTTGAATCGAATGATTCAATTATCCTTTATATTCATTGACACTGGAATCGTTTGCGTATGCCAACCGCTATAAGTTTTTTATTTTCACATACTCAGCTTAAGCAATATTCACTCCTTTAGAGTCAAACGTTGAATATACCTATAAAAAAAAAATCAGAAAAATTTCCATATTTATCCAAACTGTAACGGTAATGTAACTCCCTGTTTGCAAATGAAAATATCTGGAGATGTTAATAATAATAATAATAGTTTATTTCCCCAACATAAAAGTACATATATAATACAATATACTACATAAAGCACAATAATCAAAGGAAACATCAAAGCCCAGTGTGGCAAATTCCACATTACATAGATTGAACATTCTGATTTTCAAATTACAAAAATTGGCACAATTCCAATATTCCTCCAATGTATAACAGTTTCTCGATAGTAGTAGTGCTTTCATCCATCGTTTGAAACTAAAGAGGTTTGGGGATGTCTGTATATTTTCAGTCAGTGAGTTGAAGACTTAACATCTCATGAAATGCAGATTTCTTTGATCTGATGACCTGTGTATATCGGCACCAATAGATACTTGGATCTAGTTTCGACATGCAAGTTTGGCTATGATCCCAATCGAATATTTTTGTAGTAGTATCGAAAACTGGCATGATAAATAGTGAGAAGTATTCGTTAACTGTACTGTTTTGCCATAAAATCAAGCGAATAACTACGAAGCTTCTTACATAAAGTTACTATGTTGTGTCCATTGACTCCTAGAATCTATTACAATGCCTAACTGTTTAGTATTTTCAACAAATGAGATTTCACACTCATCAGTTGAGAGGGGCTCAGGAGTCTGTTGTGATGCTCGCATATAAAATACATTGCTTGTGTTTTTGTTGCATTTAGGATCAAACTGTTTTCAGACCATTTAGATCACACATATTGATAATAATAATAACTTTATTGTCCCAAAAAACATTACATCTTCATGGTTAGGGACTAAACTAGTTATAAGATCAAAAAAATATATTTATACTTCATGGAAGTAGTTAAAAACGAATTGTGGATTGCCATAAATTCACAATAGTTCGAGAAAGTATATAGGTATACTTAGGTGTAACCAAATGATCATTTTCAATTATTTTGATGTGTAAAAAAACATATTTAAAAAGATTTTATTCAGTTGAGTGAAGTGTTATTTCATTTCGTTTTATTTTTATTTTTTTTTTTTTTTCCTTGGAAATTTTTTCCAATTTGGTTTTTAAGGGAAAATTTGTTTGCCTAGTGGCATAATGATGAATTTTGTCCATTTCAGTGAAACTTATAATTGATGTTTTTTTTATTTTATTTTTGACAAAATTAATGGAACAACATATCTTGAGTTCATAAAGAGAATTTAAACTCATAAGCCTTTTTGGTTTATACAAATTTATTGTTGGTTCCAGATGTGGTGATTTATATATACATTTTATTGATTTATTTTGTAATGATTTTAATGGTTTTGAAATAAAATCATTTGCAAGTCCCCATATAGAAATGAGATACTGCAAGTGTGAATAAATTAAACTAAAATAGATATTTTTTAAAAAATTCAGTGGTATGTAATTTCTTATTCTGTAAAGAATGCCTATAAGTGGTTGATATTCCTTCCGAATTTTTTCAATATGCTTATTCCATGATAATTTTTCATCGATATAAAGTCCTAAAAATGTTGTTGATTTAGTGTAATTTATGATATTTTTTTCGAAATGAATGGAACTGGTGGGAGTGTCAATTGTTCTTTTAGAAACATTCATGTAGGAAGATTTATTGAAATTAATGATCAATTTATGTTGCTGTAGCCAAATGAAATTTTTTTTTATATAATTATTCATGTAGTTTTGTATTTTTTTAAATCGTTTGAAAAGTACATTATTGTAGTGTCATCAGCAAATAATTTCATTCTTCCTTCTAATTTAAATTTTGAAAGATTGTTTATATTATTAAAATTAAGCCAAGGAACCTTTGGTACTGAACTTTATATTTTTTAAAGAACTCTGATGTTTCCCTTTGAACATACTGTTTTCTATTATACAAATAATTTTTGAACCAATTGAGAAGGTTTTCTCTGATTCCAATGGTAAATAATTTTTATGATCAACAGTATCAAAGGCTTCACACAAGTCTAAGGATAACATAATACATTTTTCATTATTGTCAATTTGAATTTGAGTTTTGGTAATAACATCCATCGTTGCCACCTCTGTGTTCCTGGATTTGCGTAAACCATATTGACCTTCATATAGTGGATTCTTATTTTCAAGATGATCAAAAAGTTTCAAATGCATCAGTCTTTCTGAAATTTTCGGAAAAATTGGAAGAATAGAAATTGGTCTATAATTATTGGAATCATTTATTTTATCACTTTTGTAAATTGGTGACACCTTCGCAATTTTCATATTATTTGGTACTATTCCTTTTTCAAATGATTTGGAGATGATGAAGAATAAAATTGGTGATATTTCGAATTTGACTGCTTTAACAATTCTTGCACTGATTTTATCATAACCACAAGCTTTTTTTGGATCTAAATTTTCAATGACTTCTTCGATTTCAGATATACTGGTCCTAGCTTGTTGTGGAGTTGCGTTTGCAAGTTTGCAATAAGAATATTCGTTTTATCTGCATAGCACACTATTTGGGAATTTGATGACATTTTATTCAGAGGAATTATTAGACCATTTGAATATATTATAAAGAGATATGGATCCAAGACTGAACCCTGAGGAACACCCCAATCAATACATTCTTTAGTACTCAGCAGATAACGTATTTTGACTACTTGGGATCTACCTGTCAGATATGATTTCAACAAATCCTGACAAGTGCCTCTTATTCCATTTCGAGACAATTTGTAAATCAAGAGTTCATGATCTACACAATCGAAAGCCTGTGAGGAATCGACAAACAGTCCCATTACATGCAGTCTATGACCTAGAGCTGATACTAGCTTTCTGTGAAATTCATATAAAGCTGTTTCTATGCTTTCTATTCCTTTAGAAAGTTAAAAAGTTTCTCCCAGGTATGCGATTCAAATATCATAGCGGAATCGTTGGCGAAACTAATGACTTCTCCAGAAATCTTCAAATTCAGAAGGTCGTTGATGTAAAGAGTAATGGACCCAGAACAGTACCTTGAGGCACCCCATACATAACAGTTCGTTCAGTACTGGTACAGCGATCAATTTTTGCCTGCTGTTTCCGTCCTGTGAGATAACTTTCCATCAACTGCCTTACTACACCTCTGAATCCCAGATCCTCCAAGACTTCAGCTGGGAGTGACTAACTGTGTTGAATGCCTTGGCTAGGTCTAAGAAAATACCAATTGTTTTTTCCCGCTGTCCAGATTATTTGTTAATCTCGATGTTAGATGAGCAATGGCATCTTGAGTTGATTTATTCTGCTGAAAACCATATTGTCGAGTGTTAATTAATGTATTTTTTCAAATATTTTGGCAATATTTGATATAACCGAAATCGGTCTATAATTTTCAATGGAGTTTTTGGAACCAGATTCATGAATAGGTTTGATAACAGCCTTTTTGAATTGAGGAGGGCAGATTCCAGAAAAAAAAATCCTATTAATTATATGTGATATTGGTCCAGAGACCTCATCTACAATTTCTTTTAGCATTTCAGCTGTAATTCCGTCAAACCCAAGTGGTTTATTTGTTTTTCGCTCTATAATGATTTTGGTAATTTCTTGAGGATGTGTGGGTGTGAGAAAAAGGCTATGGGGTTCAATGTCTCTGACTGGTTCGAAATCCGTTATGGTTTTTATATCCTCTTACTTGATTTCTTTTGTAGATCCATTTGCCTTTTTCGAATTTGTGAGTTCTTTCACAATATTCCACATGTGTTTGTTATTATTCGAATTTTCGTGTGATTTTATTTTTATAATGTTTACCTTCAGCTGATTTTATTTATTATGTTCGATGTATTTCTATAATTAATAAATTGTACTTTTAAGTTTTCATCGTGGGGATTCCTACTCAATACTTGGTGCATTTCATCTCTATTTACGATGGATTTCAATATTGCTTCAGTTATCAACGGTTACACCCCTTTGGAGAAAAAAAACTACCCACTTTCCCGAAATGCCTCCTCACAGCGATGAACTCTGTGAGAGACTCTCAGAAAGCCAGTTGCAACTCCTCGCGAAAGTCCCATTCAGAGAGTCCTTCAGAGATTGACAAACTCGTCTGTGTGCAAACATTCCGACACAATTTCACGGTAGAGGTGGCGTGTAAACCGCCGAAAATACAGGTGCTTTGAGGGTCTGAAAAAGTGGAAGAGGAAATGGTTTTACGTGACTGAAAGCTATAAACATGGAAGTTATTAGCGGTAACAGAATATATGAGATATTATACGGCGAGCATTATAGGTATCAATAGCTTACTCATAATACACTATTCGACGGAAGCTATAACATCTGAAGACTTGCTATATCCAAGTTTGGAGGCTTTGGATACAGGAAACATCAAACGATGATGTGATTTAGCATGAAAAAGGACTGGGAGAAGAATATTATGTACAAATATCTGAAGAAATTGCTTCAAGAATAGTTATAATGGGATTGATTTAGTTGAAGATATGATACTGGTGAGAACCTGCTCGAAGACATAAAAGATCTAAATCATTGTATCAATGATAATCTTTATTTACTAGTTTCGATTTAACAAATCATAAAGTATATATAATTATAATTAAACAATGTCACCACGGAAGCAATACTCAAGTATCGCTGGAATGACCCTAATCTGAAACTAAATCTAATAATAACAAACTCAATGGAAAATATATAAAACTAGATGACCCGACAGACGTTGTCCTGTCCAAATTTCTATATTTCCTAAATTTTGTTTTCTGTAAACTCTCGTCCGCGCGGAATTTATTTTTTCCTATGTTGTTTTGTGTTGTTCCATCTACTCAATGCTTTTGACTCTGCCCGCTTTCCGTTTCCCCGTTATTCCGTTATCCCATTTTTCAGTTATCCATTTTTTTCGTTTTTTCGTTTTTCCATTATCCCATTGTCACATTTTTTCGTTATCCTATTTTCCCGTTTTTCATTATGGTGTTTTTCCTTTTCCTATTATCCCGTTATCCTCTTCTTCCGTTATCCAGGTTTCCCATTATCCTTTTTGTTCCGTTTTCCTGTTTTTCCGTTATCCCGTTCTCCCGTTATCCCATTTTTTCGTTTCCTTCTGTCCAGCCGTTCTCAAGTTATGAACTAACCAACACAAACAGACATTCATTTTATTGAAAACCTCTAACTTAGTCCTCGAGTCACGTTGAAATATGTGATTATGTCTAAACCTACAAAGTCAATATAGGTAATTAGAATGGCAGATCAAAATAATGGACAAACCTCCGCAAAGTGTATCCAAATTCACTCTAACCAATTTTTCTGAATAGACCATAATTAAAGTAAACTAAAAACACTTCACTACGATTTTCACATTTTTTTGTAAAAACCAAGATGTTCTTAAAATCTACAACTTTTTTTTTACGAAAAAACGAAAAATGATTTGAAATGTAATAAATTGTACAAAACCGCACGGAAAAAATGACAGTTTGGTATAGCACGTCAGTTAGACGATAGGTCCGCCAGTAACGCCATCTATCAAAAGTAATCCGAAGTAGCGATTGAATTTTTCGATTTTCCAACTGTTCTTTCGGGGTTTCCCTATTTTCTAATAAATTCAACAAACTCAATGGAAAATATATAAAACTAGATCGTTGTCCTGTCCAAATTTCCATATTTCCAAAATTTTTATTTCTGTAAAACCGTTCGCGTGGAATTTCCTTTTTCCTAGATTTTTGTGTTGTTTCATCTAGTTAATGCCTTTGACTATGTCCGCTTTTCGTTATCCTGTTTTCCCCTTATCCCGTTTTGTCGTTGTCCCATTACCGAGTTATCCCGTTATCCCGTTTTACCGTTTTCCCGTTATGACATTATCGCGTCCTCTCGTTATTTCGTTATCCCATTATATCGTTATCCCGTTTTCCCATTTCTCCATTATCGTGTTTTCCTGTTTTCCCATTATCCCGTTATCATTTTTTTCCCGTTATCCCGATATCCTTTTCTGCCGGTATCCAGTTTTTCCGTTATCCCATTCTCGTTTTCCCAGTATACCTTGTTCTCGTTCTGTCGTTTTTCCGTTATACCGCTATCCCATTTTTTGTTACCTGCGGTCCAGCCGTTCTCAAGTTACGAACTCATCAACATAAACAGACATTAATTTTATCGAAAACCTCAAACTAAGTCTCCGAGTCTCGCCAACATTTGTGGTTTTGTCTAAACTTACAAAGTCAATATAGATAAATAGAATGCCAGATCATTATAAATGAAAAACCTTTGCAAAGTGTACCTAATTCACTTCAACCAAGATTTTCTTAAAATCCACAACGCTTTTTTTACGAAAAAACGATTTGAAATGTGATAAATTTTACACAACCGCACGAAAGAAATGACAGTTTTGTATAGCACATCAGTTAGACGATATGTCCGTCACGAACGCCATCTACCGCACGGAAGAAATAACAGTTTTGTATAGCACCCCAACCTAACCTCTATTAAGCAATCCAAACTACGTGACCCAATATGGCGGTTGTTGGCACACAAACTGATAATCACCATAAGAACATAATTGTCAGTGTGCTCTTTTTACTGGTGAAAGTGTATTTTTGGTTATTTTCGGAGCTTTTATGTTGTTAATTGATAATATTCAGATGGAGAGTGATTACCTGTAGACATTATTGTTGAAAAGCAGAGGCTTTGGTGAACGGTATGCTTGAAAATACATCCCCATTTCTGTTTACATTTTTATCAATGTTTTGTTACAGGTATAAAATGAAGTTGAGATTGATCAGTGATTTAGATTTATTTACACTGAAGTTTTCTGAACTGAATCGTTCAATTGTTGGTGCTCCTCCTGTTAGGAGTATGGATATTATTTCGTATTTGGTTTTCATTCCCAACTGCAGATGAAGCCCTATACGAGTTTAGAATACATACATATTTTGAATCTGGCTTCGTTGTGAAGGTGAGAACAAAGATTCAGAATTATTCATATATTATAGTTAGTCTAGTTTGTCTTTTCCTAGGCTGCAGGCTTTTTCTATTGGGTACAGTAGCAAATCTTGAGTCATTGAAGTGAATCATTATAAATGAGGAATAATAATACCTACATAAAAGGCAATTTATAACTTTTGATCTGATCTATTATGTTTACTGCCACATTTGTTTATTAAAAGAGACATTTATTTGATATTTAAGAATATTACTTCTCAACTTTCATAATAGTTCTTTCTAATCAACATAACTTTTTTTCAGGTCAAGTATTCACAAAAGGCAAATTAAAAACCTTCAGATGTTTGGTACATAATTGAAAACGATGAAAGCATTTGTACTGCTCACTATACTTGAATGGCCGGAAACAGTGAAGTACGTGGTCATATTGGTGCTATATTAGAGGCAATGTCACGCACATATTTGGAAGCTGTGTGGCCAATGCCAACCAGTCGAAAAATGTATTGGACGACTGGCCCATTGCTCAGTTCTTTAGTGAAAAATAAAATGTTTCAACTCTCAATGAATATATATAAATAAATGTTTGTTTATTTGTTGTTTCACTGATTCGGTGGATTACTCTTGATTTAATACCTATCATAAAAAATGACAATATTGATATTTGTATATAGTACAATTTCGATAAATATCACGATACATGCAATTTTTACTGTTAATAAATCACAACACCCTTTGTTTGAAGGTTGTAGGGGATGTGGCAACTTGATTGATCGGATGTCCATCGTCTCAATGTACTTGAAAAGGTTTTCGCGACGTTTCGAATGCTTGTAGCTGCAATCGTCTGATTACAGTATTAACCTGAAGACGATTGCAGATACAAGCATTCGAAACGTCGAGAAAACCTTTTCAAAAACATTAAGACGAGGATTCCCGAAACGAGAGTAATCAAATAGGGAAGATTGAACGACATTGATTTGTTGAAAATATAAACAGGATGTTCATAAAATCAGATGTGGAATCATCTGCGACTGAAAGATAAACTTTAGTCACTATCTTCCATCGTCAAGATAACCTCTTGTGGGGTATTCATGTTGAAAAGGGAAACATTCTCAATTGAATATTGATAGAAAGATTTTTCTGTGAATTGAAAAATCCACGATTAAAATGAAGTTATTTTTTGTGAATGTCTAACAGAAAACAACTACTTCCCCGGCTAAAGCCACGCTGGACATTGAACTACATCTGATAGATATTCTGAAAAGGCTCTAACTCAAAATAAAAAATCTGAAATTGAAAATTTGCATTTCCATTCAGATAGTTATTTGATTTTCTATTCCAGTCTTAATTAAGAACTCATAAAGATGAATGAGGCAAAGAAGAATGTTTTCCAAAAGAGAGTACTCACCAGAAATCATTCGTAACATTGACGCAGGAGAGACATCGCATTCACTAGGTCTTCAATACATTTTTGTCGACGAAAATCCATTTCACGCTTCCACGATCATCAGGAAGACCGGAAGAAATGGGAAACACATTTTCAAGAAGCAATCTCACTTTGCAAAGATGGAAAAAGTTAGAATCATTTCTTTTGGAGAGACACTTTGAAATTAGTGTTTTCTGACATTAAAACCTGTCATGGGGTATGATAGATTGATTTGTTGAAAATATAAACAGGATGTTCATAAAATCAGATGTGGAATCATCTGCGACTGAAAGATAAACTTTAGTCACTATCTTCCATCGTCAAGATAACCTCTTGTGGGGTATTCATGTTGAAAAGGGAAACATTCTCAATTGAATATTCAATTGAGAATGTTTCCCTTTTCAAAATTGAAAGACATATTCCCAAATATTTTTATTTATTGAGTCACCAGAATCCTAAAGAAAATTTGTATTCAATTCAATAACAATACCTATGAATGTTTTTTCAGGAGGTAGGTACATATTCATTTGGAGTTTACTCTACTGTTGAAGTGGAAAATATATCAATTATCTATATATATATATATATATATATATATATATATATATATATATATATGAACTTTATTTGAAATGGGACTTCCTAATGTACAATAATTCAGAGATAGACAAACAAGTAGGCAAAATCATACAAGTAATCGTAGGAACAAATCAAATCACAAAATTCTGAATTTATATCCATGACCGAATGATGGGTATTATCATGAATGTGCACACATGATATGTCTGCTGTAGCCTCTCTGATACTCGATGTTCGAATCCGTAAGATCTTCTCGGTTGATTGCAGCTACCATAGAGCTCTTCTCCTCCCTGATAAGTCATTTTTATGGTCAAAAACTTGAATTGAAACTGTAGGCACCAAGTGGAACCCGAATCTATCCCTGACGTGACGGGTCCCACAGTTGAAGCACGAATTATAATGCAAAATTGAAAAAACTACTCAAATTCGCACAGAAAATCACAAAATAAACACTTTTGTCATTATGGTCGCTTTTGACGAATTACAATGTATGCCAAAAGCCGCCATATTGCTTTCGTTTTGACAGGTCGATGGATTGCCTAATATGACGACTAGCCACAAGTTTCAGGGAATCCACCATGCACACCTGTGAGTCGAACGAAATCATTAAAAATTATTTATTCAAGATCGGATAGTTACCAAGGTTTCTGCCCGAACACACTTCATATTATCTTAGGTCAGTACCCGAAGACCGTAACATTTCAAAGGGACTACACCGGCATTAGATTACGTGCGGATAACGTTATATCTTCGGTGAGGGATAGACCCCATGCATGCCATTTCTGTAGACGAAAAAATGTGGGTTTGGATAATTAACGAGAGGTGAACCCTATGCGGGAATTGGTGGATTTCGATGGTATTTCACTCACGAACAAGATGAACTGAAAAGGCCAATATCCTCGGGGGAGTAGCAATCAAGTTTTGTTTTGGCAAGAAAAGGTCAGGTGATCGATCACTTCTGCTTCTACCTGGTTGTGTCCATGTTTTCCAGGAATATTTTATTCTTGGAAACTTGGAAATTCTCTTGATGACGAGGGGTACAGAAGGCAGTAAACGCTTTCTCATTGCATATACATTTCTCTTAATTGATCATCTGGTGTATAATGACTATAGACTTCATTATTTTGGAGAAAAAAATCAGTTTCAGGTTCGTTACTCATTTTATTCCTTTTCAATAGAAATACTACAATTGAGGACATCATCACAACAAAACTTATACACTGAGTGTACCATATGGGGGGAATTTTTTTTTTATTATCTATTTGTCAGAAAATCTTATTCCTGATACAAATTTGTTCATTGCAAAAAACTTGCATTTCGTTGGTCAAAATTCTAAATTTCCAAACGGTGTACAGAGGAGAACAAAAAATATGAATTTTTATCAGAAGTAAACAACCCTCGTTTTCGACATTATCAAAAAAGTTCAATTGGAAAAAATGTTCAGAAGTACGAATGATATTTAGATTTGAAATCACAGCCTCCTACACAACAATTTTTTCCCATTTTGTATGGTTCTGGCCTCATGAAGAGTACTAGTATCTCAAATACACCTTAGGCGTCCATATTGATATTTTAATACTAAATCAGGTCCCATTCATTATTTGTAATGCATTATCGATGTTTCTTGAACATGGTTCAGATTTTTACTAGTTTTTTGGTGCAAATTTGATATTTTACTGTGTGAATGTCCATTATAACTGTCAGTATAATTTCATGGAAGAAAATAATAATTGAATAATTCTAAACAATTGAATGATAAAAATCTGCAAGTTTACGATCTCTTCAATCATAGTGTTAGCTTGAAGGGTAGTCCTAATTTATGTATTGAACATAAGAAAAACCAAATCACAAAAATGGTCAGGAATCTGAATAATCAATCACTGAATCCTTAAATTTCTGGATGTCTTCCATCGCCGAAAATTTTATTGTTCGTGCACAAAATTCTTTATTGACAAAAAAAAAAGAATTTGGTATACTGGCACAATTCTCCTCAATAGCATTTTCTAATTCATCGATATTGGGCTCCCCTGTACTCCGTTTGGACCAATGCACCAATTTTTATCAGTTTTTTTTTCTGACGCATGGATAATCATGCTTCATCATTCATCATTCAGAAGTACATTGGTTATTTCCCAATATTCAATATTGATTATCAAAAATTTTCAATGTTGAAAATGTGGCGTATTCAGAAGACCCTCTCGAAATATCGTAACAAATGTCTTTTAGATATCTGTTACGTATATATCATGAAGTTATCTGCACAAGCGGCAACGTTAGCGTTAGCGGTTTTTATCCTAGGGTCCCGTCAAAATGATCATAACCGAAATGTATTGTGTTTTGTACCTTTTCAAAATTCAAAAGGTAGTACTACTGTTTGCTTACAATTCATCAACATTATATATGAAATGGCTATTCCTTAAAAAGAAACCTACAATAAACAATTTAATATTTATCTTGAAGAAATATAAAATAATCCCATTCTCATTATTGGATTGATGGAGCCAAACAGATGCTCCAAGGTAATCTGAAATATCTGGAAAATTTTTACAACCAAACTGAAATCTTGTGGTGATGGGCCACTTTTACTAAATCAAGTTCATAACAATTTTTTTTAAACTGGTGAAGGTTCACAAATAGTTGACTAGTAATTGATTAACATATTTTTTCATAGGAAAACCTGGAAAATAAGATGATGAACATCCTGACTGAGTCTTGAATTTATTATTGGGATATGGTTATAACACAGCTGAAAAACCCTGGAAAAAGTATAGTAGAATATTAAGCTGTATTGAAAAATGTAGTACCTCCAATAATTGACATATTTTTTCCCTATTTCACTCACTTATATGTGGATAGTGCCATATATGCCAATGCTCAACAGTAATTTCCATATTCTCAATTTTTTGGAGGCATTTGTACATTCTCGGTATACTTGTAATAGTCAATATGTCGATTTAACATATTGCAGATGTAACAAACATCAGAGTCGGTGCAATAATTGGATACATCACCCCAAGAAAACGAATATCCCACATCTGTCACTCGAAAGTGTAATTTAATCATTTCCCCTCATCGCCTAACAAACATCACTCCACCCAACCCCATAGACGATCATTCGATTTGATCTTCCCACCAAGAGCTGTCACCCTTCAATCGAATCGTTGGTTTATCCGCACATCACAAGGCCGAGTCTCCTTTGGCATGCACCGAATTCGACTGGAAATTGCCATTTAATCCAATCAATTAATTCCGGAACAATACGTCAAGTCAAAGACCTGGATTAGACTGTCCTCGGGTCAAAGTGTGCTTTGTCACACAGTCATGCCATCTGCCGGCCGTAGTGCACCAGAATCCAATAAGGTTGCTTGATTGGTGATATTATGGTGTGTTGATTCGGGAAGATTGGGGAAGAGCTATCAGAGTGGTTATTGGGATGGAATATCGTCGTGGAAATGTCATGGTTAGTATCCGGAAATGAAACTGACTGAAATACGAGTAACTACCGTATGAAATGACCACCCCACCCAACAAACATTAAAAATATATCAGGAAGGCAAAATGACTTCAAAAAATCCAGATCAACACCTTTCTAACAAAAAAAAATCCAGTTTAATTGGGAATTGGGAAAACTATAGATATGGCCAACAAATCTCCTTCGAAATTATTCAGATTGACAAACAATACATGATAATGAACGTCTTCATTACTTTTGAATACAAACTAGAGCTAGCAGTATTTTCAAAAGATATATAACACAAGCTAGCGATTTAAGAAGATCACGGACATGCCCATATTCCCGGTATTTTGACACAACTTTGCTCACCATGCTTTGGTTAAAAAAATTGTACAGGAAGGTACCAGTCTGCATGTCCCTAATGTAACCATAAAAAATAAAATCCTGTATACTTTTCTGTCGATACAATAACAATCCATGTAGTCTGGTACCTTCCCAGATGCCTGGAAAACTGCTCTCTCAGTTCCAATACAACACGAATTTGGGAAAAAATTCTCCAATCACCAGAATGTATTACTCTTTTAACAAATATTGTAATAATCTAGATATATTCTCCATGACTTTAAAATTTTCCAAAATAACTGTAAGACATATTTTCAATTCATAATGTTATAATGATTACAATTTACATTATTCCTGTACCTCTTAGACTATCGAAATATTTATTGTTATTATTTTTATCAGTGGATGCTTGTATGTCACCCTTCCACCTGTTTGTATCCCAAACTTGAAATAAATAAATAAATAAGTAGGTTGCCGATCAGGATGAGTTGCATTAAACAATTCAACTACTTCTCTTTGGGTGCGAATTCTGTCCCCAAATCCTATCATGCAAATAATTCCAATTCTTTTTCGTTCATTTAATTTGATAATTTTCCATGAAATGACAAAGTGACTACTCAATAATGTATCAACAAACGATAAAATATGTTATTCTTCAAAGAAATAACTTCACAAAAACTTTGGCTACTGTCAAGTTATGGAAATATTCAGATAGCAAACGGTGCACAATTTGAACATTTAATTTGATCGTTGTTTGAAGCTATCATTGCTATTAAATTTAGTGTTCATATTCAACAGTTTTTCTTATTTTATTTTCATTTCCGCCATACTCATAGTCAACTTGTCACATTCCGTAATGAAAAATGGGGTTGTCATTAAAAAAATACCGATGACGTCATTTCTCTTACACGAATCATCCTGTGTGTATCAATTAAATTTGAAAGAATGCCCGAATGAAAATAAAATTCGATGGCTTCGAGCGTTCTTTCCAAAAATAATCTTTAAATTTTCTATGAATTTATACAAATCCTATATGTGATATATTTTTGAAATCGTATTTACATGGAGATTCCAAAAATTTTATAATATATAGGGTGTTCCATTTGAAAAAATTGTCACGGACGTCATTAGTCGAACGTGGATCATCCAGTATTATTCATTTTCCCTTATAAATGTGGCAAATTGAGATCAAAAATCGATCTTTCCAGGAGATTCCTCAGAAATGGATTGTTTGGCTGAAAATGAATTGACTCAGTATTTTACGAAAGCACTGTATATCGACCGTTATTCGCATCCTTTCAAACACCGGTGAAAAGTTGTTTTCTTTCGGCGATTTCCCCGAACTCAGACAACTGATGACATAATTCATCAATTATTTGTGCAACCAATTACGAAATTATTCTGAATGATTCCCCACTATAAAACACCTGCGAGAGCTTAAATAATAATGACAATCGAAGGCAAATGGATACTTGTTCTTGAGAAACTTATGTACACTCATGTAAATTAATCGATCGAAAGATATCGTGAAGAATTTACTTGGAACACCACCGCATTGCTGGGAGTTTCAATAGTGCAATGAACTTTAACTTGAGAGCAGCACCTACAAAATTATTAATATCGAAATAATAACAATTTCCCAAATTTGTGAATCGGACAAAATAAATCAATATACGCATGTACTTTGGGCACCTTCGTATTGCTGGGGTTTTAATATAACAATAAACTGAAAATTGAGGACAGCAACATTAAAATTATGAGTTGCAAAATATTAACACTTGACCAAATTTGTCAATCGGACAAAATATCGTAAGGATTTACTTTGGACACAATCAAATGACTGGAAACCTTCAAAGTAGAAATAGCAAAAATATTTCCAGTAAATACAGAAAATCCAAATAAAACGGAAAATATGATTTATACGTATGCTAACACGGGAAAACCAAGCTTATTCAATACACTGCTAAAGAAATCTTCACTTACGGATACCTCAAAGCTTCTGGCGGTTACTTTAGCGGTTTTAAAAATTATACGGTTATCTATACTTTCAATTCACTTTATTTTTCGGAGACACAGCAGGAACAAGAGGGAGATGCTAATTTCATTTTGCCTTTTATATGTTTGAAATCTAGGACAAATGGGGATAAAAAAAACCCATCAAGAAAGGCGCTCTTTTTGACCCATTTGATATAAGAAGTGTGGTAAGATCTGGTGCTTGTTACAAAAAAAATCAGTTCGTGAGTTGGATTTCTCCTATCCATCAAAAAAAGAATATGAAGAGCTTTTCACCCTTCTCATGAGATGCAAAAAAAAACACAGCCTTCTCTTACGCTTGACTTTTGGTTCTTTTCAGTAACTTTGGGTATTCAGAACTATTTTCTCAACTAGGAATAGAATTTATTGCCAGATGTAGTGCGTTGTTCCAAAACAAAAAATTCATGGATTTCATATGGTTTTCATTCCATGGTAACTTTTGGGATATCTGCCCCATTGTGCGTTGTAGTTCCAAACGACTCTTCGGTCAAGCCAGAACTAGCTCTCAAGGGAGACCACTATGTTCCCCCACTTAAGTATGCAGGTGGTATCTCTATTGTAGTCCTACGTTAATTCACATTGAAACATAGTTATTACCTCATAACAATAGATCTAGCACAAAGAGCGCAATCATTTGCATAGGGAATTTATTTGATTAGAAGCTAATACTGGTGCAGAAGGGGAATTGCATAATATCCTGCAAACGGTTCATATAAGTACACTGTATATCATGTTGATTAAGCGCGAAGGTCTTTGTGTCGCCATCTTCGGGAGGCCAGAAATTAATTCTGGGAGATATTGTGAGAATGGAAATTGGTGGACCTGCAGTGCGCTGGTGTATTAACTATTCTATTCATAGTTGTTGAAGGATTATTGGGAGATTTCAATGTTTTGTTTCAAGAATTACCCGAAAAAAATAACTGATGACGCGGCCAGTTGGAGAGGAGGATTTCACAATTGAATATGTATTGGAGCTTCCAGATCTTCACCCATGCAAGTATTAGACCTAATTTTTGGACTTTTTTATTCAAATGTGATTTCTTCCAATAAACTGAATCGAATAATTTCTCAACTTTCCATTGAAAATTTGACAATTTTCGTGTTTGGCGAGAAATTTAAAAAAGTTAAAAATTATGTCTCAAAACACACTTATTTGGGAAAATATTGAAAAATGTTATTTGGAAAAGTTGTTCAGAAAATTTTAAACCTATGTACCCGACTTGAATTTTTTTCGGAAAAAAATTGAAATCTAAATTTTTTGCCATAATAAAAATTTCAATTTGGAAAAATACATTTTAGACAAAGAAACTCATTAGTAAGGCCAACAGTAATATTTTAAATGATATTTTGTAAACATTCGCAAGCTACTTCTATTTTATTCGGAAAAAAATTGAAATCTATGGATTTGCCATGTATTCAGCTGCTTCATAGGTCAGTGAAATATCTCCAGTACATTATAATCCCGATACTGTTCATTATTAATAAAGGTCCTTGTATCTACATAATTTCAAATTGAATTTTTTATTAAAAAAAAATAAATTGATTACAAACTTTCGAGTGTGCATTAAATTGTTTGGTTTATAATTATTTCAGCTTCTAATTTTATTATAAAATGTAATTATGTAAAAAATTTAATCAATTTTTTGTTCAAATAAAAAATTCATATTAAAATTCTGTAGATACATGGTTCTTTGTCAATAATGAACAGTATCGGGATTATAATGTCCTGAAGATATTTCTGTGACCTCTTATGAAGCAGCTGAACACATGGCAAATCCACAGATTTAAAATGTTCTTCGAATAAAATAGAAGTAACTGGTGAATCTTTACTAAATATTATTCAAAATATTACTCTTGGGCTTAACTAATGAGTTTCTTTGTCAGAAATGTATTTTTCCAAATTGAAATTTTTTTTATGCCAAAAATTGATTTTTATTTTTTCATCTCAGATTTTTTTTAAACTTGTACATAGCTATAAAATGTCGTTCTGAACAACTTTTACAAATAACATTTTTCAATATTTTCCCAAATAAGTGTGTTTTGAGACATAATTTTTAATTTTTTTAAATTTCCCGCCAAACAAGAGAAGACGAACGGCACTGTACAACATCTTTTGGGTTTTTTTTTATGCAGAAGCGATTGCATGTATCGACATTTGTCAAAATATATTTAAAAAAAATCCCATATGATGCGTACTTTCTGCCGGTCACTGTATAACGAATTTATCAACTTAATACCTTCACATCCAAAACTTTCAATATTCAATCTTGAATATTTAGAGATTAGTTTCTGACCGACTGTTAGATTTCCCAAATATTTTGAGATCCATACTGCTAATGATATTGAGCTAAAAAACATCCTAGCCAATAACGATAATTTCTTTGAACTATTCACAGATAGTTCTAAAACCAAAATTCAGTATAAAATACCAGAAGTCTCTTTCCTGACGAAATGCTTTCATGTCAGACTCCAAATCTGCCTTTGAAGCCATCAATAATAAATCAGATAAAAATTAGTCAACCTCTATACATTTGTGTAACATCAAGAAATCACTTCAGAAGCTGTTCGAAAGCACGAAGTAATACTCATCTGGGTTAAAGGACATGCTAGAATCTCAGGAAATGATAAAGTTGAAGTTTTAGCCAAGGAAGCCGCGAGACTTGTATACATTGTCAACAAATATTATTTCAAAGATGTAACTACTCCTGGCAAAAAAAGCTTATACAAGGTGGGACAATGATTGGACAGACTTTGTGAATAATTCATGAAATAATTGTGTATTATTCCATCGCTCTTTTCCGAGAAGCATTTCACATATCGACGAATATGCAGTTAGCAGAGCCTGCTCTGTTACCGTCAAACACGTGGAATGAAACCATGAAGATCGTGGAAGCGTGAAATAGATTTTCGTCGACAAAAATATTTCGAAGACCTAGTGAATACGATGCCCCTCTCGCGTCATTGTTATTTGCTATGGTTAATATCTATCTATTTTTGACACTCATTTGAAAACATCTGACAGATAGGTTCAGGGAATGTTCAATTACAGGTGATCTCTTGATATGATATTTCTCAGTTCATTCATGATAATTTTTATCAATCCAATCCTTTTCAGATTTATTGTGGTTCAATCCTGGTTGTCTCCAGAAATAATTGATGAAGGTCGCTTATTGAGAAATAAATTTAGAGAGTATAAGATCTCCCAAAATGAAAATATTCATCACGAATATAAGAATCGGAAACGAGAACATGCTAAGAGAATTGCTGAATCTAAAAGAGCCTATAACAACAGTTTGTTTATGACATCAAATAATAAATCAAAAACGTCGTGGCAAATAATAAAAAATGAAATAAATACAAACAAGGTCGCCAAGCTACCAGAGTTTTTCATTGACGATACGAACAAACAACTTTGCAATCCAAATGAGATTGCTGAAAGTTTTAATAATTTTTCAATTAACTCGATAAAAAAGCTAACGGAAAATATGCCCTTACCTGAAATTTCCAATGCTAGAATAAATGTTCAATCACTTTTTCTAGCACCATACACAGAGGAGGAGGTATATCACATTATAATAGCAGTAACAAAAAAAAATTCCTCCGGTTCTGATAATATACCATGCTCTTTATCAAAACATGTGGCAACTTATATCGCTAGTCCTCTTACTCAGCTTATTAATGATTCATTTTCAGAAGGAAGTTTCCCTGATATTTTAAAAATAGCAATCATTCAACCAATTCATAAAAAAGGGGACGTTCACGATATCTCTAATTATAGGGGGGTGGCATTGTTATCAGTATTCTCCAAAGTTTTTGAAAAAGCATTCTACCAGAGACTGGTGACATTTCTTGATAATAATACATTTTTCAGTCCCTTTCAATTCGGTTTTAGAAGGGGAATGTCTACCAATCAAGCAATCATAGCACTGTATAATGAAGTTCTTCAAAACTTAGATAAAAGTAGGTTTGCAGCCTGTCTTTTTTTCGATTTACAGAGAGCATTCGAAGTAATTAACATCGAACTCCTACTTCAAAAGTTGGAAAGCTATGGGATACGAGGAAATGCTTTACAGTGGCTTGAGGGATTTATATCAAATCGTACGCAACGTGTTAGATTACGACTTAACGATATTTCGTATTACTCTGAAGTAGAAGCGGTAAGCAGCGGCGTCCCTCAGGGGAGTTTGCTGGGGCCTCTGTTATTTATAATTTTTGTAAATGATATAACATACAAAAATATGTCTGGAACTCACATATCGTTATACGCAGATGACACTTCTGTTGCCTGCTCTGGGGAATCACTAGCAAATCTGAACAACACATGTACTGAGGCCGCAAATTATATCAATAATTATTGTCAAAAGAACAACCTTATATTGAATCAAAGCAAGACTGAATTAATCATGTTCTCCTTGAAGGATTTAAATAAAAGTTTTATAATAAAATTACATGATGAATCTTTCGAACAAAAGCAAGTAGTAAAATACTTGGGAGTCTTAATAGACTCTAAACTTTCATGGACGTATCAAATCGATAACGTTCTAAAAAGATTAGCGAGACATTGTTTTGTAATCTGGCAACTTCGATCAAGAATTGATCACAATCTCTTGAAATTGTACTATTATTCATACGTTTATTCAACCATGAATAATGGGATTCTAGCCTGGGGCAACAGTTCTAGGTCTAATGAAGTTTTTATTCAACAAAAAAAGATTGTACGTAACATGATGTTCAAACCCAGGACGTTTTCCTGTCGCCAATTGTTTAAACAACTTGAGCTTTTAACGTTCCCTTCTCTCTTCATTTATAATTGCATATTATATATAAAAAATAACCCAGCTATTCTCAACCAGTCTCGTGAAAATATGGTACACAACTTAAGGCAAAACTTCAATATCAATATACCATCCCATCGTTTGTCAACTGTGGCTAACAGTCCGTTGGTTTTGCCGATCAAGTTATACAACCACTTACCCACTAGGCTTAAAATATTATCAAATGTGAACAAATTCAAATATGAAGTTCGAAAACTTTTAGTTAACGGGTCTTTTTATTCGGTTCCGGAATATATGTGTTGTAACCTGGTATAACCACCTACTTATGTACACTTTTATACAATGTCCTTTATATACTTCTTTATACACTGTTTTTGTCTCTATTCAGCATATATTATATTATTATATACTATACTATTATATATTTGTATTCTGTAATGATTGTTTTTCAACAGATTATTTAAAATTGACCTGACAATATCCTATACTTATGTATGTATAAGTCTGATTGGAAATAAAGAAATTGAATTGAATTGAATTGAATCCTAATGGATTCATAGTTTCTCCTCTAGTCCAGCGCTTCTGATTTCTCATTTTCTTCAAAGCCTACTCATAGCAGAGTTATTATGTTGTTGTCCCAGCCTATGCTTCCACAGTTTCATACTATTGTCGATTCTATGAGAAATTATGTCAAGGCATTCAGCGCTACTTATCTGTACGATACGATTTTCAATCAATAATTTTTTATGTCTCTGTTCAGTATTTCTTGTAGGAAGAGTTCTATTGTAAGGTGATGTTCGTGAGTTCCAGTTCTTTTGTATGTCATGCATCTCTTCCTCAGAAGAGAACCTCATATGGTGTATCAAAGTTGTATAGGGAGATTCTTGTGTCGGATGGCATTCATTGAATCAATTTAATCTCATTTCTGAGGTTTCTGTATACACTCACTGTTGCTTCCTTCTCTGGGCAAATATACAACAGAAAAAAGTTGAGGAACATTGATGTCGAGGTAGTGGATATTGCCTCTGTAATAATCAAACTCCTCTGTATTCCTTTGCTCCACAAGATGACTGCTCCATAGGTGAAGCCAGTATATTTGCTTGAGTGGCATTTGCCATGTTTGTCCACAGATTATTGTGTAAATCCAGAGGGCAAGCTGCTGCACTTTTTTTCTGGATGACCATTCCACGTGAGCTCCCCAGCGAGAATTAACCCTAGGCATTTTGCTTCTTCCTTCAATGGAATTGCTTCCTCATAGAGGACCGGCTTTCGTAAGGAACTTTTTACTTCTACTAAATGGAACACTCACTTTCTTTCTACTTTTTCGCACCATGTAGTGATAGTCCCAAAAGATGGTTGGAGTATGTCCGATATATCTTCTCCAAATATTCCTCTAACCGTTATAACTATATCGTCAGCGTAGACTTATTTATTCTCCGCCACAAGTGTTCTGATCAAATCCTCTGAAGGAAGTTCAATTCCTTTCCACATTTTTGTGTTCTGATATTCTCATTCACAAGGATAATGACATTTCCACTATGTATAGTCTTACTAAAAATACGAATTGTATATATGTTTTTGTATTTTTTTGAGGAAAGTGCGTGTTATTATTCTAACAAGCTTTTATTTGGTTTCACTTGTTAACAAACAAAATGGCGGCTCCAAGATGGCGGACGAGATTTGCAATTATGGTCCGATTCGATTCAAAATTGGTAGGTGGGGGCTTTTGGGGTCAGAGATTATGAATTTTTTGTCAAAATTCATAAATTCAAGATGGGGGCTACAAGATGGCAGACAAGTTTTGTAAAATGTATGAATTCAAGATGGCGGCTCCAAGATGTGAATGTTTGATTATGATCCGGTTCAATTCAGAATTAGTATGTGGGGATTTTCGGGGTCGGAGATTATGAATTTTTTATAAAAAATCATAAATTTAAGATGGCGGACGAGTTTTGTGATTATGATCCGATTCGATTCAAAATTGTAATGTGGGGGTTTCGAGGTCGGAGATTATGAAATGATTGTAAAAATGTATAAATTCAAATGGCGGCCCAAGATGGAGGACGAGTTTTGTGATTATGGTCAATTTTATTCAAAATTGGTTTGTGGGGGTTTTGGTCGAGATCAGATTATTGTCAAAATCTATTGATTCAAGATGGCGACTCCAAGATTGTGGAAGAGTTCTGTGAATATGGTCAGATTCTATTCGAAATTGGTGTGGGAGTTTTTTGGGTCGAAGATCATGATTTCTTTCAGCTCAAAACCTACAGAGAAGAGATCTTGTAATGACGATGCTCTATTAGCAATGAACAGATTTAGGCTAACCAACTAAAAAGCAAAAAATAAAATACCTAATAATAATATTCTTAAAGACAAGCTTTCATGCAAGACGTGTACTAAAACGTATAAAATAAGGCCAAGTCATCGCCGAAAATGATTTAAATATATTTCGTTGAATTATTTGGTTTCCAAAAGCTTATCGCGTGAATTGTCAAAAAACTTTTTAACAAAAAATTAAACCGACGAAATACGGAACTGAAAAGTAAAAAATAAAATAAACCTTCTTAGTCTCAGTAATTAAGCTCCTAAACTAATATAAGTAAATGAATTAGGTAAGGCGTAAAATGATGGCATCGAGTTGCGCGGTGACATTCTGATAATTTTTTTGAAGTAATTTAATGATGTTCGTTGATTGTTTGTTTGGTGCCGACTCAAAATTAGTTACTCACATTAGTTTAGGAGCTTAGTTACTGAGACTAAAAAGGTTTATTTTATTTTTTACTTTTCAGTTCCGTATTTCGTCGGTTTAATTTTTTGTTAAACATTTTTATTTTTCAATTTTTTATGGCTAAAATATACTAATCACTACCCACTTGTTCTTTGATTACTTCCAAAATACTTACTTACCCACCTTACTTCAACTATTACCAGTTAAATAATATGATCATCTAGTTTTACTATTTGTTGTAATATAAATTATTTTTGTTGTTCTGGTTAGTTTATTTCATTACTTTGTATATCATTCCATCCTCCCATAGAAAATATTGGTTTTGACGGATGTGGAACAGAAATAATGTCAGTAGCGATCTGTCATTGTCAACTACGTATGTGTGTGCCAATGTTCATAAGTGAAAAATCAATTATCCCCCATTTTGCTACCCGTAAGGGTATATAATTCCATTCAAAATCTAGATATAAGGTATACCCTATCTATTAAAAAAAGAATCATCCAAATCGAAGAACCCAGTACAAAGTTATGCCTGATAGAATCGGTTAACGGACCAGAATTCAGAGGGTGAGTGATCAATATCCTTCATGTTGCTACCCTTAGGGGTGGATTCAATTTTTTAAATTCAAATGGGACCACCTTCGAAGTACACCCTATCCACTGAAAAAAATCTAGTAGATGTGAGACCATGACCAATTCTTAGGTCATTTAGAGCAATAATTACAATAATAGGATTAATTAAATGATTTCATTTATATAACCATAATTTATTACTATTGGGGCTACTTACAATTATATTAATTATATATCAATGATGACGAGATATTATCGGAATCGGACGCCTCAGTAAAAAGTTATGCGTGATCATACATTAAAAAAAATTATGGAAAAAATAATATACGGGTCGACTAGAGAACCTCCTCCTTTTTGGTTTCGTCGGTTAATAAAAGTAATACATCGACAAGTTGTTACTCACCAACCAAGCGTTGTCCAATGAAATCAATTGGTATCTACTTTGATGAACACTTCGCGCGACAAGCTTTTTGAAACCAAATAATTCGACAAAAAATAATCAAATCATTGTCAGCGATGACTCAAACTTATTTTATACGTTTTAGTACACGGCTCAAATGGAAGCTTGCCTTCAAAATTATTTTTAATCAGTTATTTTATTGTCACTGAAGACTGTTGATGGTGTTGATGTTGCCGATTTCAATTCGTTGGAACTATTGAATTTTTTTGTATATGCGTTTTTTTAGAATATTATGTCTTCGAAATTTCTGCATTAAATCAATTTGCCCCTGCCATAATATGTTTTCGGTAGTTCATCTGTTGGTACATATGATTCCCAATAGATGATAAAAACTTTTAACAAAAAATTAAACCGACGAAAAAATCAACTGAAAAGCAAAAACTAAAATAAACCTTTTTAGTCTAAATGATAATTGAGCTTCTAAACTAATGTGAGTAACTGATTTTGAGTCGGTGCCAAACAAACAATTATCGAAGATCATTATCTATGAAAGAAGTCATCAAAACGCAGCCGTGCATCTCTCTGCCATCATTTTACGCTTCACCTAATTCAATTGCTAGTTTGTTTGGCGCCGACTCAAAATCAGTTACTTACATTAGTTTAGGAGCTCAATTATTATTTAGACTAAGAAGGTTTATTTTATTTTTTGCTTTTCAGTTGATTTTTTCGTCGGTTTAATTTTTTGTTAAAGAGTTTTTATTTTTAATTTTCAGTTCCGTATTTCGTCGGTTTGATTTTTTGTTAAAAAGTTTTTATTTTTCAATTCTTTGTGGGTAAAATCTACCAATTACTACATACTTGTTTTTTGATTACTTCCAAAATACTTACTTACCCACCTTACTTCAACTATTAACAGTTGAATAATATGATTATCTACTTTTACTATTTGTTGTAATATAAATTATTTTCTTGTTCTGGTTAGTTTATTTCATTACTTTGTATATAATTCCATCCTCTCATAAAATATACTGATTTTGACGGAACAAGAATAATGTCAGTAGCGATCTGTCATTGTCAACTACGTATGTGTGTGCTTATGTTCACTAGTGAAAAATCAATTATCCCCTATTTTTCTACCCGTAAGGGTGGCTAATTCCTTCCGAAATCCAAATATAAGGTATACCCTATCTATTAAAAAAAGAATTATCCAAATCGAGGAACCCAGTACAAAGTTATGCCTGATAGAATCGGTTAACGGACCAGAATTCAGAGGGTGAGTGATCAATATCCTTCATTTCGCTACCCTTAGGGGTGGATTTCATCTTTTAAATCCAAATGGGAACGAAGTCGAAGTACACCCGATCCACTGAAAAAAGAATTATCAGAATCGGACGCCTCAGTAGAAAGTTATGCGTGATCATACATAAAAAATATGATGGAAAAACATAAAATATACGGGTCGAATAGAGAACCTCCTCCTTTTTGGTTTCGTCGGTTAAAAATAGAATTCGTGTTTCAATCACAGACATTTTAGTGGCATTGGGAGTTCAGAAATATTTCCACAAAGAACATATTCGAACCATTATTTTTCTTCAACAATGCAGATAGAGGTCGCACACTTTCCACATTTAATGCGGATTACTGTAGCAATATGTCGAAAAAATAATAGAGGAAGCCAAAAAAAGATTTTATTTCGACGCCTTATGGAAATTGGGTCCGATTCATATTCTCGAGTTCGTTCTGAAAAGCCGGAAGACTATCTACGAGTCCATAAGCTGTTCACATGATTACGAGTTTCAAACTCAATGCCGAAGTTGTGAAGTATTCTGAAACACTCTGAATAATTTGCATGTTATATGCAAGCCAGCTTGCATAAAATTTTCGAACCGTCGTCGCATGAAAATTCAAAGTTCATACATTATACATTAATGCAGCCCTCGACAAAACGTGGTAATTGAGAGGGGGAGCATATTCGCTTGGTTTGAAGTGAGAACGAGGCATTTTTCTGCGGAATTCCAGACAATAGTCCCGATGTGGTGCATATTGTCGCTGGAATATATGAAATATTAGAAGATAAAAAGACCCCACACTGAACATGTTAATCCGGATTTGTTGAAAATTGCTTGAATTTTGGTATAATACAGTCAGCAGAGAATCAAAAGTATGTGTTTATGGATATTCCGTATATGAAGTAAAAAAAAATGAGTTCGAAAACTAAAACCCGACTACTGAAAAATCAAGCTCTAAAAATTATGAAACGAGAAAATATTCTCATCGGAAATTGTTATGTACAAACTATTCAATAAGTAAATGAAAATTGTGGCATTGCAAACAAATTTTTAAATTAAAGAAAAAAAAAACATTCTTGAGCAGTAATCGAACCTGCGACCTTAGGATTTCTAGTCCATACACTGACCATCTGAGCTATCGAGGCCACAGATTCCACTGCATTTCGAGCATTTCGCTTTTCTCTAGAATTTAATGTTAGTTGTGAGAATGGTTTATGAAGGTGAGGGATCTCATATACTATCAGTGGCCATCAAGACCAATTTTACCTTTCCCTTACATCGCCGTGGATTGACTTCTTCAGTAAAGGGTCAGGTCATCCCCTTCGACGGCCTGGCAAATTCTGGCGTCCCATCGGTGAAGAAGGAAGGTTCAATACCAATAACATATTACGAACACAAAAGTGTGGAAAGCCATTTGTCGCATTTGTGAATTTTTTTAAATAACTATACCACCATTTCACTCTCTCAAATCGAATTCATTCATTACTCTGATCGAGTTTTCTCACCTCCAGTTGAACTTGGAAATCTCAGTGTATTCACGCCCCTAAGTAAATAAAAATCCATGTAAAAAAACGGAAAATAAGAAAAAAAATATTAACGATTTTATTTTTCTCAGTGTACTTGTGTATGTGGCCAACTTCACACCCTTCCATACCCCGCCATATTGGAGAAATATTGCGATGGCAATATCTTACCAATATTTTCATTCCATTGTTTGCCTATATTCGATAAATATGTTTGTGTGATATTGTACTAAAATATCCGAATTTGTCCACACAATATTGGACCATTTTTTTTTCAATATTTTCAAGTGCCAATTTGTTTAAGCTATTTTGTTTAGAATATTATGATCTATAATATACTAAGTTTCTGTCATTTCCAAAGTTACAAGATTATTCCAATTTCATTACCTATCATTATCTCAATCACTTTACGGGATATAATTCTCAGAGGAATATCCACGCCATTTGACCTAGAGTACATGGAATTCAGTGACTCTTATATTCTTATATGAATGGATTTTCACACTGAAACCCAGTGAGATAATCATCAACATTATTTCGAAAGCTCCAGCTGTATTAAAATTCAGTTCATTACTCTACTTTCTATATCATAAATGTATAATTCGGAAAAATATCCAATTTCTGGCGTTGCAATCCTTGAAATCCACATCCACCCCAATGAGATGAAACATTAACTTGCTGAGACCGCATTTGAATTGGATCCGGTTGATATTAGACACTTTTCTCCCTGGAAACCGACACCATTTTCAGTTTTAACATTGTTGAATAACACCAGAATTAGTACATGGGCGGACTCGAGAAAGCATACTTATACTTATAAATGATTTCCTCGTTCGAATTGTCGAAAGTTTCCAGAAGTTAATTCAAATGTTTGATCATCAGGAAATAGTATGTTCTTATTAAGAATCAAGAAATGCAATCGGAGTCATTAACTAAAACTGGCAAAGAAAAATCAAATGACAAATCTACTTTCATTATAACTTTGAATATATCTGTACCTGAAAATACTCTCAATGACAGGCAAAACTCTGCAGAACCTAATTCATAAACATCTTCCGCTGAAAAATATCTAAGCGAACAAAGCAACCATTGAATGTTTTCGACATCAATTTTCAAGAAATGAGAAAATCTCCTGCTGCCATAAAGTAGCTTAGAAAACTTAAAAAACTACCGCTACGAAATCACAAGAGCAAAAATGTTTCTTTCAATTCCACTCTAGCTAATTCGTATAACAAACCTGAAGATTCCTGGAGGATAATTAATTACCAACGCAGAGTGCACCATAACCTGTGATGCACGTCAGACATACCCAGGAATCTTCAGGTTTGTTGGATGAATTAGCTAGGATGGAATTGAACGCTCTTGTGATTTTGTAGCGGTAGTTTTGTTAAGTTCTGTAAGCTACTTCAGGCCAGCAAGAGATTTTCTCATTTATTGAAAATTGTTGTCAAGAAAATTCAACGGTGCTTTGTTCGCTTAGATATTTTTAAGCGGAAGATGATTGAATTGCCTGTCATTGAGAGTATTTTCAGGCATTCTTCCGGCAAAAATTCATTTTATGAAACCCAAGGTTTTCATTTTTTTTATTTCAGGTTTATCCGCATCAACCATTTGGGTTATTAGCGGGGCTCAATACATTTTATATATCACAAAATACATTTATATATTTCAGAATGGCAACTAGTCTATCTATGTTCTGTGGGTTGAGGATTGTTCGTAGCTCACTGGGTACACCGATAACATATCTTTGTCGTTGGTACAATGGACAGTCCTGAAGTATGTGTTTCACATTGATATTGGTTTGGCAGGTTTCACATCTTTTGGTCACATCTTGTTGAAACAGGTGTTGATGTGTTAATTTCGTATGGCCAGTGCGGAGCCTGGTGAGAATCACTTGATATTTTCTACATAGTCCCTGGTATTGTATAGGATTCATATTTTGGTTGATTTCCAGTAATTTATTATTTTTCTGTTCATGCCATCTCTCACGCCAGATATTTTGTATATACGCCTTTATAGTGGGCTTCATATCTGTGTATGGAATTTTTGTAATGATTTCAGAGGATGGGTCTACACTGGCATCTTTTGCAGCCATGTCTGCCTTCTCATTTCCGGGAATGCCTATGTGGGATGGAATTCAGACTAGCTCTATGTTCTTTCCTTGGTGCCTCAGCTCGTGAAACTGTGTTTCTATATTTTTCAAAAAAGGGTGTTTGGGGTGGAGCTGTTTGATGCCCTTCACAGAGCTCAGGGAATCTGTGAATATTACCGTGTTCATTTCGTTGAGGTTTGTCGAGAGTTTAATGGCTTCCGCTATGGCGTGTAGTTCTCCTGTATAGATTGAGCATTCTGGAGGTATACTGAACCTATGGATATTGGTCCCTGAGGTAACTGCTGCACCTACTCGTGCGCCTTCACGTGTCTTAGACGCATCTGTGTAGAGTGTTTTGAACCCCCTGTACTTAGTTTCTATCTCGTGGAATTTTTGAAAGAGTTCGGGATTGGAGGTAGTGGACTTGGGAAATGCTGTGAGGTAGGTGTAACAGGGCGGAATTTCCACTAGCCATGGTGGTGTGTCCTCGTGAGCTGATATGGTATCCTCGAATGTGAAACCATGTTTTTTTACTCTTAGGTTGAATGGTTCTCTGGTGCTGCTATCCTGTTGAAGTGTGCTACTAAGATAGTTTGAGAATGTGTGTTCCTAGGTTGGATGTTTTTTATCTGTGGATATTTTAGCGGCATATGTTAGGCTCAGATATTGACGTCTCAATTCCAGATGTGGTTCGTTTGCTTCGACATAAAGACTCTCCACTGGGGTAGTTCGGTAGGCACCCATTACAAGTCTCAGGGCTGTATTGTGTAAAACATCCAGTTGTTTCAAGTGCGATTTTGCTGCTGTGGACTAACTGATTGAGCCATAGTCAATTTTGGATCTTATAAGATATTTATAAATTCTGACTAAAGTGATGCTGTCCGCTCCCCAGGTCTGACTGGATAAAGTCTTCAATACATTGATTCCGTTCTGGCATTGTTGTTTAAGTTGACGGATATGAGAATCCCATTTCAGTTTCTCATCGAATACTATCCCGAGGAACTTGATTTCTTCCACAAATTTAATTGTTCACCATACAATTTCAGGGTCGGATATGTTGTAGTAGGTCGTTTACTAAAGAGCATACATTTCGATTTTGTACTGGAGAAGGTGAATTCAGACTGGTTGGACCATTCTTCTAGCTTTGTGATGGAGTTTTGGAGGAGTTTGGTTGCAGATAATATGTTGTTGCTGCTGATGTATGACACGAGGTCATCAGCGTATAGACCGCCTTTGATGGGTGCCTCCATTTTATTCCAAATATCGTTAATGGCTATGAGAAATAACGTTACACTCAATATTGATCTCTGTGGCGTACCATGTTGTTGTATTTTTCCATCTGATAACGTGTTGTTTGCTCTGACACAAAAGGATCGGTTGCTCAGAAAATTTGAAACGAAGGCTAGGAAGTTTCCATCTATTCCCCATACTTTTAATTTCCTCAAGATAATATATCTCCATGAGGAGTCATATGCTCTACATATATCAAAAAAGATAGCGATAACATTACGCTTCGTCGCTAAAGCTTCATGTACACTAGACTCGAGGTTAACTATATTGTCTGTTGTGGAACGGTTTTTACGGAAACCACTCTGTTGGGGTATCAGAAGTCTATTCGCTTCTAAATAATATTGTAATCTTCGGTTCAGTATTTTCTCAAGTATCTTACACATTGTATTTGTAAGAGAGATAGGTCGGTATGATTGAGAGTCAGTTCTAGGTTTATTTGGTTTCAAGATTGGGATTGTTGTCGCCATTTTCCAATTATCGGGAAAAGATCTAGAGGTGAATATGACATTGTAGAACTTCAGAAGATATGTTTTGGCCGTTATGCGTAGATGGGTGAGGAGGCTATAAGGGATATCATCTGGGCCCAGGATTTTGACAACAAAAAGTATTTAAAAAATAGGTAATAAATTTAGGTTTTTTTCCCAAAACAATGCATTGCATTGGTTCATATATATTTTCGAAGTTATAATGAAAGTAGATTTGTAATTTCATTTTTCATCGCCAAATCAGTAATGACTCCGATTGTAATTTCGATTTCCAGAATTAATTCATTGATTCTCAATAAGTACATACTATTTGATGGTAAGAAATTTAAATTCTCTTCTGGTAACTTTCTAGAAAATTATTCATTATAATTATTTACGTCGTCTTTCAAAAATTGAAGCACCCCCTAGTTGAATTCTTGAATCCGCCCATATCTATGAGCCACATAGGTTCAGAATAATAGCAGATAGATTTTGTTAACGAGTTTGAAATATTATATATAAAGAAGAAAGCTTGTAAACTCGACCTTCTAGAAAGTTTGGAGATCAATATTGAACAAAATGTCAGAATACTTGCTTGAATTCATTTAAATAATCATTATTTGTTGAATTTGTTTCACCGAAGATTAAACAGTAGAAGTGAATGTATTCTGCTTGCTATTTTGGTGTGATTTCGAATGATATCTCGTACATTTTCAAAGATGTAACAAAAGTTCGGAGAACTCTCCCTTAATGTTCAAAAATGAGCATTGTGACGGAGAAGAAAAAATGGTACATTGACGAAGTGGAAAAACCCAGTTTTCTTCATGCGAAAAGGTGACTGCGGAGTGTTTATCGAAACAATTTTTTCTATAAATCCGAACTTATTCCAAATCAGTGATTTATATAAACATGAGTAACAATAAGTGCGAAAAGAAAAGTACGATATTCTCATATTTGAAACTAATAAAAAGCAGTCCAATCAATTCTCATTGAATCGCACGACTACCAAATTTCAAGATGCAAGAAACAAATACCAAATATGGGGAAATCAACATGAAACTTTGGGAAGAAACTGTAACGTTATTAATCTCATGTCATTCTTAACAGATATTAATATGTTCCACCCAATCTAAATGTAACGATGTTATGTATTGTTGCGCTATTTAATTCTTAAATAAAAAAAAACTCATTGATTTGAGAAAAATTATTTCTATAATTCGATTTTCTGTCACAAATGAAATTTTAATTTAGAAGAAGATTTCTCAGATGCAGAAATCACAAATGCAAAAGGATCACATTTTGTTTTTTAGCTCAAGCAAATGTTTCACTTACATTGGGATGTTAACATAGTTCATAGAAACGGAATTCATACAAAATGGAGAAGCGGATATTCAAAAATTTTCCCTCAAATGCAACACAGTCTCCATAAAAAACAATTATACAAATGTTCGAACAGATTTAGGCAGACGAAATCTAATTGTTCATCAACAGAAAACAACGATATGTCGTAGATCATTCTCTGGAAAAAAACGATAATTTCTAAAATTCAAAAAAGTTGATGAGGCCAGTTGAGTAGTGCCCACCTTGGACCCAATTACCAAGAAATTATCCGAGTATATACCTTCCAAGCCCAGGGTGATATAATAAAACGGTTACAATATTTTTGCTTAGATAAAAAGATATAAGTAGGTATTATTAACTTTCGGACCATTTCTTATCATCACCCAATAGACCTAACAAAAATATTATAAGTGAAAATTCCTTCTGAATCGAAAATATGAAGAGGGTGTTCATAAAATGAGATGTGGAATCTTCAGTTCACAGAAAAATCTTTCTATTCAATATTCAATTGAGAATATTTCCCTTTCCCTCTGAATCCTCTAATTATCTCCTGTTCCAGATAGTATACTGAAATTTGTTTTTAAATCTCCGTCTATGGTAGGCACTTTCGATCAAAACGCAAATCCTATTATGGGTGGATGATAAACTCCATCCTTATCCAACTAAGAATGGATATACTATACTTGTTGGTTTTTCTCGTAATCGCCCAGCATTTTCAATAAATAATACGACTTCTTCACTCGAATCACTGCATCAACTGAGCTTGAAATGCACCAGCCAGAAATCACGTGTTTGCGTTGTGCATAGCTCCAACAATACATTGTTTCCAGCAAATCAGATGATCACAACGCCTACTACATCACGTGACATTACATTGGTATAGCTAAACCATTTACAATTTCAGAAGCATAAAAAACAAGTTTCGCAATCTTGAGCAGCAGGAGATAACTAATTTTATGTAGATATTTACATATTTTGAAAATACGTTAAAATAAAAAAATATGCCATACGCGAGGAAGTATGTATTAATAGGCAATCGGATCATTATCATTTCATTTTCCTATGGTCGAAATAAAGCCATATTTTCCAAAACACAACAGAACTATAGAATATTTGAAAACCTAATTTGATCCCAGACCAGAGACGCTACTGGCTTTTATTTATTCAGGCCTCTTCCAGCATAATTATAAATCGTGATTTATTAGTTTTCTTGGCCTTCACCGTACGGACACACCTACAAGCATTGCGGTCCGTTTCGATTGGCTCAGGCGAATCTGGTGTAGAACTAGACAGCTATCACACAAACCCACGTCGACTGTCGCCTCTTTTGATCTTCTTTTGATCTTCCGTTCGGCGACGGAGAATGTTAACGAGTAGTACACATTATTTTTCGTTCCATTACTTTGCATTTACGCTCGTGTAAGCGAAGTGACTTATTGATTTGCTCCTTATAGAAACACCTTCTGCAATTGAAAATGTTAAAACTATACTAAGTCACATTCGAATAAAAGTGACAGAAAAATGCCGGTGGAGTGTTTTTTTCCTTTGTACAGTCGTCCTCAACGTGTTAATGGTTCTCTTACTCTCACATCCCGATTCACCATTATTTTCTGACACTATACCATCTTGATTTCGTTTCGGACGTCCATCGTCTTAATGTCTTTAGAAGGTTTTCACGACGTTTCAAATGCTTGTATCTGCAATCGTCTTCAGGTGAATACTGACAAGTTTAGGTGCTACTTACCAAAGAGATGATTGCAGTATTCACCTGAAGACGATTGCAGATACAAGCATTCGAAACGTCGTGAAAACTTTTTAAAGACATTAAGACGATGGACGTCCGAAACGATAGTAATCCAGTAACCACATCGTCTACAACCTTCAAACAAACTATACCATCTATCTGGAATTATCCGTGATAGCCAATGAATACCTGAAAACAACCGTTCGCCATGGTGGAAATTCTGAATATTGTTTGTTCTCTGGTGATTCGTATTTCAACCTCTCTCTTCTGGTTACTTGATCCACGTCTCGTAATTTGTGAAACATTGTTGAGAGATGCACTCGTGTTGTTGACATAAATGTCTCGCTCAGCTGAATTCGTTTCCACATACTAAAACTTCATAGTTGCATCATGAAATTTTTTATGTCCTACAAGATGTATTCAATTTTTCATCGCAAGACATAGCACGTTGTTTCATCCCGAATGTTTGTAACCTAGAATATTTCTTTCAATATATTTATACAGTGCGGCTTTTGATATTCCACCCCCCCCCTGATAACTTTTGAACGGTTTAACGTAGAACAATAAAAAAGAAGGTATTGTATGATATCACCGATACTACTTTTTGAAATGAAAGACATTGTGATTCAAAAATAAAAAATTCTCTTTATTTCCATTTTGATCCAACATGTTTGTATAAAAATTTAATAAACATGTTCGATTGGGTATAAATATATATATGAAAAACACTCACAGGTACAATAACAACAACAGAATACAGAGTTTACATCAATACATGTTGAGACCTATTAAAAAATTGGTCTAAGGAGTAATAAACTCTGGGTAACAGATAATTTTTCAATCCTAGTTTGAACCTACGCATATTGGTGATATTTTTTATTTCGGATGGAAGGTTATTAAATATTTCTATCGACATGACATGCTTAAACGATATTGGGGGGTGCATAGTTTATTTTGTCCACGAGTATTATAGTTATGGACGTTCTCGTGGGTTTTGTAGTTATTGATCCTGCTTTTCACATATACCGCGTAGGCTAGGATGTATATGATATTACTGTTAAAATATCATATTTAATGAAAAGTTATTTATTTCTTCACCCGATAGATGGCGCGGAGGCACGTCAACTTCAAAATTTTTAAATAGGATGGGGGAGGGGGGGACGCATGTGGCTCATCGTTGAGAAGATAGTTCAGTTCTCTTCCCAACCATTTGATTATTTTTATCATTTCGTTGATTTGTTTTTCCACAATGTGCATTCGAAATGTCAAGCATAAGTGCGGATCTGAATAGTACCCTTATCTCGATAACTTTTGAACGGTTCCATATGAAACAATGGGACAACAAATATTTTGAATGATATTACCGATCCTATTTTTTGAGAGGAGAAACACTACAATTACTCGACAGAGGGCCCTGGGGGCATGACAACTTGAAAATTCCGAAAGGCTTAGAGGTTGAGTTGCACACCGTTGTAATTCAATTATAGTTTCAACCATGGTTGTTCTACGGAATCACAATTGCGATGAGTAACACTGAATAAGGTCAATAGAGGAAGATTCATTACTCAAATGATTTTTCATTTTCGAATTCGTTTCAAAGCTTGATTAGGTAGAAATTTTGAAGCCATAGAGTTATCCAATTTTTTTAATTGATGCGGCCGATAGTTGGAGAGAATTAAACGAAAGACACTCAATTTATTGAATGATTATCACTAAACTGGGTTTACAAAACCACGACACGTGTTTCGCTATACAATAGCCTTTTATAGCATTTTCGAAAGATTATACCCAAATAATACCCATCCAATTATTTTTAATGACCATAATTATAAAGGGTATCATTCATCGGATTTAGTGAACTGATAATCAAGCAGTAACCTAGAAATGCAGATTATGAAATTGGATTATTTTGTCGATGTTTAAGAATTTCTTATGTAACAATGATATATCACTACTTATCTGCTCTTTATTATCGCATTAGTATTCAAAGAAGAGTTCCATTCTAGTTCTACTAGTATTACTTTGAATTTAAAACATTATCATGGTTCGTGTACGTCCTATCGAAGAGAAAACTAAATCAATCTACATTGTTGGTGGGGCCCGTGGGAATTACCATGAGCAGAGATAATTTTTAATAAAAAATTTCCTGATCATCCAATAACTCGAAAGTATTTGAGGAAACTGGTTGGAAAATTCAATAGAACTGGCCCTGTTCATAGGGCCAGTGGAGCTGGCCGAAAATCAATTCCGGAGGAGACGGAAGTTTCGGTAATTGCCAAATGTTTATTGTGCAAAAATGTATGAACGAAATAAAAAAAAAGATGGTTGGAAAAAAATTGAATTGTCTTACTTAAGCTACATAAGCTACATAACCCCCCATGCCAATTGAAATTTTCAAGTTGAGGCTACCCCGCGCCATCTATCGGGCAATCACGATGTCTTTTATTTGAAAAAGTAGCATCGGTGATATCATTCAATGTATTTTTCATCATTGTTTTACGTCGAACCATTCAAATGTTAACAGCGGGAGGGGACTATGAAAAGCCGCACTTATGCTTGACATTCCAAATGCACATTGTGAAAGAACAAATCAACGAAATGATAAAATTAATTAGATGGTTGGAAAGAGAATCGAACTAGCTTTTCAACGATGTGCCACATGACGCCCCATGCTATTTAAAATTTGGAAGTTGATGTGCCATCTATCGGGCAATCAAAATGTCTTTTATTTCAAAAAGTAGTATCGGTGATATTATAAAATAGCTTTTTTGTTCATTGTTCCACGTCGAACCGTTAAAAACTTGACAGGGGAGGGGACTATAAAAAGCCGCACTGTATAAGCTGGTATATATACAGGGTGTAATCTATCCTCTTGCACACCCGTGAATGACGAGTGTAATAATGCCATTTTATAACAAATCACAGTGGTTAAAAATCTGTTTTTTTAAACATGTTCTTTGTAAAACGGTAGATATAGTAGTCACAATAGTATTCGGCCAATGAATTGATAAAGTCCCTGATATAAAGTAGAGTTATGGCTCAGTTTATGAAACGCTAGCACATGCCATCGGCTTTTCTCGCATGAATTCGGGGAAGTTCATATTTTTTATAACCTCTTTATGGGTTGAATTTCCAAAAACACTGTAACACTTATTTCTTCATTTGTAACAAAGATCTCAAATAAAAATTTTGCTGACCCTTACTTAGCAAATAACGGTACCCCTATACAAACTGTCAACCCTCATTTTACCCGCTTCAGGATTGAATTCCAAAAACCCTGGAATACGTTATTGTTCATTCGAAAAGAAGTGCCGAAATATTCCACTCTAACTTAAAAACCAACAGAACTTTTATGAAAACTTTCGCTCCCTTTTCACCCCTTTTCCAACCACTTCAGGGGTGCAATATCAAAAAATATTTCCAGTGGTTATCTGTCATTATAGGAATTGTCAAAATTTTATTTTTTCCAGCGGTTTGGTCTGGGCGTTGATGAATCAGTCAGTCAGTCAGTCAGGACATGTAATTTTATATGTAGGGGAGACCGGGGTTGGTTGAGCGCAGGGGCAGATTGGATCATAAACCATATCTCGGTGATAACTTGTCAGATGGAGCTGCCTGTCGTCAGGCACATACGACGCCATTGGAACAGTGTAAAGTTGACTGGTGTGGCTGACGGTTGTGTTTTTTCGCAAGTATCCTTGACAACAGATATTCCATACTGGTGAGTCAATATTTCATGTTGTGATGAATATGTCTTAGCACTTCAGGCTTAGATAAATTATAAGTTATGGAAGTTTTGAAACTGACATTTTTCTCTGGATTAACGTGATAAAATTATTTCTCGTGATATCGCCGAGACTTATATGTGTGAATGAAAATGGAATGTGCTTGAGGGGGTGGTTGAACGATTTTCCGGGGGCTGGTTGAATCATGATTCAACCAACCCCATCGACTTTATTCAAGCTTTTATCACAAATTATAGATATTTCATGGTTTGTTGATATTGGTTACAGGAAATGAATAGAATATTGAGAACAAAATTGAGAAACTTTAAAAGAAAACTGAGAAAGAACAGCATTTCTCAAACGGAATGGTAGTTTATCGATCAGATCACCGGAGGCAACTAGTTAAGCCAGAGCTACTAGATTCAACAAAACAACACTTTCGAAATTCTACGGCAATTTGAATAATGTTCTAGATCGACTAAAATGTGGCCCCGGCGATATTTCGAATATGGATGAAACTGAGGTTACTACAGTACAGAAGCCAGATGGCATTATTGCTCGTCGTGGTGTGAAACAAGTGGAAAAAGTGACATCAGCAGAAAGAGGGACTGGTCAGGATTGCGTTCGCTGTTTCTGCTACCGGAAATACAGTTCCATCTATGTTTGTATTTCTGAGGGTGCACTTTAAATCTCACTTTCTGAATGACAGTCCTCCAGGTAGCATAGGAGTAGCCAATTCTTCTGGCTGGATGAAAGAGGAGCATTTTATTGAGTATGCAAAACATTTTGTACAAAATACAAAGTCTTCAAAGGACAAACCAACCCTCCTATTAGGCAACCACGACTCACATCTTCCAGTGGAGGATCTGGATTATTTGCAGAATAATGGAGTAACTGTTTTATGTTTTCCCCCTCACTGTAGCCATTCAAAAAATACGTTAATTCCGCCTGTGATTCATGGATAACTAGGCATCCAGGGGCCACAATGATTATATATTTTGTCCCTGGTATTGTTAGATCTGCGTTATCGTTAGGCGCCACACCAAATAACATACTTGCTGGATTCCAGGTGGCAGATATTTCACCATTCAATAGACATGTATTTCCAGACGCAGAGTTTATGGCAGCGTACGTTACCGATAGGCCAAATCCAGTGAATGAGGTGGGAAAAATGCATGAGGTGGAGAACATGAATGAGGTGGAGAACATGAATGTGGTGGAAAGGGTTATTGATGGAAAGAACATCAATGGGATGGAGAAAATGAATCAGTTGGAGAACAATCCTATTCCACGAAATAACATACATGAACATATTAGAACACCCAAAATTTCCCAAATCGAAGGAATACCAAATAACAACCGAAATGTTCTGGCTGACATAACAAATAATGAAGAACCTTGTTGTAGTAAAAGTGTGAATTAAGAAGAGCTGATACCTCTACGAATAGGAGACCGATACATAAATATATGGTGATAAGATAGGTACAGTCAACAGTAGGTTGGATAGAACTGGGAAACGGAGGAGTTTATTTCCCACAACACATCATAACATTTTTGTTTTCATTGTTTTTATTCAAATATGTAAAAATACTCCAACAATTACCATACAGTGATGAGTTTACCTACCCCAAAGGTAAAGTGAGTGATGTAGTCAAAAAATTTGATGGAAGATTTTTCCTGGAAATCTCCAAAATTGTTCTTTATTGGTTGAAATATGGGTATTGTCGGTATTCGAAAACATTTGACCATGGCACAATGCATTATACCTCAGAGCGTCTGTGTTCTGAACGTTATTGATTCCATGTAGGCTGATTGATGGTACGGCCGAAGTTCTTTATCTCGAGTATCAGGTGATATGTTTTTTGTTTCTTTATGTAAAGCCGCATTCACGTTACCATGAGCTGGATTTGTGCGTAGCGAGGATATTCTTGTAAATACCATTCAAATTGTTATAATCTATTTTTAAATTCACGAAATTGTTATTATTGTTAATGTGTGCCTACTTTAATTCGGCTTTCTGTTTGGTTTGCTTGGAACCATTCTCGAACAGCCTTCCGAATGAAAAATGGTTACAATGTCGAGAATGCAAGTTTTGGTCACACGACGAAGGTGCTGAATCAGATCCATTTTACCTCTGCCATAACTGTAGTAATGAATGATATATTTATTATAAAAAGTTCAATTTTGTTTGAGTTCACGTTATAATGTTGGGAATAATATTCCATTTTATATTATAGTTTTTACTTTTGTTCCATTCTAGCGTCTTAATTCAGGAAAGATCAACCAACCCCAACTATTGATTCAACCTGCTCCGCTTATGATGCAGGTTGAGCTCTGTGAGGTATACATGTAAAATGATCTGTGAGTTCATCACGCATTATATTTTTCGAGAAATAAAAATAGTAACGTGAAGCTAAAAGAATAGGCTTCCATGTGTTGTTATTAATTTTCAAAAATATGCTTTGAAATCGAAGTAAAAAAATAAAATGGGAAAATTGGTTTAACCATCCCCGGTCTTCCCTATTGATAGATCACAAATTTCAATGTGATGTGAAGACAAGTGTTCCGAAACCAAATACATCTCACACACACTGGAATCGACAACATGAACTGATTCCATTACAACAATGCGTATATTACAAATTTATTTTTCCCTTCCCCCACAAATCAAGTTCTGATTCAGATATTCGGCCCATCTGTTACAAAATCGAACTCTTTCATATTATGATAATCTCCTTCCCCCAGTTTCCGTAACATACGTACTGAAAGAACTAATCCAGATCACGTATTCAAAAGTTCATATATTTCCGAACATAATTTGCATATCAAATTCGATAGACTAAAAATATGCTGATTCTGATATGATAATAAGAAACTCTGGAGAAGTTGGGATTCACGATCTTTTATCGAAATAGAGATTCAATGTATTCCTTTGGGCGATCGCAAATGCGATCCAGGAATGAGGTCGTCAGATCTTTCATCAAAGAGAAATATACGGATGCGGGATTTTCCGAGTAGAAGATTCGGCGAACAATTTAGAAATTAGCGAATACTGCAGCATCCAGAGGGCTATAACATTTTTCCGGGGAATTGGATTATATGGATGAATCATTTGAATGAAATTTTGTGAATAATGTATGATATTTGTTCTAAGGTATAATAATACGGATGAAGTTGAAGAAGAAAATTCCCTGAAATAACAAAATCTTTCTTCGCCCAACTTACCAGAGATTTTCTTCCAGTTGGACAAACAGCTGTTGGAAACTCACCTGAAATAAAAAAAATGCTGGTTACTGGTATCGGAGAGTAGTTTACGGAAAATCATAGACAATATAGGTCAAAACAAGCATTCTAAAACTGAATGCAAATTGTCAATGTATCACAGACAAAACTAATGTAGATGTTCTGATACATGAGGTGAACTTTCACGTTCTATTTTCCTCTGAAACTTGGTGTAACGAGACAAATATAAGAACAATTCAATTTGGAAATTATATACCAGCAAACTATTACAAACGACAAAATTATAAGCATGGTGGTGTTAACTACAAAAACATTGACTAAATAATTATGACAAGAAGTGCATGCCAAATATTGTGCAACAACCTATGATTTGATAGAAAATACTGTTCGATTGTTGCTTATCGACCACCTAGTCCATGACAATAATTTCAGGTAACGTTACTCAAATCTTCTATTTCTGTTCAATGAAGAAATATGATCAAGTTTTCCTGTGCGGTGCTATAAATATAGATTTCATTGAATAAAGAAATCAGATAAATTAGTGGTTAGATATAATCGAAATGTGGATCTTAGTGTAGTAAATAAAAAAAAATTATATTGTCACTTGTAATACCACTAGAGATTGAATTATTTCCGTAAATTTTTTCGAGCTCATGAAAATTTTAAAAATAATTATTAATTTTCTAAAATTATTCATGAGCGAGAAAAAATTTCCGGAAATAATTTAACCTCGTGTGGTATTCGGTAAGAAAATTTTATGCCAGTCATTTTCAACCAATCAGATGCTTTATTCCGACATTGTTACTATGGTAACCAGCAAATTTTCTGAAAATTTTTCATCCACATTAGCATGTAAACGTAAAATTAATAAGTGGAAATTTCCCGGCACATGACAGCTATCATATAATTAGACAAAAATAATATTGACAATATTTTTTATTTACTTACTTTATAAGTCGGAAATATTACAACAATTTATTAAGGTGTACATTCTATAATATCATTAATTAATTTTAAATTCTTCAAAAATTCCACTTCTACCTGCTCTTCCCTAAATGGTGAATAAAACACAGAACCAGTGTTTTTTTTAACAATATGTCTGTGTTTCATAAAATAAAAATAATACTGAGACACCAGTTTATTTCTTTGAGTATTAGCTTTCTGTCCAAAAGAAGGCACAATATCACGCAGAATGTTGCCAATCTCTTTAAATAAGTTTTCTTGCTCAGGATTTAATCCAGATTCTTCCACTAGGTATGTTAGATATTTTACATTTTTATGGTACATTTTAATGTGCTGTGATTCTTTGCGAAAGGAACACAATTCATACGATTGAAATTTCATTTTATTATCACTTTTGTACTAACTTATGGTTGTATACAATGTTATGAGGAACTTATAATGCCACAAATGAAATATTGATTGACAGGAGTAGTGAATGTCAAATCCATGGCTAACTTTACAAAATATTTTTTTAACCGGCAACATACGCCAACAAAACATTCTATTTAGAATAAAGAATAAAATATCCCGATTTCCTGAATTATTTGAAAAACAAATTATTACCGCTAATATTAATTTTTCTTAGAATTAAACCTGAAAGAATATGATTTTTTTTAAGTATATATGTATAGGTATAGTTATATATTTTTTTGCTGTATATCACCTTTGTTTGTAGTCAATATTGACATTTCCCTGAAACCTAGTAAGAAGATTATATGAAATCAATTATTTTTATATAATAATGTATCTGATATTATACATTTTATTTTACTAGGGCACGGGAAAAATAAGAAAAATATATGCCGCAATACGAACATCCACTTTCATTTTGAGTCAACATTGACATTTCCCTTAAACCTAGTGAGAAAATTGTATGAAATCAAATAGTTTTACATAATAGTTTATCTGATATTATATATTTTGTTTTACTAGGGTACGGGGAAAATCAGAAAAAAATCTCCCTCAAAACTCCAATTACACACAGCCTTCTATTCATTTGTGAATAACGTCAAAATAAAGATTTACTCAATGTTTTCTATTTAAATATAATTCCGTTATAAAATTTTCTTACCGAATCCCCCACGTGCTTGAATTAATTGCGGGAAATTTGTCTCGAATGAATTTGAATGAATGAATTTCTTGAAAATTCATGTACTCAAAAAATTTCCAGCAATAATTCATGCTCATAAATGAAAATTTCACACCAGATTTAGTTTGAAAATTAAATAATTTTAGAATTTATTTTTTGACTGTCAACAATGCCAATTTTTTTCTTCGACAAGACACTAGCAAAACATAGAATGTTGTGATTGACTTATTTGTTTAGTTACCATGGTAACTAGGTGAAACTTTAACCTGAAATGTACTTGAGATATTCAATTCCTTCAATTCAAAGTCTAGCTTTTTCGCCTTTAAGAAAAAAAGGGGTGTCCGAAGAATAAAGAAAATATTTTAACTATGTAATTGAAATGTATCAAAATTAAATAAAGAAAGAAAAACCAGTATTGTCAAAAAATATTATTCTGGAATTAAAACGTCAAAAAATTTCCGATTTAATTCGCTGTTGGGTAACCAAGAGAAAAAAAAACACTTAAATACGTTGCTATGGTGATCTGTCAAAAAACCCAATTTGATTGGTCAAAAATTACTGGTGTGGAATGTTCACTAATATTGCCCCTGAAATGTACCATAAGAATGTCACTAAGCGATCCAAGATCCAATATATAAAAGTATCAGGAAAATGTAGAATGAAAAAAAGCAAGCATCACTCTTTACTCAGTGTTCTGAATAATAATAATAATAATGTGTTTATCAAGCATTAGTGCTACATGAAAATCACCAGAGATGGCAATCATTATTATAAACATTATTATATACAGGAAAACTAATCCTAGTTAACTAAAATTTAAAGTAGGCATGGAATTATAAACAAAAAATTAAAATCACAAACACGCTAACATTTAGTTATTAACAAATTTTCTCAAAAGCTGTTTGAACTGATTCAAATCAGAGTCAGAGTTTTTGATGTGATGGGGATTACAAAAACAAAGTTTAGTAGACTATCTAGAAGAGGAGATTAATAAAGGATTCAGAAGATATTTTCACTATTAACATTTTTTAGTAGGTCTATTCGATAATAATAATAAACGGTCCGAAAGTTAATAACAATTATATTTTTTCATTTTTGTTGTATCTTTGCATGAATATTGTGACCGTTTTTTCATATCACTTAGTGCTTGGAACCGGCGATCTAAGCTATAAAAAGTATCAGGAAAGTGTAGGATAGAAAACAAAATCAAAAAATAATAAGTAGCACTGTTTATCCAGTGTTTTGAAGAATATTTATGTATTTATTTAGCATCAATGCTACACGAGAATTACCTATGAACCAGGTGTTGAACTTGTTTCTTTAGTGTTCGTCATCCTGTATGACAATTTTGTAACTATTGTTAGAAAGTAGTGGGAAACTGCGCGTTGGAAAGGGTATCCAACAGACAGGAAGAGAAGTCAAGAAGGCGAGGAGAAACAAAAGTCAGAAAGCAGATTGACAAAATAAGTTAATTTTGTTGTCCATTACTGGGAAGATTGAACTTATTAAATCAAAGGATGATATTGGATTGATAGCAGTCGTACAGTATGCCCCAGCAATGATTGAGAGGCATAATAAGAACCAGGTACATGTTAAATAATTTTCTTGTTAAAGAACTGTCATCGAAGCAAATTTTATTGCTGCCTGTCAAACCGCTTTAAGGAACTCGAATGTGCTCGTTTTGAGAAAGAACTTTGGAAATTCAACGTAGACTTATTCATGGGGGGACTAATTTAACGTAGTTGTATAGTTCAAGTTTGTTGTTCTTAATATATGGTCTCTATGTTTTTCATTTCTGACGACCACCTCCATCCATTTTAAACGAACCCCAAAGAGGCTTGTTCACACTAAATAGAATTTAAATTAGGTATGAAATTATAAAAATAAATTAAAAGTTGACAAAAACGATAATATGTTAAGCATTTGAAAGAGAGAAAAAAAAAAAAAATCCAATATGCGAGAAAAGTTAAAAGCATTTTTACCCTCAATCATCAGAAGGACAATCCTCCGAATCAGACAAATTATTCATTTTTTTTTATTACGGGTTTAAGATGGCGAATTCTTCTGAGATGACATGTGGAATGCAATCTGCCCAAAGAACTTTATATTCCCCACTCGATATTCTCCTACTTCTCCGCTTAGATTTGTAAATTGATTGGAATTCCTCAACTGGTATTTTATAAATTCCCAAACTAATTCTATGGGATTGGAAACACGATGACAAGGAGGTAACCTCAGCAGGGTATATCTGAATTTTTACGAAGTTCGTCAATGACATATTCTTTCTCGAAATTTTGCTTTTTAATAAGTTGTAGTAATACCTCCTACGTGACCTTTGGGAAATATCAAACACAATTGAAAATCTCTGTGGTCTGACTCAAACAACGTAACATTCCATCATTTTTGCATTTTTGCAATGAAGGTACTAAGCTTAATATTTTAGAGTTTTGGAAATCTTCAAAGAAACCAAATCAGACTCCTCAATTTGTGTCAACGACCAAATAGATTCATCATGTCTCACCTTCTTCCAATCCTTGAAGCCGCAAACACCGTTACAAACGCCATCTTTGCTCCAAGAGTTGAACTTTCCTATCCATTTGACAAATTCCACACATAACAACGAACAAATAAAAACACAAAAAGATTTCTACTGCAAAATCAACGCCACCAACTTTTCCTTTTTCCATTTCCATTTCCTTTTTCCAACTTTCTGGTAATTCAAAGAATTTCAATGCTGGTCAATTACAACCCACATTGCAAAAAAAAACAGAAAGATGAATGCCAAAAACAAAGGAAAAAGGCTAGAAGTTCTTCTCCGAAGGGTAAAAACAAGGGGACAACATCAATAACATCAACTTTTCACTGAACCCCCAAAAATATTCAATTAAAATATTTTTTTGCCAATAAATTCCCATAGGTGAGTCCTACGTTTCCATTTTATAGTAGAGTTTATACAGAGAGTGTCACTAATTACAGAATACTAATTTCTGTGGAGACAGTCTCAGAGTTTTTCCCCAACCCAACTTTCTGGAACTCCACTACGAGAAGATGGACTATTAAAAAAAAAGGTCTAGTGGTATGGACTGCCTTCCCACAAAAATCGTAGAAACAGAAACTTTTCCGGACATGCTGAAAATGGAAAAAGTCATCCCAACATATAAAAAACTAATCCACTTATAATTGAGCAATTACCATGTTATTAGCAAAATAGTGGAAAAATTTATCTACAATAAACTTCATCCATTTCTAGTGCAGTATAACGTTATCAGTGAGTATCAGAACGGCTTCAGTCCGGGTAGGTCTCGACAGAAAGCATGAAAATATCTATAGTAGTATTGACAAGGGAAAGTATGTTGCTTCCCTCTTTTTCGATGTATCCAAAGCTTTTGACTAAATAGACATCAACATACTTGCTGATAAATTGTATACCATATAGGTATTCGTGGAAAATTTCTTGCGTGGATTATATCCTACGTGAAATATAGGAAAATATTTTTCAAATAGGATGACACTGACTCAAAACTATTCGACATAAACATCGGAGTACCACAAGATTCAGTCCTGGGACCGTTAATTTTTTTAGTATATATTAACAATCTTCCACAATATATATGACGTACATCAATTACACTTTTTGCTGATTATACTTCGATTTCGGCTGTGGAGCTGCAGTACGAACTAAACAGCATGGGGAAAAGATTCACTGCATGGTGCCATAATAACAGACTGATAGTAAATGCGGAGAAGACTGTGCTGATCCAAGCTACAGAGTCACATACCACTGTAAAAATTAATAATATTACTATACACCCTTCGGATACATCAAAATTTTTAGGTACATATATATAGATACCGGTTTGAAAAGGCAAGATCATATCAATCATGTATGCAAAAAATCAACGCTATGCTCCAGCTCAAAAAAGTTTCAGATATAAATAATTCTGTAGACGTCTTTTATGCAATGGTGAACCCACTACTTTCCTGCAATGTTCTTCTGTGGGGTAATGGAACGAATATCGATCGGGCTTTTGTTGGTAAGAAACGCATAATTCGACTCATATATGGTCTACGTTATATAGAATCATGTAGACCTATTTTGAAAAAATACATGATTCTTACACTACCTGCCATTTACCTTTACCAATGTGTCATATATGTAAAGAAACATGAATCCGAGTTTGAAAGAAATCGTGATATTCATACCTACTCTACAAGGAGCGAAAATTCACTGAGACTGAAACAACATCGCACTCAAATATTTTTAAAGTCGTCTTTTGTAGCAGGACCGGAGTTTTTCATTTGCCTGCCCCCAGATATATAGGAAATATCTTTTTTTTTTTTTAAGTTAAAGATTATTTGCGGGAAAGGAGTTTCTATTCTGTAAATGAATTTCTTGTAAGAAAAATCTAACATGATTTCAGCATATACCCAATTTTGTCGAAGGTACACCTATTTTTGATATGTAATATATTTTAATATACCGGGTGTCAATGGGACTTGGGCCATGCCTATGTCTCCTTCACTTATTAACCGATTTGAATGAAATTTTGTAAATAGATATGAGACACAATTTCGGATTGAGAGACATATGAAAACAAATGGCAGACTTCCGGTTTTGCCAGAATAGCCAATAACTTTGATTTATCAAATAGAACACCCTGTATGTTTGATGTTTTTTAGATTCTATGGCTCAAATTACATACGACAGTGTTGCCAAATTTTCATTTTACATTTGAAAAAAAACTCAATTTTCTTTAGCCCAGGAGGCCTTGATCAGGTTAAAATCTATACTAATTTACATCAGTAACTCATAGTAATAGTCATTTCATGGATAAGATTAATAACAAATCCTACAGCAGGTATTGAAATATTCGGAACGCATTTTTAACGAAAAAATGTTTTTTTTCAAATGGTACATACCGAGGGCCATCTTGCCATTCGATAGAGAATTCAATTAACAATATTCATTATGTACCACTTTCTTTTTATTCAAAACTAAAAACGATCAATTATTGAATTTGTACAATATTTTATACGATGCCTACAAATTCCAATGAGTTATCGGTTTAGGTTTGATGAAATTAAGGATAGCCGTGGAATCATGGAAAACAGAAGGTGATCAATGTCATGTCAAAAGGGAAGTAAAATACCAATTTAACATGTCATCTCGTTTCGTTTGTAAAAAGTTTTTTTGAAATGGAAAATAATAAACCTTGTTTTCGAAACGAACAAATGGATATAATATTGATATACGGAGAATGTCAGAAAAACGCTGTCAATGCTAGTATGCTATACGATGATCGTTATCCGTTAAGACGGCACCCATCGAGGACCTATTTCAGGAAATTGGAAATGATGCTGAGGAAAGAACCAGCTGATCAAAACCATATCCACTCCATCGTCAGTGAAGAAGCGGAAACTAATGTTTCAGCATTTGTTAATATTTCTCCATCTGCCTCAGTGCGACAATTGGAAATTGAATGTGGGATCGGCAGGGAAAGTGCCAGAAAAGTATCGAAAAAACATAAATATCGCTCCTATAAATACAGTTCGCATGAGCATCCATATGAAAATGGCCCAGAACGGAGACTAACTTATTGTAATTGCCTTTTGCGTCATCATTATTTGAATAATGGTTTTGTCTCGAAGGTACTTTTTACAGATGAGTCTAGGTTTACGAATAATGGTATGTTCAATAGGAATAATACATGGTATTGGGTTCAAGAAAATCCTAGGTTGCTGAGAGGAGGTATTTGTTAAGAAAGATTTGGATTCAACAGCTGGGTAAGAATCATAGGGACAAGAATCATCGGACCAATTCTTTTCGACGGGCCATTGGCGGCAAAGATATCTACAATTCTTAGAGAACGATATTCAAAATACTCCCAACGATTTATCTGAGAACATCAGGGAAAATATGTTTTCTCGGCAGGATGGTGCAGGATCCCATAATGCTAATATTGTTCGGCAATATCTTAGTGATACCTATGGGCAGAGATGAAACAAATGGTCCAATCAGATGGCCAGCCAGATCACCCGATTTAGCCCCTATTGATTTTAATTTATGGAGTCACATAGAATCCAAAGTATACTCGAGGTGACCAAATTCTTTGGAGGACTTGAGAGACAGAATTGAGCGCACATTTCAGGAAATTCCTGCCCACGAACTGATAAATGTGCTGTACAATAAATAGAACTAGTCTATGTGTTAGGGAAAACGGAAAACACTTCGATTATATGAATGGTTATTATTAAATAGAACGACTTTTCGATGGTTGTGAAACTCTTCCATTGAAAACAGGATAATGGTATTGTGAGTAATAATTTGTACGTTGAATGTTTCACTGTTTCAGACGTTAGATTTATTCAAACAGTTTGATTTTATCAAAGTTATCTTTTCTGTAATGGGTTTATGATCATTACATATTGTTAAGTCGATTATTTTTGGTAACTCATTGTTACCATTCTGAAGTAAAGTTCGAAAGAATGAATAGATGTCATGTTACCTCCCAATTTTTTCAGGTTGATTTCATTTTGTTAGATGGCTCTCTACGTTTTGAACAAAAAGGAAGTGGTACATAAAGTATATCGTTGAATTGGTAATTGAATTCCCTATCGAATGGCAAGATGGCCTTCGGTAGGTACCAATTGAAAAAAATGATTTTTTCCTTAAAAATGCGTTCAGAAAATTTCAGATCCTACTGTAGGATTTGTTATTGATCTTATCTTCGTGATTTTCATTATGATCTTGATAACCACTTGCCACAAGATCTTAACTTTGTTATGTTCGCCGATGACACAACTATAAGCGTAACAGGAGATTCATGTGAAGAAGTTCAGTATAAGGCAAACAATCTACTTAAACATTTTCATGAATGGTGTAGCTGTAACAAACTCATTATCAACGAATCTAAAACAAAATATTCAACTCAGACGACCGACTCAAAATATCAAAATATTCCTCAACAATAAAACGCTTGAAGAGGCTGATTCCGCCAAATTTCTGGGTCTTTATGTAGATCGAAACCTCTCATGGGCTGAACACATCAAGCACATCTCCAAAAAACTGAGCTCAGCATATTTTGCAATACGGAATCTGAAATCTATTTTGTCCCAGAAACAATTGTTAAGCACTTACTATTCTCTAGTGTATCCACATTTAGAATACTTTATAATCTTCTGGGGCACAGCAGTAGATATAGATCTCATATTCATACTTCAAAAGAGAATTATTAGACTCATCTTTGGTATAAAACTCATGTCGCCAAGTATTTTCATCCAACAATATAATGATATTGGAAGCATCCCTATTTGTAAAATGTAATATATCCTTGTTTCCACCCAACAATAGCATCCACAACACAAGAAATGCTTGTAATATACATATAAGAAATTTCAAACCAACAACTTTTAAAAAAGGTCCAAAAGGTCTGCAGCACTATTTACAACAAAATTCCTCCAGAACTAAAAAATGTTAGTAATGTAGGTCAATTCAAAAAATCAATAAAAAAGCATTTTAAAGGAAAAACATTTCATTCTATAACTGAATACTTAGAGGCTTAGCATATTGCTAAAATTGTCAATATATTTTAAATTTACTCACAAAAGGATGTATATTTGTAATATTTTATGTTTTTATGTCTGTTACTGTTGTAATACATGGCTGTGACTTTTCACTTCCTGTTAAAGGTTATACGTGAATAAAGATAATCTTTCTATCTATCGATGAAATGACTATCAGTTACTGATGTAAATTAGTATAGATTTTAACCTGATCAAGACCTCTTGGGCTAAAAAAAATTGAGAAATTATGATTTTTCAATTGTATGATAAGAATTTGGCAACACTGTCGTATGTAATTTGAGCCGTAGAATTCGAAAAACATCAAACATACAGGGTGTTCTGATTGAAAAATCGAAGTTGGTGGCTATTCTGGCGAAACCGGAAGTCGGCCATTCTGTTTCCCATATGTTTGTCAATTGTGTCTTATATCCATGTACAAAATTTCATTCAAATCGGTTGATAACTGAAGGAGATATAGGCATATGGCCCTAGTCCCATTGTCATCCGGTATACCCATAGTTGCTCAAATGTTTACCCCTTTTCAATATTCTTTCGAAATTTTCCAATATTTTTCAATACTTTTTCAATATTCTGTGAACGCTTTATGAATTAATATACTAGAGCTGCAAATAAAAACAAGAAATGGAGCCCATTCAAAGAGCACTCGTCTCCCACATAGTTTTCTCCTCAACGGTTCTCTGGAACGCTGGTTGAATCATCATCACATTACATATCATAATACACCCCCTAACATTATACCCACGTCAGTCAACTCGCCTGGATGAAGCGATAATGATTACTGTCTTGGAAGAGTTTCCATCGTACCTGCAAAGTGGAAATCCATCCATTCGGCAGACGGATAAATCCGCCAGCTGTAAAATAAACTATGAGAACAATTGTAACGGATCCAAGTAATTTACTCAACTCTTCGAAGGCTATCGATCGCATCCAGTGTAGCCGACAAAGTGGAAAATCCGACAGATCCGCGTACGGCACACTGCAGGAGCAGATAACCCGATATCAGCTCGGCTAACACTTTTAACCCTCGTTTTTCGATTTTTAGAACAAAGGCGGGTGTCATGTTTGGCTTCAGATCGAATCACACTGGATGAAGGATTGAAGTGACGATATCTTTATCGAGTGAGACTTCCCCGACATGGAAATGAGAAATTGCCAATTATTCCAGTGCACAACGTTGAGAATTTGGATTCATTGGGTGTGGTGTGATGTTTGTGGAAAAATCGAAACATCCATGGAAAGATGGAAAAAATATGAAGAACACAAGAGGACGAGAAGAGGAAGTGTTAGTGATTTTGATGGTGGAATGAATGTACCATGCAGGCGAGTAGTTTGCGTCAACACATGTTCACCTCCTACGAGAGATGAAGATGGGTTGCGGAAACTTAGGTGGCTACCTCCAAGTGGTATCGCTGGATAACGGGGTTGACAAGGAAAATCCAGTGGGAATGACCAGAAATGGTCAAAACCTGCGGATCTCTAAGTCAATCTCAAACCAAATGCCACCACAACATGGCTTAATCCAAGGCGTCAAGCGACCCGTGCCGAGGGATGGATGATACCTGAGCCAGTCAGGTATAAAAAACGGAGCCTCTGGGATACATGGCGACCTCCCAGAGTAATCTGCCTTACACCTGCGCAGGGGGCACCGCAGGTGTGGACGACCCTTTCCCCTACACAAACAACCTTGGGGAACTTTCAGTTGAAGAAGACCCAACACCGATAGCGGGTATGGAAGTCGAGGAGATTCCAGTTGAATCACACTCGGCACCAGAAACCGTAAACCCAACCGAGGAGGGATCAGCAGATGGTCGAACACCTACTGAGAAACTCCCGGAAACAGAGTGGATTCCAAAGCCATTTGGTAAAATGGAAACCGAAAAGATTCTTCAGCTCATCAAAACCCAGGACATGGGGATAGATACTGAAGAATGGCTTGTCATCAAGAGACAAGAGGAGGCCTCGGGTCTAACTCTTGTATTTCAATCTTCGACTGTGACGCCCTAAGTGGTGGGCGACACAGAATCTTTGGAGAGATCGGCCCGGAAACGGGCATGAGTCCGAAGAACCTTATCAACGGGCTTCTAGACCTAGTTAGGGGCACAAACCTGTTTGAATGAGGAACCACTGACGACAGAGTGATACAATAGACCCCAGCTGGTCGCAGTGTCAAGGGAAGCTAAGTGCCAACCCTGTCTCTGGCTCGTCAGCCTTAAACCAACCAACCAACCATGCAGAAGCGCTGATGAAACACAGGTCAGTTTTTTAGGGGAAGGAACACAGAAAGATCACTCTCCCTAATGCTGCTTAACATTCGGTCGGTCAGAAATAAAATTGATGAACTGTATATTCGCCTGGAAAGTTTTCAGTTTCCAAGTGTTGTTTGTCTGACAGAACACTGGTTAAGGGAAGACGAAATAATGTATGCAATGTTTATTCCTTGAGAATTACATATGGGAAAATGTATTTTATTTAAAAAAATGCGTGGGGTGCATGGTATCGCCTCGGCCAACAATGACCTGTGATCTGCGACATTTCTTACTTTACTGCCCTAGGTGTGTAATGTAGGTATTATATAATTATTGATACCATGCACCCCACGCTTTTTTCAAAATAAAATAATTTTTTTTCTTATTTTCAATTTTTTGAGTCTGGTTTTCTATGAAAGCGTGTTTTTTCGTTTTTTAAAACTATTATTTATTTTCAACTTTTTAGTTTATTTTTATATTAACGCGTGTTTTCAGTTTTTCAAACTATTATTATTATTATTAATTTTTTTCAACTATTATTCTCCAATATTGAATAGAAACGGACCATAATAACAAAACTCGCGGCCATTTTGGAGCCGCCATCTTGAATCCTTCAATTTTGGCAAAATAATCATAATCTCCGACCCCAAAAACCCCCATATACCAATTTTGAATAGAATCAGACCATAATCACAAAACTTATCCGCCATTTCAAAGCCGCCATCTTGAATTTTTCAATTTTTACGAAAAAATCATAATCTCCGAACACTAAAACCCCCAGATACCAATTTTGAAGCGAATCAAACCCTAATCACAAAACTCGTACGCCATACTGGAGCCGCCATTTTGTTTTTTTTTCACACACATTTTTTTTAATGGTTTGTCACCGGAATTATGTACACCTGCCAAATTTCAAATCATTCGGACGTCTGGAAGTGGGTCAAAATCGCGCACAAAGGAGTCGGTTATAAACAAACATACAAGTGAAGCTAATATAAAGCGTGTAATAAATAATCAAGCTACTTATTCGAAAAGCTATACCATACGAATGAACAAAGATATAGCACTAAGGCTAAGCCAGCGCGTGGTCTAGAAAGTCTATGTCTATATAGGTAATACATTTTAGAAATATTGTTGATTCAGATTCACAATTTGTAACTGTGATGTAAATAGGGAAGAAAATAGAAACTTAGATAATAGAATAGAAACTTGGATAAACTGAATTCTAAATACTTAACTAATAACTTCTAAAAATAGCAATGATAATGAGTTGAATATTTAATAATTTCTACTCATAAGTTGAGAATTATTCAAATATTCGGTTCTATTACATTGTGGATATAACTCCTTTCTATTGAAAGGAGATGGTTCTTCGTTTTTTTTTTGAATGAAAAAATGGATGTTGATTCTTTGATGTTTTCGGGAAGGCTGTTGAATATTCTTATACTCAGGTAAGTGTATCCTCTTTGACCAATTGTTTTGAATAAATATTCAGTGCGGGACATTTTTTCCTGTTTGGCCCCAGTGTTGTATCTGTGATTAATATGCCTCAAATGACTTTTATTTTCGAATTGGTCCACAGAAAAATGTAGGTAATATAATTGCCTGAGATCTAATGTTTCACTCTCAGAAAAAAGTAGGTTTGAAGAGTCCGATTTTTATTGAAACAAATTTTCAGAATTTGAAGTGATTGCTGGCTACGTCAATCTCGACTCGAATAGTGTATGATAAAGAGTTTTCATTTAAGAGGTATTCAATATATTTTAGAAATATAAGAACTTATGAAGGATACTCCTCAGGGTTCCTACCGTTTTCTTCATGTGAATATTCCATCTCAAATGTTTGTCTATATATACACCTAAATATTTCACAAATTCAGAAGAATTCAATTGAATAACATTGTCGGAATTTTTTATTTCCAGGTGGTTAAAATCTGGGAGGTGGGAAGAGTAGCAGGCGAATGTGAGGAACGATGTTTTTTCGTAGTTGATTGTTAATGTTTTCTGATTGAAACAATCCATTATCATGCTCATATCAACTTCACTTTTCAGCATACCCCATGATTCATTTTCATAAAATATTGCTGTGGGATCAACAATGCTTATAAAATCACCGGCGGTTGGTGACGTGAGAATGCAATTCATATATATAATGAAACATATAGGGCCTAAAACTGTTCCCCGAAGCACACCATATTGCCCAGTTCTTTCTTCACTCAATACATGATCAATTTTTACGCGTTGTTTTCGGTTGGTTGAGTAGCTTCCAAAGAGTTAATTCACATTTCCTCTGAATCCAAGATACAGCAAGTCCCTCAGAAGCTGTGAATGGTCAACAGTGTCAAAGGCCTTTACAAGATCAAAGAAAACCTCCGAAGGATGTTTCCTTTTATCCAAACGATTTTATATTTTTGATGTCAGTGAGCAAATGGCACATTTGTGGATTTTCCTTCTATAAATCCGGATTGTTTTTCAGATAGAAGTTTCTTTTGATTCAAATAATTCACCAGGCTATACCGTATTAACTAAATTTTGTAGATCGAACTCCATCCATGGGGGGACCTTAGTCACGCTACCTTCAGTAAAAATATAAAATGTGTTGATGTGTGCAAATATAACCACCTCATTGTGGAGAAAGCTTTTGAGTTTTCCGTTATTTCATGCTGTTAGCTTCATTTGTATATTCTGTTTATTTAAAGGTCACCTTGTACATGTCAAACAGAGTTGATTGGTAGTTTGGAAATGCTCTTAGGTCAATTTCTGCCTCAATCCCAAATCATTTCAACTGGAGGTCTCAATATTGATTATTTTGGCAAAATGAGTAGCTCATTGAAAATTTTATTGTTATGCTTCAATCTGAGTATACATGTCTCAGAACCAACCAGATTCTCCGAATATACATCAACTATACTTGATTATGTATGTTCTAATATGAAATACGTTCCTTGCAATGTTCATAAGGCTGCTTTGTCAGACCATGAAGCAGTCCTATCGGAGTTCAACTTTAATTTGCCAGCCTCATAATCAACAAAGAGGAAAGGAAGAATTTTTTCCAAAAGAAATTTCCACTCTTTTCGACGCCTTTGTGTAGGCACTTCCTGGGAATTTCCAAGCAACAGTCCAATTGATCACTTTCACTCCACTTCAGTGGACTTTTTCAATAAAGCCTTTCCCATAGTTCAGTTCGAAAATAAATCTTAAAAAAATTGGATCACTAAAGCTTTAAAAAAATCAGCAAGGAACATACGCTCATAACACTACCTCAGAAAGCTTTTTATTAATGAACAGTTTTTCATTGGGCACTTTAATCGTTACAGGGCAATTAACAGAAGGGCAGTGATGTCTGCAAGAAAGCTATACTATAGTGAGAAATTAAATATTTCAAATCACATAATGAGTCTAGGCAAACATGGTCAATAATTAATGATGTTCGGCAGACTAACACCAAAGATTATAAGAACCTCCAGTTGTCTCCAACTAAGACTTCTGCCATATTGCAGCATCAAGATCTTCATACCCAGGAGAATTCTGCGAAGTTTCAGGGAATTATTACCATTAATATATTTCTATTTCATCGAAATGAATCACGATAATGAGAGCATGACCGGGGCATCCACATATTCCCCTTATGGAAAAATCAATACCCATCCACCTAGCATACGACCATATTTTATTGGCAGACGTTTCATGTATAAAGAAAATTGCCTTTCCTTTGCATGCTATCAGGATGACCATATTGAATTTCATTATGGAATTCACAAAGAATCTCCAAGGAGGGTGGAATTTCCGTTTGTTATATAGATATTGAACATAATAATGCACATTGCTGGGGGTATGATCAAAGATTTTCATCTCTGAGATACTGCTTCGAAAAATCAAATTCAAATACGCTCCAGTGGAATCTGGAATTTGAATTTGATAGAAATCGATTGAAGACTAGGAGAATATATACCTGATTGAAAAAAAAAATTTTTTTTTGGGTATTCCATTCAGAATATGCGGGATATAACTATTGAGGCAAACGTCCACCGTATTAGGTCAGAGTGGAAAAATCGTTACCGGGCTTTATATGAAAAATCCAGCTGAAAGTTGGAATTTGTTATGCTTAAAGAATATTACAAAATTTGTTAAATGAAATGTGTTCAGATTAGAAGTAAGCTTATGCGTTGAAAGAAAGGGACTTTTGAAGTTTCATCCCTAAAGTGAGAGTAAAAGGGGGGTGAACGTTTGTTTGTAAGGAAGATGAGAATCGGTGTTTGGGCTCTTCTTTTGAAATGAAGAAACACGTATTTCAGGGGTTTTGGAAATTCAATCCTGAAAGGGTTGAAATGGGGGTTGAAAATTTCCATAGAAGTACCGTACATTTTTTAGTCAGGTTCATAAAAATTGGTTTTAGGATTTGTTACAAATGAAGAAATATGTGTTTCAGTGTTTTTTAAAACCCTAAGGGGTGAAATGAAAGTAAACTTATGCAGCCACCCAAAATTGAGCCAAAGTGGACATACTCAGTTCCTAAAAACGTAAATATATTGAGAAATCATAGGATATGATGTAGGAGTAGGAGTAAACACTGTTAATGACGAGTGGTATTGATGACATCGAAACATTATCGTAAACAAAATAACAGTTTGAAAACGTTCACGTTTGAAAACATTAATTTTGTTTCTGAATGTGTATTTTGGGGACTGATGGGTATATTGTTATTTCTCTGACATGTGATGTTTCACAAACGAATTCGACAACAGAAGTTTCCAAAATGTCTATAATAAATGCACAAAAAATTACCCTCCTTCATAATTTGCAACAATTACAATGATAGGTGTGACATATTTTCTTGCATTGAAGAAAAACAGATTTTGTTATTAATTCTTCTTTCATATTTCAACATGTCTCATATCTCCACTCTTTTTGTTTATAATGATCTTGAATTTGCATGTACCTGTAATTTTCTCACCCTGTTAATGAATTTCTGTTTGACGGTGTACAACAAAGAAAAAATAGAGATTTGAAGCAACTGTAGCAAAAAGTTCAACCATATGAAAAATATATTAAAAAAGTTTTTGATATTCTGTATATATAAAAATAAATAATAAACGCCAATATCGTTTGACCGATCACCATAAAAATTGGCACATCTGAGTGTTTTTCCAAGGTTTCTATGCTATATTTTTTACTTCAACTGGCCACTAGATGGCGCTACAGCGCATCAACTCCTATACCAACGTTTGTTTGAAGGTTATCGGCCTCTTTGTGTCATGAATCATTATTCAATACAATATGAGTTCTTTCTGTTCCAATAACAAATAAGTAGGTTATAAACCGATAAACAATTAGTTTTAATTACATGTTCCGCTTCAAGCTTCAATAACTTTTGTAAAATTGATTTCTGGAAACAACTTATTGAAAACAAATTGTAGTTGATTTAATTATCAATAACATTGCTCTCCTTAACAATTTTTATAAAGTTAATAGTTTTCAAGATAAATGGTAAATAATGATTCAGGACACAGAGAGGCCGATGCAGCGTATGAGTACTTAAAGGTAAGGGACGCATACTTGTGAGCGCGCGTAATAAACAATTAAAAAACAGGTATAAACAATGATTTTTTTCAAATCTCAATTTGGGATATTATTAACTATTGTAAACAGAATGAAAAACAAAATATGTTTCATATTTCATTCTTTTTTTTTATATGTTTTTCATGGGTCAAAAGTAACTAAATTTGAGATTTTTCGAACTTTTAAAAATTCATATTTCCAAAAATATTAACTTTATCGTGAAAAGTCATGGGACCTTTTTTATTTGTATTTCAATGAAGAGTATAAAAAAATTGTCCGGTTGGAAAATAACAATTTTTTGCAATTGTTTAAACAATTTCGGTTTAAACAATATGGCACGGGGTTGCCCCATGGCAACATGCATTTATATCATCAGCAGGGAAATTTGAAGAGGATCGTATCAAAAAATTGAGGTGGAATAGTTTTCGGTACTCATGCGCCGATTCCTCCTAGTCTAATCGTCTTATCTCGTCGTGCTCATTGATGAGACGCCTGCATTTTCCGCGCACATTGCTGATCACTCATTCAGGTACTAAACGCGACCGACGTTGCTTGGCTCAGATATCGATAAGACTTTCGCCAACCTGACCGGCCACCGGTGCCCATTAACACAAAGTTGTACAGCGGCGGTAACTATCAAGGGCAAAAAATGCGTTCGATAAGTATATATTAAAAAAATTATTCCGTAGTTGAAGATTCGAAAAACAATACTGGTTTCGGCTCTCCGGATATATTTCATTCTCGCACAGCGCGTAAAAAGTTATCAACAACAACAAAAAACCCAAAAGGAATAAACTGAAATAAGTCGGTAGCGAGACCGAATCCGCCAGTGGCGGAGTCAAATGAACAAATTTAATTGATAAATTATACATTATATTTACATGAGATAACAGAACTGAAAAATCATAAAGTGATGCTAATCCATATAACGGGAAACGGAATAAAGGAAAGCGGGCAAAGTCACAGGTCTAACCTGGATGAATCAACACAAAGAAAAACATAGGAAAAAATGTAATTATATCTGGACGAAGTCGAGGGTACCAGCCATAGACCAATTAAAAATAAAGAGACTGTTTGAAACATTGGCGACCTTGACCACCAAGTTTTTGGTACGGCCAGTCGCGCATGGAGGCGCTGCCGGCAATCAACAGACGACTGGCGATATGATAATTTTCCAATTTCGGCATTTGTCAGAAAATGACAAACCACGTAATAATTCCAGAATAATTCTACTGTTAATTGTCATCGAAAAATCAATTATAGAAATTATACCATGGGCTTGAATTATGAACCCAACGTCGAAAATGGAATGTTATTCGAGTTGACGCTGAAATTCCTCGAAATATTCTTTCACAAGGTAAAATATAAGCTGCTTTTCACAAACTGATAGTTATTTCCATCCATCAGTTGCAGACATTTTTTCATAAACTGGTACTTATTTCCATCCATCAGTTTTCATTTCCTATCACCATTTGAGGAAGTACGAAGTACATGGTCTCCATTGTGCTAATAAATTAACAAAATTATTGAAGGTTTGTTGTAAATGTAATGTTTTTATTTTGGTTGATTTGATGATAAGCGACTGAAGAATATTTGTAATTTTGTTGTTTTTAGGAGTTTTATTATTGTTTTGTCTGTAGTTGTACATTGTCCTAGATACAATGAAATGTGTTTTTATAGTGTTCAACTTATTATTCTTGTTTTATAAGATGTTTAATTTTGTTCTTGATATCATGAAATAAAGATTTACTTTGGAACTTTATGTTAACCACGAACGAACTAACAGATTCTACGAATCGATTACTGTATATATTTTATTAGTGATCGATTTGCCATTCCAGTATTTTATATGATACAACCATTCATATGGAATACAAGAATGGCAAATCGATCACTTATAAAATATATACCATATCAATCATATAAAAGTAACACATTTGAAAAACCCGCCTTATCTCAATCGGTTTTACCAACTGTACTTAGTTCGGCCAGTTGCGAGATATGTCGCCACTGTCTAAACGTGGTACCAACTTTTACTGCAGGTTTGACAACTCTCTTTATTTTTAGTTTCTCTATGGTACCAGCTGGTATAATATGTGCAGAATTATCGGATATTCAAAAATTCAATATTCTATCTTACTTCAATGCCCCTTCCAACTTCCGTAACCCTTTCAAAACGCACTATATGGACATTCTCAACAAAGCTGCTAGCTCAGTCACGTAACCGAGAATTTTGAAAACTAACCTACGCCAAGGCGTTTCCATGTCTCGGACGGATACTTTCCCAGTGGCTGAAGAACTTCCATTATGCAAATTGACCTACCGAAAACAATGTTTTGATTAAGGCGCCTAATAGCAAAATAATGATAATACACAGTTGACACGATAAGTACGAAATTACGTACCTGGCATGGAAATTAATTCATTCTGCGTTTTCGGTATAGTTTCCATCAAGAAAATAATAACATCGTAAGGACGCGGATGGTTCACTTGAGAGTGTAATCAGAGGGTTGTCATTAGGGTGGATTCTATAGATGTACGGGGGAAGCTGGAGTACTGGATTCCAAGATTAGAAGAAATAATTATGGCTGTGGGTTGTTTCATATTCCCTGCTTTCATCAACAGATAGGAAGGATTCAATGAAAGGGTTGCATTCAGGTATACCGAATATTTTGGCAGATATTGTTAGTAGAACTCAACTCTTGAAAATATTGATGGAAATACAAACCGATTGAAAACGATCAAAGTTCTCCAAAAAATGGGAAATATATCACATCATTGGCAAAATCTCAATGGAATAAATTCATGAACGGGAGCTATTTGAATGAATCTGATCGTCAAGCAAATATTGGGACATTTGTGTTTATTAATTCTCAAACTTGCTAAAAGATCGACTCTACGTTTTTTATCCTACGCTTCGAAATCGTTAACAAAATTATGTTTTTTGCAGACAAGAGGTGAGTAGTAGTAGTTGATTTTTTTTCACCATTTCCATGTTTAGATGTCATACTTTGCCATCAATCAACTAAAATATGAGCTCCATGAAAGCATCTTGATTCAAGTATACTGTGCACTTGTCTACTCAGCCTTATCATTCCACATCATACTTCAGGGAAATGCAACGGAGATAAATAGGATATTCATAGCCCAGAAGCGAATTATCAGATTGATGTTTAATTTGAAACCACGCGATTCATGCAGAGAGATATTCATAAAGAAGAAAATACTGACCGTTTGCTGCATTTTTATACTCAAGTGTTGCTTATATATTAAAAAGAATAAACATAAATTAGGAAAAAATAATACTCATCGCCAATACAAAACAAGAAATGGCGCTAATTTATTGACCACGATCCACAAAACATCCACTTTTGAGAAATCTCCAACTTATGCTAGCAGCAAAATATACAACAAGCTCCCTGTCTTCATCAAAAGTTGCATTTCTTTCAATAGGTTCAAAACAAACCTCAAACATCTGTTATATTCAGAAGCTTATTATACATTACAAGAGTACTTTGATGATTCCCACAATTTCTCACCTCTCGAATGTTTTTTTTATATATGGGTATACATATTATATTTAGGGTTATGTGTTCTTGTAGCAGTGAGTTGACATTCGTATCCCATTCGCATTATTTTATTTTATTTATTTATTTCATTGTATTGTATCCTATTTTTTTTATACATCTACATATTAAATTATATCACAATTCTTGACTTATCCAATGCCATGTACCTGGTTTTTTATGGATCTATAAAGTACTATTCTATTCTATTATCACTTGAATGTTGTGCCTGATTGGTTTTATTAGTTCATTTATTATCATTACCAACATTAGTTTCATATGCGATATTAATAACGTTTCGATAGACATTTTCTCAGAAGTGGAAAATAGCTCTCATAAAACTTGTAAATGAAGTTTTTTCGGAATACGTTTTCCATCAACTTTCAACTTTAACCAAAAAATGAATATTAATTGATATATGTATATTTTTTCAATATAAAGCTACTTTGCATTGTTATGAATGTGTTGAGGTACTGTATATATCACTCATGAAAAAAGTTCCAACTCTGTCAAAAAACAATGATTATCTGTAAGCATCCACGAAGTTCACTAAAATGCGTCTACACTAAAGATTTTTTCAGAAATTTATTTTTCCAGGAATATTTCGGTTAGCCCCTTATTGATCCTCCACAGAAAAAATATATTGAAATGAAAAAAATTCTGAGTTAAATAAACTGTTATTCATGATGCCCATTATATATTTTGAATAAAGTGTGCATTCATGAACTTTTTTATTGTCCTTTATTGGTTTTCATATCACTGGTATCTTCCAAACCTGATTTTTTTTTCCTGGAGTATAAATTACATATTGTCATTCTTATCTCCATCATGTATTTTCCAATATTATTCTTCAAAAACAAAGTTCCAGAATTGGACACGTCTTTTGTATTTGAAAAAAATAAGAGGTTTCTGAAATGCTCCCAAAATTTTTATGCTACCCCTACTGGGTTTTCATTGTTATTATTATCAAAATTGATACTCACATTCAACCTCACATTCCACTTTTCAATAGAGGATCGATGGATTGAAATTTATACAGTGCTCGTGTAAAGTCCGTCTCCCCCCTACTAATTTTTGAACCACATGATATATCGCAATGAAATTTGGAGGGCTCAAGGAAGAGATAAAAATCTACTTTTTCATGGGAAAATCTCAGCTAAAAGTTTTGAAATGGCGGCTCAGCGCCATCTTCAACAATTTTTTTAAATAGAACACCCCGTTTATTATTCCATTTTTAAATTTTCCAAAATTTCCCAAATTTTTTTTCAAATATTAACGTTTGAAAAGTGACATTCCGGTTTAAAATGAAGTATGGTCACTTCCGGTAAAACATTTTGCTAACTAAACGTTGTTATTAATTTGTAATCAAATCTCTCAATGAATTCGACTAATGAGGGGCGTGAAGGGAGTTTATTGAGGTTGAAAAGTACCGCTTACCAGAAAATCTCGAAGCCTACGAATGTGTTCTGTGAATTCACAATCAAAACAAATTAGTTAGCTAAAAAATTATACTTTTTGAATAACACTTTTATTCAACCCCAACAATTATTTCATCAAGGGTTCAATGTGGCCCCCTCCTGAATCTTGACTATAAAGTTCCCTATTATAAGTAGCTTCTCTCACGTTGATGAAAGTCTGTTCATCTATTTCTTCACATGTATCTATTATTCTGCGTTCCAACTCTTCTATTGTTTGGCATTCAGTGGCCTAGTTTTTTGACTTCAGATACCCCCAGAGGAAAAAATCTAGATATCTTGGTGGCCATTCTGTACTTCCATTGCGTCCTATCCATCGCCCAGAAAAGTTTGTATTGAGGAACTCTTTAGCCATACGATCGAAATGGGGAGGTGCCAAATCCTGCTTGAATATGATTTCAAGATTTTCAAACTCTTCCTGATTGTTTAATACAATTTGTCTTATTCGAGGTTGAATTTCAGTTTCTTAAAGATTTCTGTAAAGAACTCCTGGTCCAACAACGCGATTGCCCAAAATCCCCTCCCAAACATTCACCATTTAGGGAACTGGGTATGTCCCTCTCTAAAAATGAGCGTAGTATCGCTCCAGTATCGTACTGTAACGAACCTAGGCCGGACCTGTCGCCTCACGCGTTGCCATCGACAACGATGAGATCATCCCCGGAGATATTCGAGAGCCATCCAGACGCTCTGCCGCGGAAAACAACGGTCAATATTGGAAACAATTGGAACACGCCGGTCGCCAACTGTCAGAATTCGAAACATCGAGAATGCTGTATCGGAGATAAATAGGCAACCCTCAAGTGGAGTCGGACAGTCTGAACGAGCCCATACGATCGAACTATACAGTGGCGTAGTAATATAAATTAAGTTGTTGATTAAGTGTGAAATAAATTAGTAAAACCAAGTTAAGTTTATTTACGTTACAAGTGGTGTCGGAAGTGAGATTTTGAAAATAAACAAGTGATCGTGGAGTGGATAGTCAGAAAAATAAATTGATAGACCTTTTTGTACGCCCAAAATAGACAGTGGCCCGGTTTTCGCGAAGTGGACAATTGTGCGTGGGAATATAAACTGATACACTGTTCGCGTGAAACAGAAAATAGACAGTGGCCCGGTTTTCGCGAAGTGGACAATTGTGCGTGGGAATATAAACTGATACACTCTTCGCGTGAAACAGACAATAGACTGGTGGCCCGTGGAAAAGAATTCGCGAAGTGAATTTTTAACAAACTGATAAACTTTTCGTGTGAAACAGACTGATACCTCGTCAAAGACAAAATGTGTTCAAGAAAAGTGCGCCTTGCGGATTTGAAGGTAGCGGAATTGAAACAGGAATTGGAGGAAAGGGAACTGGAAACAAGGGAAAAAATTAAGGATTATACAAGAAAGTGAGGACCCCGAAACATTTTATTCGAAGTTCCGGTTTATAGAATCCTTGAAAGAAGAGCTGCAACAAAATTCTAGAAATCTGGAAGAGAAGCTTGAAGAAAATTCTAGAAATCTGGAAGTGAAGCTTCAAGAAAATTCTAGAAATCTGGAAGAGAAGCTTCTAGAAAATTCAAGAAGCCTGGAAGAAAATGCTAGAAATCTGGAAGAGAAGCTTGAAGAAAATTCTAGAAATCTGGAAGAGAAGCTTCTAGAAAATTAAAAGCCGGAAAAAAAACACAGAAGGCCTAAAAAAAGAATTGTGTGGTGTGGCTAATTTTCTAGAAGAAAGAATGGGAACCGTTGAGACAGAGATAGATGAAATTAGGGAGCAAATGAACACGGAGGTAGATAAAATCAAAGATGGGGTCGAGGCAGAGATGGACAAGATGAAGGAAATAATCAGCGATGAAATCAAAGATGGAATCGAGGCAGAAATGGACAAAATAAAGGAAACGATCAGTAAGCTGGAAAAACAAATTAATAGTGCGTCCTCCACAGAGATGGTTAACGAAAATGCAATGCTGGACTTGAGTTTGAACGTGGATAAAGTTCAAGAGGGTATAAAAGATGTCAAGGTCATTTCAGAAATAGGGAAGCTTTCCATGAAGCCGCCTCAGTTCGACGGAAAAACTCCATGGGCAAATTACCGCCGGCAGTTTGAACCAGCGGCCAAAGCAAACGGATGGAATGCAGGGGAAAGAGCTGTAGCACTGACACTTGCATTACGTGGAGAAGCGACAAATATTCTACAAACTCTCACCGCCCAAGAACAGGAGGACTATGATCAGCTGATTAACGCCCATTTGGAACACGTATACCACTCCCAACTGAAAAATCGCTGCCAGAAATCGGGCGAATCCTTACAAGAATTCGAAGCTGACATTGCACGCTTGGTTCGTCTCGCATATCCAGCCACACCGGAGAATGTAATGGAGCGATTAGCGGTTCAGGCATTCTTGGATGGACTCCGTGACCAAGAAACCAGACAAGCGTTGACACTAGCTCGTCCAACACATCTCGTAGACGCACTGGCACGCGCTTTGGAATTTGAGGCAGCAAAGCAATCCTGCAAAAACCAAAGTTAAGTTCGAAGTATTGAAGAAGACTCACAGGAGCATGCTGACTTGGAAGCTGCCATAAGAAAAGTGATGAAGGAAGTTTTTCCTGAGAAAAGACAGATAAGATGCTGGAATTGTGGCAAAATTGGACATGTGCGTAGCAAATGTCCAACATTCGAAAACACGACTCCGATGCAGGAAAACTAAAGAAGGTCGACGAGAAGGGGCAATCGTCGGCCTGTGTCCAGCAAGCCCCGGTTAACAACGCATATGTCGCTATCCTGAAACGACAGAACAGAGGTGTTTTCGTAGACGGTCTCATCAATAACGAGCCTTGCACCATGCTGCTAGATACAGGTGCGACTAGGACAATTCTCGGACCTTCCTTTGCCAGAACACCGGAACGAATTGAACCGACAACTTGGAAGCTACGCACAGCAACAGGGGAGCCAGCTACTGTATATGGCGAGCTACCGATTGAAATAATTTTGGGCAGCACTAAAGTGAAACATCAGGCACTTGTAGCAGACATCGAAGACGATGCAATCATCGGAATGGACATCATGAATTCCAGAGGGTTTGAATTGGATTTCAAAGACGGCGTCCTACGTGTCAACGGAAAAGAGCTGGTACTTCATGGGAGAAGTGAAGAGTTGATCCGTGTGCTGTTGGCTGAAGATGTAAGCGTACCTGAGAGGGCTGAAACCATCCTGGAGGCTCGCCTGGACGGGAGTGCGAGCAGTGGAGACGTGATGATGTCCGAGCCCAAACTTCATGATGAGAAAATTGGACGAGGGATTGCCCTAGGGAAAACCCTGTTACGTGCTGAAAAATTTGTATCGGTAAGGGTCATGAATGTCAATTACTTTCCAGTGACCTTAAAGAAAGGAACAATTTTAGGACACTGCTCGTCAGTTTCATCTGTGATCCGGGGCGTACGAGGTACGATTAGCCAACCCAACAACTTGCCCACAGAACTAGAAAAATTAGTTGCCATCTCTTCCAAAGACATAAAACCAGCTCAACAGCCCAAACTAAGAGATTTAGTCAAAAAGTACCAAGACATCTTCGATACCGGACAAGGAAAAGGGGGTCGAACTAATGTGGTCCAACACAAGATTGATACTGGGGGTGCCCGACCGATCCGGCAATCAGCAAGAAGACTTCCTCTTGCCAAGAAGGAAGAGGCTGACAAAATAGTCAGCGATATGGGAAAAGAAGGAGTTATCGAACTATCTGACAGTCCCTGGTCCTCTCCCGTCGTACTGGTGAAGAAAAAGGATGGATCGACACGCTTTTGTGTAGACTATCGCCAACTTAATAATGTCACGAAGAAGGACAGTTACCCTCTCCCGAGAATAGATGACACCCTAGACACGTTGGCTGGTTCCACGATTTTCTCGACCCTTGATCTGAAGAGTGGATACTGGCAAGTGGAACTCGCTCAGGAAGATCGAGAAAAGACTGCTTTTACCATCGGCTCGGGATTGTGGCAGTTCACCGTTATGCCATTCGGGCTCTGTAATGCTCCCGCCACATTCAAAAGATTGATGGAGACAGTGCTGAAGGGACTCTCATGGAACACGTGTCTAGTGTATCTCGACGACATAATTGTGGTCGGCAGATCGTTCGAGGACCACGTGAAAAACTTGGAGGAAGTATTCCTGCGATTGAGGAACTCGGATTGAAGCTGAGCCCTAGAAATGCCATCTGTTCCAAAAGAAGTACGATACCTCGGCCACGTTGTCTCTGGGGAAGGAGTAGCAGTAGATGACCAGAAGATCAAAGCTGTTAAGGATTGGCCCATCCCAAAAGACATTCACCAACTTCGAAGTTTCCTTGGATTATGCACATACTATCGCCGATATGTGCTGGGATTCGCCAACATCGCTAAACCGCTGACCAGGCTCACGGAAGGCCAAACAAAGTTCCAGTGGTCCGAAGAATGTCAAGATTCATTCAGGAAGCTGAAAAGAGCTTTGATCAATGCACCTATACTGAGCTATCCCCTACCCAAAGGGAAATTCATTTTGGATACGGACGCCAGCAACGTGGGACTTGGAGCTGTCCTATCTCAGATCCAGGAGGGACAGGAGAAGGTCGTTGGTTATTTCAGCAAGACGCTTAGCAAACCAGAGCGCAATTACTGTGTCACCAGGCGAGAGCTGTTAGCTGTTGTAAAGGGAGTGGAGCACTTCTACAAGTACGTGTATGGAAGAAGATTCCTGTTGAGAACTGACCATGCAGCTCTCAAATGGCTCTTACAGTTCAAAAATCCTGAGGGTCAAGTAGCACGTTGGATCGAGAGACTCCAAGAATTCGATTTCGAGATCGAACATCGAGCCATAAGAATGCAGATGCCTTGTCGCGAAGACCATGTCCAGATGATTGCTCACATTGCCGACGAGCAGAAGAGAAAGAAGCAACACTATGTAGAATCGCGGCAATGGATGACAACTGGAATGACAGCAAGATCCGGAAAGACCAAGAGAAAGACCCCGACCTTGGCTTAGTCGTCAGCTGGAAGAAGGGCAAGCGAAGACCATCATGGCAGGAAGTCGCAGGATACTCGCCGGCTGTTAAGTCCTATTGGGCACAATGGAACTCTCTTATTCTGGACAATGGGATCCTGAAACGTGTGTTGGAGGCCGAGATTGGTGGGGAAGACAGACGCCAAATAATTGTTCCCAGGAACAGAAGAGAGGAAGTGCTGCGGGAAATCCATGATGGAGTCGCTGGAGGACATCTGGGAGTGACGAAGACCCTGCAGAAAGTGAGGCAACGGTTTTACTGGGCCAATTGTCAAGCTGACGTCCAGGACTGGTGCAGAAAGTGCGCTGTATGCGCTGCTAGCAATGGACCTCGAATACGACCCAAGGCCCCGATGCGTCAGTACAACGTAGGCAGCCGTTCGAGAGAATCGCCATTGACATCGCCGGCCCGTTTCCCGTATCCGACCACGGGAATAAATACATCCTTGTGGCAATGGACTACTTCAGTAAGTGGGCGGAAGCCTATGCCCTGCCCAACCAGGAAGCCATCACCGTCGCCGACGTCTTGGTGAAAGAGTGGATATGTCGATTCGGTATTCCAATGGAGCTGCACTCGGATCAAGGCAGAAATTTCGAATCCAACCTTTTCCAAGAAATATGTCTACTGCTGAACATCCGCAAGACAAGAACCACGGCCCTACATCCGCAGTCCGATGGAATGGTGGAACGGATGAACAGGACGATCAACCGCCACTTGTCCAAGGTTGTCTCTGACCATCAAAGAGACTGGGACCAGTATCTTCATTTGTTCCTGATGGCCTATCGATCCGCAGTACACGAGTCAACCGGTCAAACTCCTGCTAGTATTATAATGGGCCGAGAACTGCGACTGCCTTGTTTGTGACCTGAAGTTTGGGATACCGCCAGGACAAGACACTGCGGGAGAGGACTACGTCAGCAAACTTCGGCAGAGAATGGACGACATCCACGAACGAGTCCGGTTGAACATCCAGAGTGCCAGCGATAAAATGAAGAAGACCTATGACATCAAGGCCGACGCTGGAGGATTTAAGGTTGATGACCTGGTTTGGCTGTACAACCCCAAACGTCGTCGTGGACTATCACCAAAGTTGCGGAACTCGTGGGAAGGCCCGTATAAAATCGTAAAAAGGATAAACGACCTTGTGTACCGAATCCATAAGCCACCCCGAGGGAAACCAAGGGTCGTCCATTTCAACAGGTTGGCCCCTTACGCTGGAAACCATGACCAAGTTCGCACCCTCAAGCCACCGGAGGATGATATAACGTTCGAGAAGTTTATGTCCTCGTATTCAAACGGGCAGAAAGTTCTACATGGGGTTTCTAGAGAGGAGTCACGAGACCTTTTCGAGGTGCCTGCTGACTACGCACTAGCGCACTGTGTGGCAGAAGATCTTCGAATGTCCAGGGGCATCGCCGTAGTGTTCTCCAAGAAATTTGGTCAACTCCAAACACTGCGGGAGCAGAATCCAGAAGTTGGTGGGGTGCTACAGTTGAAGAAAGGCCAGAGAAACATCTACTACCTAGTTACCAAGAGGCATTCCCAAGATAAACCGTCCTATGAAGATGTCTGGAAGAGTCTCACCAAACTTAGAGATACTATGGTGGACCAGAATCTGGTGGATCTAGCAATTCCAAAATTGTCCTGTGGTATTGATATGTTCGACTGGAGAGTCATAAGAAGTATGCTGGAGGCGATATTCCGATCCAGCGGCGTCAAGATTTTGGTTTGCTGTAACCCTCTTCCACGACCAATCATGAAGATCGTGGAGTGTTACTTCCATCGAACTTCACGGTGCAGATATGGGGAGTCATGCAGATATCGTCACACTCCAAGGATGAAATTTCGGGACGAAATGTCTTTAAAAAGGGGGCAATGTAACGAACCTAGGCCGGACCTGTCGCCTCACGCGTTGCCATCGACAACGATGAGATCATCCCCGGAGATATTCGAGAACCATACAGACGCTCTGCCGCGGAAAACAACGGTCAATATTGGAAACAATTGGAACACGCCGGTCGCCAACTGTCAGAATTCGAAACATCGAGAATGCTGTATCGGAGATAAATAGGCAACCCTCAAGTGGAGTCGGACAGTCTGAACGAGCCCATACGATCGAGCTATACAGTGGCGTAGTAATATAAATTAAGTTGTAGATTAAGTGTGAAATAAATTAGTAAAACCAAGTTAAGTTTATTTACGTTACAGTACATTCTGTTTGTTGACTTTTCCATTGAGAAAAAACGTGCATTCGTTTGCAAAACATACACGTTTTAGGAAGTCCCGTTCTCCTTCAATTGTTCTTCTTAACCACTCACAAAATTCAACCCTCCGGTCTGGATCATCCTCCGTGAGGGAATGCAGGATTTTCATTTTATAGGGATGAACCATCCCGTTTTTTAGGACTCTTTGGACACTTTTTGAACTTACTCCACAGGATTCAGCAACTGCAGACGAAAACAATTGAATTTAGGAGTAAAGTGTTCTCGAGAAAACTGTTGAGAATTATGGGCAGATTTCGAAAATGGAATAATATACGGAGTGTTCTATTTCAAAAAATTATTGAAGATGGCGCTCAGCCGCCATTTTCAAACTTTTTATCTGTGATTTTTTCATGAAAAATAAGGTTTTCATCTCCTCTTCAAACCCTTCAAATTTTGTTGCGATATACCAGGTGGTTCAAAAATTAGTAGTGGGGGAACGGACTTTAGACAAGCACTGTATGTGATTCGGAAAATATCATGCAAGTTGGTTGTGACCTTTCATATTGCAGATTATCAAGTCAAAGATATACGATATACAAAAATAATTCTGAACACTTTCAAGAATCATTTCGAATAAAATGGAATTTGGGTACTGTTGGCTAGGCAGCAGAATCTAGTTGCATTGTCGATTCATACAATAAAATTTCTTCAAAAATCTATATTTCAAGTGTTGCTGGAGAGACAGCCACTCCACACTGTTGGCTAAGCAGTATGTTCCTAATCTCAATTGAATATGAAATCAATAAATTTTCCACTTATAAGTTGAAATGAAATACTAAAAATATCGTGTCGGTTGGTATGGTCAAGTTATAAATTACTAGTTTGGATATGTTAAAAATTTGTTTGCGCCTCCCTGATCACATCTTTGATTGGAACATATGTTTTTTTTCGACTTGACTCTTTGATAGAATTTGAATACCCCTGATGGAAATCGATATTTTTTTTCATATAAAGTTGTACCTGTCATTTATTATGGTTACCGCCCACATGTACTCAATCATAATTAAGCAACTTTCTGTGGTTCATTGTCATCTTCCAGGTAACAATTGTCTTTTGGTCCGTGATATATTAACTGATATCCATACAGTCATTCCAATATGACAAATATTTCATTTTCACAATAAAAAATTACAATGTCCATGCAGTTATTTATTTTGAAAATAATTTAATTTGAATTTGTCCACTCGAACATTCACCCTGCCAGGCCATCTGATTCACAATATGAACTAAAAAAAAAAAACAATATATATTTATTGTCGACACACTTCCAGATATCTTTGCATGAACAAATAAAAATTAAAATTTAGGTTATGTTGAAAAGGTAAACATCCTCAATAGTATTAATACAAGTTCAGTATTCACCCATGAAAAAGAAAAAAATAACACTATACCCTTCCTTAATACCGTGATGATAAGAGATGGAAACCACATTATCACCGACTTGTATGAAAAACCATGTGATACTGACAGAATTCTCAACTTTAATTCGGCTAACCCCCTACATCAATAACTAAACCTCATTAAACAATCCCGAAATACAGTTTATAGCCTCAGCCATAGGAACTTCCATTCAAAATTTATTTTTTGTAATATCTAACAGAAAACAACTACTTTCCCGGCTTCAGCCACGCTGGACATTGAACTACATCTGATAGATATTGAGAAAGTACCCTAACTCAAAAGAAAAAATCTGAAAGTGAAAATTTGCATTTTCATTCCGATAGTTATTTGATTTTCTATTCCAGTCTCAATTAAGAACTCATATACATGAATGAGGAAACGAAGAATGTTTTCCAAAAGAGAGTACTCATCAGCAATCATTTGTAACATTAATGCAAGGGAGGCATCGCACTCACTAGGTCTTCAATTCATTTTGGTCGACGAAAATCTATTTAACGCTCTCACGATCATCAGGAAGACCGGAAATTAGTGTTTTTACATTGATATGATAGATTGGGGTATGATAGATTGATTCGTTTGAAAATATGAACAGGATGTTCATAAAATCAGATGTGGAATCATCTGCGACTAAAAGATGAACTTTAGGGACTATCTTCCATCGTTCAAGATATCCTCTTGTGTGCTATTCATGTTGAAAATGGAAACATTCTCAATTGAATATTGAAAAAAAAAATGTTTCTATGAATTGAAAAATCCACGATGAAAATGAAGTTATTTTATGTAATATGGTGAATTTTTCAATTCATTGAGAAATATTTCTATACAATATTCAATTGAGAATGTGCCCCTTTTCAACATGAATACCACAGAAGAAGTTATCTTGAACGATGAAAGATAGTGACTAGAGTTTAACTTTCAATCGCAGATAATTCCAAATCTGATTTTATGAACATCCTGTTCATATTTTCAAACAAATCAATTTAGGTTATATTTGTGAAATTTTTTATTGAATAAAAAAAACAATTTTGATTTCTTGTTTAGTGTAGATTATTCAAAACTTTATTTTCTATCACCTGACTACCGAAATGGTCATCCAGGATTATAAATTCATGAGGTTATGTCATATTATCACTAATAATGAGACCAGTCCTTGCTCCTTACCATATAATGGAAATTTTCATAGTTATTTATCGTAATTGAATCAACTCACCCATTTGTGTGTAATTCTAGAGGAGGGGGGATAAAATAATCATTGATCCGCCATTCCTGGAATCATAATCAAAATTATCCCCAGGAACAAATAGTTGGAACGGATCTTACTAAAATGAACAAGGTCCCCGTAACTTTAACTCGTTAAAGTGTTCATCAAAACTTGCGATATGAGTCAGTCTGATATAACTTATATGGATCTTGAGAACCTGATATTTCTATCAACATCTATTAATAATAGCGTTGAAATAATTTGATTGAAACCATTGGATTTTTCAGTCGTTTAATTTGAAGTCATCAACTATGGACCAGGTATTTGTATTCAGGCATTGATTTTATACAATACAACCCTGGAATACGTATTTTTTATCAGACAATAAGTGCCGAACCCCCATACAAACTTCCATCCCCCCTTTGAATTTCCAAAAACACTGAAACATTTCTTTATTTGTAACAAAGACCACAAATATCCACTAACTCAAAAACTAAAGGTACTCCTATACAAATATTCAACCCCCCTTTAGGGTTGAGTTTTCAAAAACCCTGGAATACATGTTTCTTTATTTGTAACAAAGACCTCAAATAACAATTTGTAAGGCCCTAACGTCAAAACAAACGTTACTTTTCGACAAACTTTCAGCCCCCTTCTCATCCCTTTAGAGATGAAATACCAATACCTTCCTTAGTGGTCATATATGTCATTATAGGAACACGTTGTCGAAATTTCAGCTTTCTACGCCCAACGATTTGGTCTGGGCGTTGATCAGTCAGTCAGGACATGCAATTTCATATGTAAAGCTCCTATAAAAGAACATGTCTTTTTTGGGCAATTTATTCCGACAATTCGGTGTTGTACACCATTAAGTCAAGGAGTCGATTTTATTTTCCGACTACGCTTTATTATTGCTTCAACTCAATAGTTCCAGACAATAAAAATGGAAAACAATGTATTTATAGCATTTCCTACAGAGTAAGGTTTCATGCATAAAATGGATTACCACCCTCCTACCATTTCCACCATTCTGTGAAGGAAATACAGAATATCGTACAAATACTCTCCGATGGCAAAAAATACGTGAATGCCAAACAATTTTTTCTTCCAGCACTTTGAATAATATGATTCCAACTCTCCCGAACTCCATTTTCTCGGATCACTTTGCCAAAACGGTCTCAATTCCATCCCCAATAAATGAAAAACTCCGTTCCGCACGAATAACCCAATGAATCTCTGTCGACAAAAAATAAATAGCATCAATAAAGCTCCATGTGTGTATAAAGTGACCCTGGGAAGTAATATGTTAAGAAATTATTGCTCGGGTAGGTGGAAAGGAAAGGTCAATGGGATTTTCTAAATAAATTACTGTTCAGCAGGTGCTTGTGCCTCAGGAAAATAAACATGGTGGATATGAGTTTGGTATACACAATGAAAATATGCCCGCTGAATAGTACCAATTCACAGTATGTAACTTCTCTGTTCGCTATTTATGAGCTCAAGAATTGAACTGAATGTACGCTAGCAATTGACTCGTATACCTCCGTTTCGCTCCTGGAAAAATCAGTTAATAAGTGTGAAAAACCCGAGAAAAAACTATTGAAATGTTACCAGTGATGTTACCAGTGCAGTAAATAATATACCTAATGTATATTTTGCATCATATTGAGTTCTATGTGATGAATAAACATTTATTTATTATTTATATGTGTATATGTATGTATGCATGGGTATATATGCATGCATATGCATATGTATATATGTATGCATGGGTATGCATGGGTATATATGGGTATATATGTGTATATGTATGTATGCATGGGTATATGCATGTATGTAAGTGTATATGCAAGTGTATATATATATATATGTGTGAGTAATTTTCGAAAATATCTGAAATTTTATCCCACGCACAGGTTTATCCTTCTGTGGGATTTCTATATTTATTTACCTTCATATTATTAATATATTTAGTTCTATTTTGTATTGTGAATTATGGTAAATAAATATTATTATATTATATATTAATTACGAGAAGGAAATAGGTCACCATATTTGTGTTGTGAACTGCACAAATGATAGAAAAATAGTTAGTGTACATTTCACACTTGTCCAAAATCGGCCTGGAAATTGGAGCGAAGGAAGAAATGGATAGCTGCTATAAAAAGGAAAAAGTAATTGATATACTCACGATTTCAATATATCATTTTTATTTTTACGATATTATAAGTATCAATAACTAGCGCAGCGGGAAATTCAAATTGCACTGAACAGCCACCCACAATAAACTTTTTAACAAAAAAATAAACTGACGAACAAAACTGAAAAGCAAAAAATAAAATAAAACTTTTTAGTCTTAATAGCTAAGCTCCTAAATCAATGTAAGTAACTAATTTTGAGTCGGCGCCAAACAAACAAGCAAATCGGTTAGGTTAAGCGTAAAATGATGTCATCGAGATGCGCGGTGACATTTTGATATTTAATTCAATGATCTTCGTTGATTGTTTGTTTGGTGCCGACTCAAAACTGGTTACTTACATTAGTTTAGCAGCTTATTAAGACTAAGGAGGTTCATTTTATTTTTTGCTTTTCAGTTCCGTTTTTCATCGGTTTAATTTTTTGTTAAAAAGTTTTAATTTTTCAATTTTTTGTGGCTGAAATCTACTATACCACCTTTTTAATTTTTGATTACTTTCAAAATACTTACCCATCTTACTTTTAACAGCTAAATAATATGATTATCTACTTTAATTATTTATTGTTATATAATATACATTATTTTTGGTAGTTCTGGTTAGTTTATTTCATCACTTTGTATATTATTCCATCCTTTCATAGAATGTAGTTATTGTGACTGATGTAGGAGAACAAAAATAATGACAATAGCAATCTGTCAATGTTAACTACATATGTGTGCCAATGTTCACGAGTGAAAAATCAATCATCCCCTATTTTTCTACCCATATGATAAACTATGGGGTACACGCTATCTAATAGAAAAAGAATCATCCAAGTCGGACAACCCAGAACAAAGTTATGCCTGATAGAATCGGTTAACGAACCAAAATTCAGAGAGTGAATGATCAATATTCTCCATTTTCCTACCCTAACGGAAGGTTTTTTTTTTCAAATTCAAATGAGACCAACTTCGAAGTACACCCTATCCAATGAAAAAATAATAATCGAAATCGAACAAACTGTAAAAAGTTATGCGTGGTCATACAAAAAAAATACGCCTCGACTAGAGAACCTCCTCCTCTTTTAACCGACGAAACCAAAAAGGAGGAGGTTCTCTAGTTGACGCGTATATATATATATATATTTTTTTATGCATGATCACGCATAACTTTTTACTGAGACGTCCGATACTGATATTTATTTATTCAGTTTATAGGGTGTTCTTCGAAGTTGGTCCCATTGGAATTTAAAAGATTAAATACCCCCCTAAGGGTAGCAAAATGAAGAATATTGATCACTCACCCTCTGAATTCTGGTCCGTTAACCGATTCTACCAGGCATAACTTTGTACTGGCTTCTTCGATTTGGATGTTTTTTTTTATTAGATAGGGTATACCTCATAGTTGATAATATTTGGATTTCGAATGGAATTATCCACCATTACGGGTAGAAAAATAGGGAAAAATTGATTCATTGTGAACATTGGCACACATATGTAGTTGACAATGACAGATCGATGTCATTATTTCTGTTCTCCTACATCCGTCACAATCATTATATTCTATGAGAGGATGGAATGCTATACAAAGTAATGGAATAAAATAACCAGACCAACAAGAATAATTTATATTACAACAAATAGTAAAAGTAGATAATCATATTATTTAACTGGTGATAATTGAAGTATGGTGGGTAAGTGAGTATTTTGGAAGTGATAAAAAAACAAGTAGGTAGTAAGGAGTAGATTCCAGCTACAAAAAATTGAAAAATAAAAACTTTTTACCAAAAAATTAAATCGACGTAATACGGAACTGAAAAGTAAAAAATAAAATAAACCTTCTTAGTCTCAACAACTAAGCTCCTAAACTAATGTAAGTAACTAATTTTCAGTCAGCGTCAAATGAACAATCAACGAATATCATTAAATTACTCCAAAAACATTATCAGAATGTCACAGCGCAACTCGAGGCCATCATTTTACGCCTTATCTAATTCATTTGCTTGTTTGTTTGGCGCCGACTCAAAATTAGTTACTTACATTAGTTTAGGAGCGAAGTTGTTGAGACTAAGGAGGTTTATTTTATTTTTTACTTTTCAGTTCCGTATTTCGTCGATTAAATTTTTTGTTAATTATTTTGTCGGTTAAAAAGGTACCTCAGTGAGACTCGAATCTTGGAAGTCATCAACGTTGCTCATTATCTAGCAGATTAGTGCATGGATTTGGTTTATGGTATTTTTGATATATGACGCAAAAAATATGATATTGCTTTGGGCATTTTGTGATTGGAGAAATTAGATTGGGGGCTAATATTGATACTATTATTGATTGCTGGTATCGGTTCTCAGTATTCCTTGATATCTGACGTCTGAAAAAAATTAAACTTGTTTGGAGGATTGGAGGAACTTGGTGTATTTCTACTAAAAAGTAATGCTGAATAAATGCAATTACACGCTCGCCTAGAAAAGAATTAATAAGGCACAATTTGGATCACTTACTTTCAAAAATATTTTGGGGGGTGTTAATGTAACTGAAATTCACCCACTAATATGGACTCATATTGAATAATTTTGGCCGTTAATTGTCAATTCTTCAAAATTTATCATATGTGCGAAAACGAATTTAATTTTCTTTATCCCAGTTTGTGCTTGGAAAGATATATTATATTTTATGCTTTCAAATCTTGTTCTTATCAAAATATCCATTCGTTTGACCTATGAATATTATAAATTGCATTCAAATATCGACATTTCTTCCAGTTTTTCACTTGATTTCAATAGAAATTATTAAAACTTGGCTTATCATCTAACTGTGGAATAATTCACGGGTCTCGAAATGTTGCGGTCGCTAGGCGGCGCCACTGTCGCACACAAAGCGAATACATTTGGCTGTATGTTGTATTTTACAATAGTTGATGAGACCGTCTCATGGGATTGGGAACACTGACAGGCAATCCTGAAGCATTCTGCTTCGTGTAGGGTATTTATTGAATCATATCCAAAAAGCTGTGTTATTGAAGGAACTGATCGTTACACTATTCATGAAATAAAATGAGAAAATATTTCCCTACTTTTAATTTTTCCAAACCAGGAATCAAAACGTCAGAATGACTATGGAGAGAAACATCGATTTAAAAATTCAAAATACGCACGGAACAGTTGGTAGTAGGAACAAATTGAACTTCAACTTTGTGAATAAAAAAGTATGTGTATAACAATGCCCGAGTCTGTCCGCATATGGGGTGTCTCATGTTACCGATAATCATTGTTGCGGATCTTCAAACTTTCTTAAGTGAAGCGATACCGCGATATCTCTTCGTTGGTAAGGGTTCCAGTTTGCGTGGCCATATTTCAATTAAGGGCCAGGGACCATCCCAACTTACAGTTCATTCCATATATGATCCAGGTAAGGAGCACTTTCACTTCCATTCAGGAGTATTGACCAATTCTTACCTCATTCTTCCATTGCAACCAGTTCGGATTGTACATTATATGAATCGAGAGATTCTCCAAGGTGACTCACCCCTATAACTTTTTTATTATAGAAGATAGAAGAACTGAATTTGGAGATAGTGTATTATAGTTCAATTTACATTTTTATACATATTTACTTGCTTTGCCGTACTCCCGGTTTGACCGAAAATGACCCCAACTCTCGATTTTTAAATATGACATCCTATATATTTTCACTTATTTCGATCGAGAATGACATTGTAAATCCAACAATACCTCACTTGTCAATATTTGACAAATAAAGTCATTTTTATTTTTCGATCTAGGATGCCATGGATCGTGTAAATCGCTCCATTCTTGATCAAGTAACATACGAAAAATACGACTTTGAGGCTTATGACTTCATAGTCGTTTTGAGAATTATTTAAAAGTCGCAAATTAGTCTATTAAGGTTCTAAATTTTCAAAATGACCTCCTCTTTGATCACGGCAAAGTTCAACTTTTTGAATTGTTGCGCGCACCACATTGATTAGCTGTTCCGCAGTGATGTTCTGGAATTCCACCCTTACTTTATACCCCAGTTCTTCACGAGTAGCTGATGCTACGTTATACACCTGATTTTGTATTATTTCCTAGAGAAAAAATCTAGCGGAGTAAGATCTGGTGATCTAGAATATGAAAAAGAAATAATACATTATGAAAAAATATGACACCTAAAGAATGTACCTCGCAGGCCACCGAATAGGTCAATAAGTGCCAAAAAACACTTTTCTGGGAAGGTGTCATTCAGATGTTCTCCTACGATTTGAGAGTTGTGAGGTGGCGCTCCATCTTGTTGAAAATAGATATCAACTTGGTTAGCCAGTTGCAAATCTTCAATGAAATCATTAATTTGATTTCTAAGGAACTGTAGATATCTTCCGCAGTAAGTTGTCCGTCGAAAATTATTGGCCCCAAAAGTTTTTCTCCGATAATACCCATCCAGCAATTGAAACCAAATCGCTCTTGAAAATTTCCTTCTTGCATCATATGTAAATTTGTTTGAGACCAGTACCTTTAATTATTCCGATTGAACAGACCCAAGTTGGTGAATCTACTTTCATCTGAATAAATAATTTCAAATGGAAAACGTACATCTTCTCTGTATTTAGTCGAAAACCCGTTGCAATAAGCCAATCTTCGGTTGTGGTCGTTATCGTAAAGATGTTGGTGTGGTTGGTACTTGAATGATCGATAATTATATTTGTGAAGATATCTCCACACGGACCAATAACTTATATTGAAAGATAAACGCCATGTGAAGTCGAATAAATAGAAAAATCGAATTAAACGGTTTTCTTCACATAAAAGATGCAATATAAATTGAACCAGAAAATGGTAGATCTCAGGTGAAAAACAACTACTTTCCTAGCAAATACCACGCAGAACGTTGAATGATATTCACCTGAAAATCCATGCATACCTCCATATAAATGGACATTGAATGCAAATGTTTCTTTTTGATGAGCTCGATTATGTTTAATTTAGGTCGTGTTCACCTAACAATCCGCATACCGGTTTCAGGCATTTTTGGCCCTCATCAGTACGGAGTAGTCAACCAGCCAAAGGTCTGGCTGAAGCGAGATACAACATAACCAAAACCATCATCGAGTCTATAACACCTATAGGTACGCCGGAAAAGAAAACTTTTAACTGGCGGTACCTAATGACAGAAAGAAACTCTCCGAAAATCTCCCACCTCGATAGGTTTCTGAATAAAAGATTCCTTCTCAGTAGGAGTGGCAAGCCCGACTAGCATATAGTGAAAGATAAACGCCATGTGAAGTGGAATAAATAGAAAAATCGAACCTGAGATCTACCATTTTCTGGTTCAATTTATATTGAATCTTTTATGTGAAGAAAACCGTTTAATTCGATTTTTCTAATAACTTATATCACACTCAGAACTAATTTGGCGAATTGACGCCGTACAATTCACTTCAACATAGGCCAACACGTCTACTTTTTTTTCTTCACTGACGATGAAGTTATTGGCATTTTCTTCGGGTTCATTCTGCATTTTCATATCCAGTTTTGGAAAATAATGCCGAGTGGGATGGCGACGCTTAGGGAATCTCTGAGCATAAATTCGAGCAGCATCAGTTGCATTCTTTTTTGCTTCTCCGTAAATTAGCAACATATCAATTTTCTCGTTTCTAGTATAATTTTCCATATCAAATAGTTATCGCAACAAATAAATTTTTGAAAGTGACAGCATGTTCATTTGCCTATTTGTTTGGGTAGTCCTAGCAACAGTTCCAATTATTTGTCACGGATAACTAGAATAACAGGACTTAGTGCATAAGTATACCGAATACGTATTATTTGTTATTAGGTATGATCGCTTCTTGCAATTATTCAGAAAAATAGTGAAAATGAAGTAAAAGTGTGTGGTATCAAATTATTCGTGAGAAAATGATCTTTCACAAAAAGCCGACGAGCCATCCTCTTCCCATTTGGAAAAATCAAGATAACTGGAAAAATTTATATTTGCGACTTTTAAATCATTTTTAAAACGACTGTGAAGTCATAAGCCTCAAAGTCGTATTTTCCTCATGTTACTTGATCAAGAATGAAGCGATTAACACGATCCATGGCATTCTGAATCAAAAAATGAAAAGTGGAATAAAAATTACTTTATTTGTCAAATATTGACAAGTGAGGTGTTGTTGAATTTGAAATGTCATTCTCGATCGAAATAAGTAAAAATATATAGGATGTCCCACTTAAAAATCGAAAGTTGGGGTCATTTCTGGTCAAACCGGAAGTACGGCAGAGCAAGTAAATAAGTCAAAGAATTTATCTTCAATTATAAAAAAGTTATTCGGGTTAGCCACCTTAGAAAATCACCCGGTATATTTTTCGAAAATTTCAGCAACAATCACAAATGGGCTGAGTGAGCAATGCAAGAGGGGGCCCAAAAAAGGTACACCTGAATGGAAATCAGATGGAGAAGCTATGATCGATAAAGTACGATGGGCTCCCATGGTTTCAAGTTTCGACAGCATATTGTTTTTAGGTAGGAAAATTTCGTTTGCCCTACTGTATAGGAAACTGTGCTAGGAGGGAGGACATTTCACATATTTTTATTAACAACTTACTCAAATTCCCTCACGAGACTGACGCCCACTTGATCCCAAACAGAATAAAACCCCCTCGATCATACGATTTGTCACAGTTTGCGACGCTTATGTTTCAGACGCTCAGAACTCGAAGTTAAACAAGATCCCCGGAGTATTTAACTCTCGAAATTCTATCTGCAGCGCGCTGGGACAACTTTCCCTTTCGTTTTTGGGAAATCAGCAGAGTCGTTATACGTGCGCAGATAAATAGCTTTCTGTCCGGATTCCTGGTCACTCACTGTAACCGCTTATTTCTACCGAAAAACAAAGTTTTTTCGATTGTTTGGCAGCATTTGCGGGCGATGTTGTTTATTTTGAATACTCTGATTTGGTAGTGAGAGGAAATGAAGAATTGTATAAAAGGTAATGTTTCTACCAATGTTTATGGTGGATACCTACATTTTTCAATCTCAAAACCCTCGTTCGATCGCTTAAGAAATAGTCATAAAGCAAGTATGAATAACTCACTTTCAACGTGTATGAAAGGACCGTAATGGTTTTCGCCTCCAAAACTCAAAGTACTCTTTCGGGTGATTATACATATTTGTGCAAGATTGCGAGTCGATGCCCGAAAAAAAATGGCAGGAATTTGGGGCTGATAAATCCCACAATTCTTGAACAATATAGTGAAATATATTCTCTGCGAGGCTTTAGAATGATCTTGTTGCAATTATTGTGATTCAGTTAATCAACTCCGCTGCCATAGGCCGCTTGCAGGTCATGCAAAATCCATACACGGTATCACACGACCTTAAATTGAACGAACAAATTTCGCTCATATGGCAAGGAGAAAGTTTCTCACTTTGGCCTGTCTATTCTGTCTGTCTATTTCAAGGGAATCATAACGTTCACTAGTCAGATTATAGATCGTGAGGAAGTTTTCAGCCCCTCCGTATCACGACCTATGAGATCTTTTGCACATTACCCTTCATCTATTCGGAACCCGGAATATCGAGACTCTCTGAGCGGAGTGTATTAGTTTCCTGGAAGCTAAGTTAATAATATATGGGGGCATTAGTGAAATCCCTTCGAGGAACTTGAGCCTTTTGCAAAGCAGCACTTAGCAGTCGCAAAGCAGGTATTCTGCAGTTATAACTGCAGAGTTTACTGTCTGATCTATCCATTTCTTCGAGATTATACCTCAGGAGACAATGTCCAGTGAGCAGTCTCGTTCTAGTTTCTAGATTTTCTTGTCCAACTCGAGAAGGTGTCTTTGGCGATGGATTCGGAACCTTTTTTGCTTGTCCTTGTCCTGGAACCTTATACCAGTGGTTTTTATTTGGTAAGCTTCCCAGTGCCAAAACTCTCCTTCAATGTGGGCCTTGGAGAGAACACAGAAGGGTTCTGGGCCAGAAAATTGAGTGTTTGACCCTTCCTTGGCAAGGTTGTCTGCTTCCTCATTGCCTTTTATTCCCTTTGACGTGACACCCACATCAGAGGACATAGTTGTTCATAGCAAGTTGTCTGAAGGAGAGTTTGCAGTTCCAAGTCACTCTAGACTCACAAGAGTGTGACTTTAGAGCTTTCAGTGCAGCTTGGCTGTCTGATAGGATATAGATTTTTTATTTTTGCCCCCTTGAAGTCTGCAAGGCTTTTTTGGGCGCAAATATCGAAACAGTAAATATTCAAACTGTTAGAATTCAATAAGAATCTTTCAGTTTATAAATCACTAGCTGCGTGCGATATGTCAATGAGTTGATTATCATCGTATAAATGCAATTAGGTATTGGAAAACAAAATACAACAACTGACGAAAACGCAATTGGATCAGCTGATTCACACACGCGCCACTGCAAGGCAGGCTGGCTACTGTCTTTTGGGAGGAATGCAACCGACACAGAATAGACTGAGAGCTGGCTATGTCAATAGAAAATGATAAGGTACAAGGGAAGTTTTTACATGGAAACCCTCCTTACCTTCTGACAAGTATGTAGCTCTGCAGACAGAAGTCAGTTCCGGGGCTGAAAGCGGGGGCGGACGATCAAAGATTCTTTCAGAGCGCAGCCTCCGAACACTTTATCACGGCGTGGTAGTCGCGTTAAATGAACATTCGCGTTCAAAGTGGAAGAACCGGGGTCAACAGATTGTCCGAACTAGGACTAAGTGGGTCCCTGAGAGAGACGTATCTGATAGGCAGAACATTACAAATCGAGACACATACACAGGAGATGACCCAGGGAGTTTCACGAGGCTCGGATCTTGAATCAACGCTGTGGAACGTTCCGTATGAGGGGGTCCCCAGACTCACTCTCCCGCAGGGGTGCCATACAGTGACGTACGCCTATGACTTGGTTCTGGTGATCAAGGCAGTGAAAAAGAAAGACCTTATGAGAAATGGAAACCTCGCCATCGAGAAAATCACGAACTGAATGACGGTAAACGGTCTGGAAATAGCACCCCAGAAAATCGAGGCGTTAATCCTCAGGGGCTCCAGAAAAAGAGAGGACAACCGCTTTCAAATGCAGGGGATGATAATAACCCCGAAGGAGTATGAAACGAACATATTGGGCAGACTTGTGCAGTGGAACAGTGGAGAATCCTTTATGCAGCCCCGGTTTGGAAAAGAGTAACAACAGTGGAGAGGTACAGGAGTATTCTAGAGGCAGCACAGAGGAAGATGCTCCTGAATGTGGCGTATGCCTACAGAACGGTGTCACAGGAGGAAATATGTGTCCTTGCCAGCACCCTACCCATAGATCTCCTGGGGAAGGAACAACGACGAAGCGACGGCAGCTATAGAAAAGCTGGAAGACAATGGCGAAGCAAATGGGATGACAACCCCACAACAGCCCAGTAGACCAAAGAATTCATCCCGCAAATAACCACATAGTTGGAATGTGCCTTAAAAAACTTGGATTATTATACTTCGCAGGCCCTGATGTGGCACGGTAGCTTCCGCAGTCACACATATAAGATAAATAAGGCTACAGACGAACTCATATACTGAGCACAAAGGGACGACTTCACTGTAATAGATGGCTGCAATACAGGACCAATATGGAAATGGAGTGTGCAGATAACTCCAGACAACCTCATACCGAAGATGTTGATAAACCGCGAAAAATGGAAGAGCGGTGCCTGTTTTCTACACTACACCAGGTAATGAAAGCATAAGAAGAGGAGGGAAGGGAACACCAGAGCCTTTTAAAAAATCCCAGATAGATGGACTCCGTCTGTGTTTGAAGAAATATCCATTTGGACAGTTCCAAGTATAGAAGAAGAACGGGTTGGTTTTAGCCGGTAATAGTCCGCCCTACTGGCACGTTATAGACCATAAGCGGCCAGTGCCCATGAGGGTTTCCTCCCTGACACACAAAAAAATACATTATTAAAAAACCTTTTTGAAGACAAGCTTCTGTTCAAATGCACTGAAAAGTAAAGAATAAATGCTTTGGTTGTATGACGAAGGATATTCCGTGAATTATAGATTCAAAAGCTTGTCGCGCAAAGTTTTCAGTTCAAAAACAAAAGCGACAAGCTTTTGAACCTATAACTCACGGAATAATCTACGTCGCACATCCAAAGCAGTTTTTCTTCACTTTTTAGTGCATTTGAATAAAAGCTCGCCTTTAAAAAGGTTTTTTATTCATTATTTTATTTTGTGCTTCTCAATACTTAAGTACGCCTCAATTTGTTGAAGCATCGTTAATGTGAGGCCTTCTGCCTGTGAGTTACACTACTGGATTCGGAATGATATCTACCAAAATATAATTCAAATCATTTTATTCATGAGAAGGTTATGATAGAATCAATTTCCGTTCCTATGTCGAACAAAAGAATCAATTAATCCATTTATGATAACAAACTATACTGTCAATTATTCCAAATCAATCAACAGAAAACTACCTGTAGGTACTAATTTCTAATTGTTGCAAACTAGCGAAAAACAATATCTAATCCACAATCAATGCGAATAATATGAACGGAGACGATACGAAATTGGAACCCAAATAAGCGCAATTCAAACATTTGTAGCCTCCACCAAACCTCCATTCAAGTCAACGCATTCATCATATCGCTTGCGGAGTAGTTGCAGCACAAGCTTGCTGAGTTCTTAAGGAGAGTTCACTTGATTCCTAGTACGTGATTTGTAGACATTTTGGGTGAGATAGTCCCATAAGAAAAAATTGAGTGAAGTTAGGTCAGGCGATCGGGGTTGCCATTCTATTAATCTACTTCCCCGTCCTATCCAACGATTAGGATAATTCTGATTTAGCCAACTCTTCATGATGCCTGCATTATGAACAGAACAACCATATAACTGGAAATATAAATTTTTGTTTCTACAAGGGGAAGTTCATCGATTGCGTCCGAAAATTAATTCCTTAAAAATGTTGGGACATCTGTGGAATTGATGTTACCGTCAAAGAACAATGTTCCAAGTATACTTTCATTCACTATTCCGCTCCAAACATTATCTTTTTCTGAATACTGCCTTCTACAGTTAACCACCAAGTTAGGATTTTCAGTGGCGCAATAGCGAATATTTTGTGATGAAATCACTCCGTTTTTTATAAAACTAGCTTCGTTACCATATAAAATATTCTTAAAAAAATGTCTGTCATCAAGGTTCTCGCCTTGGGCCCATAAGCAGAATTCCAAACGTTTTTCTTGATCACCTCGTCCCAGAGAGTGTAAAAATTCTGGTTTGGATGGCTTCAATTTGTTTTTTCTCAGACATCGCCCAAAAGTCTCCCTAGGTTAGTTTTAATTTACCCTCAAACTCTCATTTGGATTATTTTTGTAGTAATCTAATATAGGATTATTTCCATTCCTTCTTCGTACAGCTATCTAGTCCCTCAATGAGGAGACCACCTGAAGAATAACTCGTCCGACATCTTGAAGTTGCCATCTTTAATTTATGAATTTCAACTAAAAATCAATAATCTTCGACTAAATTCATAATATCCGACCCCAGAAACCCCCACATACCAAGTTTGAATAGAATCAGGCCATAAAAATAGACATCATTCGTATCATAATCACAAAAATTTCATAATGCATTGTCACCGGAACTATGAACACCTGCCAAATTTCAGCTTAATCGGTTGTTGATAACTGCTCCAAAAATGGATTACAAATTTTTAACCGGAAAGATTGACAGAATGACATACGAACGAAGCAAGTTCAATAAAAGCTTGTCTGTCTGCCTGTATGTCTAACAGCGCTGCACGTAGTCTTGATATCAACCGGCGTGTTCTGAAACCCATTGAAAACAAGCTCAGGCCAGGACCGTATTCTAATTTTCTACAATTTTCCATAATTTTCAGTTGACGATATCTCCCTATGATATGTCAACTTGATTGATAAGTCAGAATCTATGGATAAATTGTGAAATCTACCTTTCCGACTGGCTGCGCCATCGGTTTTTTTCGTGAACGAATAGAGAAAAATGAACAAAGAATAAATCCTTGAAACATGAACATCGGAGTGGAAAATGTGCGTACCGAATATCAGAGCATAACAAACCATGAAAATATCCAACGAATCCCACACCACAAAAGACATGAGAGCAATAATTCCCCAGAATTCCGACAGTAAGGATTTCGTCAGTCCTCATTTCCATTGAATATATCATTGTGCTTTATCTGGATTCGACGATGTGTGAATTTGGAAAATCAGCGAGTTGAACTCTTAATTGTAGTACACTCGATATGAGCTGAGATTAATCGGGTTTCGTTCATCTTCTCATCTCTGAAAATTCCATACATGAACTTTCCATACATTTTTTTGAGTATATTCTACCTAAGATGTTAGTCAACTGAAATGAATGAACCTGCTTTTCATGGCCAAATTTGTTATTGAATAATCGACTATATTTCCGTAATTTTTTAAAGGATTTTAAATTTTGAATAACCGTAATATACCTAACTCGAAGCTCTTGAGGATTATCAGGAGGTCCCTTCAAAAAAAAAAACGAATTTTCGGATTGTAGTGAAAATTAGTGAATTTCTACACCTTTGCGGAATTTTATCAAAAATCAAAAATGGTTTATTGTCTGAAGAACATGATTCTCATCGACAAAGTCATGTACAACTAAAAGAAAACAATAGTTATTATCAAGTACCTAACAATTTGATTAAATTTTATGATAGAGAGAAAGATATTCATTTATTCATTTGACATTAAGCATGATGTCTCACTCAGTATAATTAATTTATGATGACATATCAATAACTAATTGGTTATTATTTTGAAATAATATGTCATTTCATGATTGTCTGGGGCCAATTTTGTTTTCTTCGTTAAACTGGTGGTGACATCTTCCTCAGAAGTGGGAGAACCAAAACAGTAATAAAAATAAACTCAATTCAATATTTTACTGAATGAACTTACAATGAAAAATCGAAAATGCATCACTCCATAGACCACTAAAAAGATAAAATGAATTTTATTCGTACATTATTCAAATCTATCAGAAGTTATCCAGATGTTCAATGCCGAACAGTCACCACTTGATCTAAAATTATCAAAAAAACGTCATAGATGAATAATAAGGAACTTAGCTTCCAATTTTGAAATTCCCTACCTCAATTCCCATCAAATCCTCATTGGAATTACATCGAACTAAATATTCCGATAAGAAGTTCAACAAATGTAGTCGGTTTCCTTTTCATATTGTACTAGAGCCCTTCTTTCATACATTGTGTCAGGAAAGATTTTATATGACGGCGAAATTGAATCTTCTTCGGCAAACATCTCTCAAATATTGACTCAGATACTGAATGAATTTATATTGGTTGTGATAAAACTATGCGTGGAATAGCGGGAAAAATAAAAATAAAAGTTATCCGAATTTTACAAGATTGCCGACGTTCTCCAGGACTTTTCTCAGTTATCCGGACGTATAATTATTAGCATGTCATAGGCCAGTAGCGACAGACATGATTTTACCAAAATTTTATTATAATTACAAAAGTTTTGAAACTTCAGTAGACTGAAGAGTACGTTCAAATGATATGTAGTCTGATTTTGCAAACCTCTTTTCTGAACTGAAGATGTTGAAAATCAGGATTTAATTATTATCGCGGAAAAATTAACAAAAGTTCCTCAAACTATCGAAGATTTAAAAAAGGGCAAATTATAACATCTGATAAATTTGCAACCATTCAAACAAAACAGAAATGTTTGTTTCATCGAAAAAAAATTGTTGTTTATCCTAATTTTTCGATGAAATTGCCAAAAGTTCTGCAAACTCGAAAAAATATCTGAAATAATGTTCTGGAGAAAAGTTTTAATTTGCGTTTTATTCAAATTGGTATCGGAATTATTACAAAAGATTCAGATAGGGGTACAAGTGGAGATGTCCTGGAGTACAATGTTTTCATTAATTTGCAACCTCGTCTGCAACACGGAAATGAGAATAAAATAAAAAAATAAAAAAAAACGTATTCCTACTCAACCAAAAAAATCAAAAGTTCTGCAAATCGGGCAGACAACTCATTTTACCCATTGGTGGCAGTATAATAATTTGCAAACTATGTTACAATGCGGAACATTAGGAATTACAAAAATATTTATTTTTGCAACACCTGTGTTATCTGAATAATAAGATTTCAATATACCTAATAAATGGCATTCATTGTGTTACCAAGTTAACTAAGGACCAAAAAGATCGTCAACGGTAGGTGAAATCATTCAATGTCGAAAGCTAACGTTTTCGATATGAATTCAAAACATCATATTACAATTAGGAATTTGCATTAAAAAATCCTCCGAGTACGTTTGATGGATGATCGAGATTTTCTCGACACGTTTTCATAATTTTCTTAATTCATTCAAGAATGGACGTCAAACGTACATAAGTACGATTAACCTACAACTGTGTTACGTGTTCCCCTCTTTATTTTAAAAATATTTATAAATCAAGAAGATGATTCTTACGTGTCGATAACATTTCAGTCCTCTATTCGGACTCGATGGAATTTTTTATACGAAACCACAAATGGAGCAAGAAAGTCTAGTGGAAAGATAAATTATAATTTTATTCAATTCAAAAAATACATACCTGTAAAAATTTAATTTGAGATATGATATCGATCTCACAAATTTCTATTTTTCAGCAACGTTTCTGTTTGATGATGAAAATTATGTACTTGAGAGATTTACAATCGATAACGTTTGGATATGCTTTCTTCCATAGAGCATCGATTATTCATTTTAAAATCTCTTCGATTGCTTTAAAGTCATGTTGCGGCAGGTGAAAATTTTAAATGAATAAAGATTACATGTCGTTTCTATTGCGATAAAAAATTAATGTCTCCCAATAGTCTTTCAGCAGAATTTAGCAAAATTTCGTACTCTTTCGATTGTTGCATTTGAAAATGTTAGAATAGATCTATTTCGCTGCTTAGTCGAAAACATTGATTTGTAATTAGTTTCAAATTTTGTATTGGTTAACTACGTAACCGTATCATTCTTCGGATGCAATTTCAAATAACCAGTACTAAATATAACAGATATACGCGATACATAATCAAGTTTTTAACATATATATATATATATATATATATTTATATTCAGTTTTGAACTTGCTTAGTTTGTCAATTTTTTTTAAATGTACCGGTATATATATATATATATATATATATATATATATATATATATATATATATATATATATATATATATATACCGGTACATTTAAAAAAAATTGACAAACTAAGCAAGTTCAAAACTGAAATAAAAAAACTATATCCTGAGAAACAAGGAAACTTTCTATAAAATACAATGATAGTTATTACAAAAAAAAAGCCCATCCCACCATTTTGCTGCTATCCCTGCCCTCTACCAATCGTCGAATATTATCAAAATTTTGGTTAAAATTAATGTGCACATATAAAATACACATGTGTGTGGAGTAATGTTTTACACTAGTGACAGTTACCTTTTCTACTTTTTTCTTGTAAATTTTTACCCGACTAAATTTTTAGCATAGTTTATGAACAGTACTAATAGTTTTTGGAGAAGCCTTGGATACAACACACACACAGGCAATTATGCCTAGGTATGTTGTACTCAGAGAGCAAATCTAACCCCATATTTGTAAAAAATAAAAATAATTTTGTACATGCAATACTTTGAATAAACTGTGATATATATATATATATATATATATATATATATATAAATATATCTGAAACCTATTTGCACAATGTTTACAATTTATGGCCAAATTATAAAAATAACAAATCAATTATATAAAAAAAGGTTCCGTTGAACAATGACGGTTGCAAATCTATTGCGCCATGTGAAATATTGGTCGTAATTATAACTGCAATTTGCAGAACTTTTGCAATTATTTCAGCAGTTGTAAAAATGCAAAAAATTCATATTAGTGAATGAATAGGTTTTTCGTATAAGGTTGCAAAGTTACATATCCACCGAAACCGATATTTTCTTTATTCGCAACCACAATAAAAAACTTTTGTAATAATTACAATGCTTGTGTCTATTGAAAATGGCAGCGTCGAGAAAAAAGTTTGATAAATGAATTATGCGATTTTCAGAAATGTTCGCAAATGTACGTGAATATGTTAAACTTTTTTCCGTTCACTTATCCAATTTGCAAAACTTTTGTAATTTTTTTAAACAAATTACAATGAAAAACTCAAACAATTGGCAAAAAACAAGGTTCCGTAACTTTTAAAGTTGCAAACTCAATGCAAGTTGTAAAAGATCATTACTATCGGTATGCCTAGTTTTCAGAACTTTTGCAATTTTCAGTGCAAAAAGTTAGCATGAAAACATTTTTTGCAATTAAAACAATGTTCCGTTCATCACAGACTTCTGCAGAATTTTATAGTTTGTTTTCATGAATGGATACCATTGAAGTCTGAAAACTTTTGGAATTAATGTGAATTGATTGTCTATATCTATAAGATTATTTCATTGAAAATTTGCATTGTTGCTTTCTGGAGAGTTCTGGTGAAATTATGATTGATTTCATTGTTTTTTCATTTTTAATTCCGTTCGATTCTCACTTTGATGAACCAACGCCTTTCTGAGACCCACTCGAATATTTTCTGCCTGTATTTGAACACCCACCACCACCACCAATGCTTTCATTACGAAAATTTAAATCAGGGTTGAGGCAAATTCCTGTGTGTTGAACTGAAAACCCATACTGAAGCAAAACTAATTCAAAAGTGTAGGCTCACAATCGAAAGTGCTGAAAGCAGAGTCGATGAAATGTAAAAGGGTGGTGAAAGTAATGAGAACATTCAAACAGGCCAAAGAGGTAAGAATATGTTCATTTGATGGCTTGTAGAATTGAATGAGAAATTGTTCTTAAATTATTATAGTTTCAGCATTGGGGTACTTTGGAATATCTAGTTACTTTGGAATATCTGCTGATAATATACATCCACAAGATTACTCTTTATGGGATAATTTAGTTTTGGCATTATTTTAAGGCCTTTTTTTTCTAATGTGGTATGTACTGGCAAATACATTGAAATCCTAAATTATTAAACTCGGTTACGTATCAGTTACATTCTTATGAGTTTCTAGAACATATCACTATACTCTGTTTCCTAATTTGGGAGAGTAATAAATCATTATTGAACTGTAAAACCGAGTCGTCTTCGCCATATACCATAGGCGTACGAGGTTAAATCTGAAGTTGAAGTCTTTGGATAGCTTATGAAAAACTAAGATAGGAATGTGCAAGTAGATATAGGCCATCATGGATGAGACATTTCTAGAATTCTCCGGAGAACCCAAAAAGGCAATAATATACTGGGAATCCCATTAGAAAAAACAAAAGTATATATCATAACTTTTCGATGCGACGTTCAATCGTTTTTCTATTTACATTTCAAGGAGGATATCAATTGGTCCAAATATAACCAATGACCCTGTAAAGTTGGTTCAAAGATATTTCGTATCAGTTTAGTGATTGTTAATATGATTAGCACCAAACAATGGACAACGCTTAAGTATGCTCTGTAATTTCCTATTCCAGGTACAATAAGATAATAAATTTACAATGACCTATCTGATTATATTTTCCTTCCCTGCGATAAGAGTTCACAATATGGTTGAATTTATTGGATGAATGTGATTTTTTGTTCTTGACATGTTTTTAGTTCAAACAAATACGAAAGAGGTGCATTGAGATCTCTTCGATCAGATAATCAGATTAAAATACTTCCAGCTGATAAAGATAACGCCACAGTCATCAAGAACACTACTGATTTTGAGGACAAACTAACACAAATGATCTCAAACACCACATATCACACACTCAATCAAGACACTACCATATCAGTAAACAAAGTATACAAAAAACTAAAAAAAAATCCAACCCCATCAATAGAAAGCAAAATATACTGAACTTTAGCTAAACACAAAAACATACCCACGAAAACAGAACGTAGAGACAACAGCTAACCCCCACATTTTTATCGATTACCAAAAATACACAAACCATCTCATCCTCTACGCCCTATTGTAAGTTCCATTGGATCTCCTTCACAAAAACTCGCTAGATACCTACTCAACATTCTGAAACCACTATCTGGAAATGGAAATACTTTCATAAGGAATATCCCTCACTTTCTGGAGAAATTGAATGAATTAAAAATTCAAGATGGAGATCCCCTAGTATGTTTTGATGTCGAAAGTTTATTTACTATTGAGAAATGTTTGAGATTGCGCAAATAGACCAATCGATAACAATATTAATAATTTTATTTGAATTTGGGTTTTGGTTACTGTTTGTTTTTTGAGAGTTCCATTATGTAAATTGTTGATTATGTTGTTCATAAATAATTAGTTTCAATTTCGATTTGTTATATTATAATTTCCATAATATTAATTGACTTTTTATGTTAGAAGTCGTTATTTATAATTCGTTTTTTTTTAGTCTATACTGCTGAGTTCCAAATTGTTGTTGAGTCTGGTTTGTGTTGTATATAGTATCAAACAATTGATATCGAAAAGTTTTATAATAGAATTGAATGTGTCGAAAGGTTCCATAGAATTTTGTTAAATCGATAGGTTACTCCATATATCGTAAACGTAAACTTCAAAAATGCATATCTTGGAAATGCAACGTAAATTGATAAAACTATCGTATATGATAGTCAACATTTTCAAAATATTGTGTAAACCAAATTAATTTTAAAAAACCCTTTATCTGAATGAAAGGTAATATTGAACAATTGCGTTCATCAGAATGTTACCTTATCTTTTATTCAATGGACAGTAGCAATTAATTCCTTTTTTGTAATCAAAAACAATTTGTCGATTGTTTCCAGTATAGGGGTATATTCGAAAATTAAAAAAATATATATATTCATCAAGAAACGAAACAATAGACTGAAACTTAACAACATATAACTTGTTGGTTTTGAAATAGTGTTGGAAAAAAATCCAGAAAAACGTTTTTTTTCATTATGCCCCGTATACACCCTAATGTACTAGCATCAATAAGATTATAATTGAACATGTTTATGAGTTCCGATCAATACATTTTCGTCCTCACTTTATCTTATTTCGACTAAAAAAACATTTTTTTTCTTTGTCAATCCTACCCCAATACGACGTTTTTACGAACTTTGGCCGGTTATATCTCAGAAACTAAACATACAAAATCCTTTAAACTCACACTTTTTCCTAATGACCCATCCTACTATAACATAATAAAATTTCAGCCAATTCGACCGGGAGCCAATTTCCCGTATGTTTTCGTGCGGGGTTTTTAATAATTATTTATTTCCATATTATTATTACTTCTATATAAGTTTTTGTCTACTTTATATTAGAATAATGAATATCTCAATTATCTGCCTATCTCTGTCTATCTCTATAATTATATATACTTATTATCCTAATAAACTTCCTGTAGTTACGCCACTGTCACATAAATTTCTTTCGGAGAACCCATCTTTCTATTGTTATGCAAATTGAGGTGACTCTAATTTAGGATCGATAAATAACTAAAATACGCAATTTTTAAAAACTATCATTGCAAGTTTAGAATACAACCTTTAAGTTGTCCACCCTGTTGGATGCGTTCTGTCATTGCACATTTACATTTTCTCACTCTCTCACATTAGGAAACAGAGTATAACTTCTTTACTTTCTGAAGACAAACCATAAAATGTGAGAAAACATATTTTTTCGTCCACAAACTCTGAAAATATAATAAAAATGAAATGAATGCATTTTCTTTCTCAAAAACACTCATTAAAACATCAAAGACCAGGAGATGCCTTTGTTTCAAATCACTCCCCCTCTGGAATCCTTCACTTATAATTCGAAACGCACATCTGAAATGAGTATTCAGTATGATTCAACAAAGCTTGAGGGTTCTGAGTGGGAGAAACTCAAACAAATCAAACGAATTACTGGTTGAATATAATCCTTACGGGACTCAACGAATCACGAACGCATCCTGTTCATCATCCTGATATCCCATGTAATTCGAATTCTAATTTGATTCGGCTCATCCGAGCACAATTTATTGTGGGTGTTTTGGAAAGCTATTATGATAATCTGGATTGATTGAGAGGCACTTCATATTGGCGAGGGATCCAACGGCGGTCTGGACCATCGCTTTATCCATCTCAGCGCGAAAAAAGGGTGCATTCTATCACTCTCGATAAAAACACTGGGTTCATTGAATATGTCGAAAAAAAATATGGCAAAATGTAGGGCCAACAAACATCTCGTTATGTTCTTCAACGCCATCACTATCATGTGATGCCTCTAATTGCCTGGCAGTTGACGACCAATGATGATATTGCACAGTATTAGACCATACCCTTTGTTCTTTAAAATAAAAAAAATATATATAGTCAAATCCGTTGGGTGTTTCTCCGGTCAATGATACTTTTTATATCTCTCCGATATCACTATTTGTACAAAATAAGCTAGAAGCCTATTTTCAACCGAAGAAACCAAAAAGGAGAAAGTTCTCTAGTCGACGCGTATATTTTTTAATTTTTTATTTCTCTATGTATGATCACGCATAACTTTTTACCGAGACGTCCGATTCCGATTAATCTTTATTAAGTGGATAGGGTGTACTTCGAAGTTGGTCCCATTCAAAAGATGAAATCCACCCCTGAGGGTAGCAAAATGAAGGATATTGATCACTCACCCTCTGAATTCTGGTCCGTTAACTGATTCTATCAGGCATTACTTTGTACTGGGAGATAGGCTATACCCCATAGTTGATCATATTTGCATATCGAATGGAATTATTCACACTTACGGGTAGGAAAATGGGAAATAATTGATTTTTCACTTGTGAACATTGGCACACATATGTAGTTGACAATGACAGATCGCTAATGTCATCATTTTTGATTTGTTGAAAATATAAACAGGATGTTCATAAAATCATATGTGGAATCATCTGCGACTGAAAGATAAACTTTAGTCACTATCTTCCATCGTTAAGATAACCTCTTGTGGGGTATTCATGTTGAAAAGGGAAACATTCTTAATTGAATATTGATAGAAAGATTTTTCTGTGAATTGAAAAATCCACGATTAAAATGAAGTTATTTTTTGTGGATGTCTAACAGAAAACAACCACTTTCCCGGCTAAAGCCACGCTGGACATTGAACTACATCTGATAGATATTCTGAAAAGGCCCTAACTCAAAAGAAAAAACCTGAAATTGAAAATTTGCATTTTTATTCAGATAGTTATTTTAGTTTCTATTCCAGTCTTAATTAAGAACTCATAAAGGTGAATGAGGCAAAGAAGAATGTTTTCCAAAAGAGAGTACTCACTAGAAATCATTCGTATCATTGACGCAGGAGAGACATCGCATTCACTAGGTCCTCAATACATTTTTGTCGACGAAAATCTATTTCACGCTTCCACGATCATCAGGAAGACCGGAAGAAATGGGAAACACATTTTCAAGAAGCAATCTCACTTTGAAGTAGTTGTTTTCTGTTAGACATCCACAAAAAATGACTTCATTTTAATCGTGGATTTTTCAGTTCACAGAAAAATCTTTCTATCAATATTCAATTGAGAATTCATTATTTTTGTTCTTCTACATCAGTCACAATCAATATATTCTATGAGAGGATGGAATGATATACAAAATAATGAAATAAACTAACCAGAACAACAAAAATAATTCATATAACAACAAATAGTAAAATTAGATAAAAAAAACAAGTAGGTAGTAATTGGTATATTTCAGCCACAAAGAATTGAGAAATAAAAACTTTTCAACAAAAAATCAAACCGATGAAATACGGAACTGAAAATTAAAAAATAAAATAAACCTTCTTAGTCTCGATAACTAAGCTCCTAAACTAATGTAAGTAACTAATTTTGAGTCGGCGCCAAACAAACAATCAACGAAGATCATTGAATTACTTCAAAAAATTATCAGAATGTCACAGCAAAACTCGATGCCATCATTTTACGCCTTACATAATTCATTTGCTTGTTTGTTTGGCGCCGACTCAAAATTAGTTACTTACATCAGTTTAGGAGCTTAGTTATTAAGACTTAGAGGGTTTATTTTATTTTTTACTTTTCAGTTCCGTATTTCGTCGGTTTAATTTTTTGTTAAAAAGTTTTTGGTTTTTCTATTTTCCTAGGATAAGTCACGCCGATGTCCTATTTGTGTAAAAGAGACTTCTTTTCACCGAATCTATCTGCATTTTGATTGAGAAATTTCTTTCCTCGGGAAAGTCATTCAAATACTTCCGCCACTGTGAAACATTTAGATAAAAGAGGTTAAATAAACCGATTTTTTTTTAAATAAAACGGAGTTTTCAATAATAATGAACTTCAGAAAAAAATCAATATCCCGCTGATATCCTCATTTGTAAAAAATGGAACCTTTTTCTATTCAGTTATGGATATGGTTAGTTGTCTTTATAAAAAAAATATGCAGCTACCTCTCTCTGTCTTCAACCTAGCCAATGGAAGTAGGGTAGGATTGTTGTTGTTTGAGGTTGAGTACCTAATAGATATACTGTTGGCACTGAGTTCCATCACCTGTTAATCCGAACGGCTGTGAGTTTGGCTAGAAGCTATGTGTAGACTTGATGTGATTTCCCTTCCTTACCTGAGGGTTTGAGATTCCCCCTCTAAACTCTGGGATTTTCTGCGCCGATCGGATTGGCGAATAATGACACCAAATATGACTAGAATTACTTATATTGAGAAAAAAAACCTAAACGTCAAGGTACAAGATAGACAAACGGAATTACCAGAACACTGTCTAGTTCAGAGTCGCTTGAGTCCGATAATGGAAGTCAACAAGTAACGCTACTTTATCTAAGAATCTATAGTCTAGTCGAGCAGTGAGTTTCCTGCGAAAAATTGTCTCCAAAAAATATGAGCAATAGCTCATTCGATTTGGGATGCAATTCTGAGGAAGATATTTTTTTGTTTTTTTCTGCTGACAAAAATTGCAATTGTTATTAACAAAGAAAAAGGTTCAGTTTCTTGGGAATAACTCAAAAACTATAAACTATAGCGGATATCGAAAGAAAAACTCCTGAAGAGGAGAAAATGTAAAAAAAGAGAGTACACTACATAACATATTTTTTTATAGTATCAAATATCGATTTAAAAATTTGAATAAATCATGGTGTGTTTCTTACACTCAAAAAAACAAGGTCCCGTTGGAAAAAAAATTAAGTAAATTTTTTAACAAGTAAGGCATTTGTTGATTAGTCCTCATTATTCGGACCACCGTTTTCATGAAAAACGGCATAAATATTTAAATAATAGCCCTAAAAAATGTTCGCGCCTTGGATTCCTTCCGTATATATTTATATATATATATATATATATACTTAACAAGATCACATTATGAAAGTTTTTGAACGTTGTTCATTGTTTTTTATGATTTTTTAATGATAACAAAAAATTTAAAATAAAATAAAAATGTATCCATTGTTGTTTTTGCATCAAACGAAAGTATTTAATACATTCGGAAAAAATTTTGACGATATTTGTATAAATTGTTCATGAACAAATTGATCGATCGATGTCACTCCAATTGTTTTAGTAATTTTATGTACATCCCACGAAGCTTGGTGATACTTTGAATCCGGAGGACTGGGGCTTGAAAAAGACCAAAACAATGTATCTTCCCATACGCACCACTGAGCCTTTAGCACCACAAGTGTTTCTTACGAAGATCTATTGCACTTGTACCACCACAAATGCGGCAAAAGAAGGCTGGGCTACGTGTTCAAGAAGCTCAAAAATTGTCTAGGGGAGATTGTTTCAATGCAGCTGACATTGTGGAGAAAAATAACGAAGAAGATGATGATAATCTAGAGGATTTGGAACATGCTGATGAGGAGACGGTTGAAAGTGAATATATAGTCAAGTTCGAATATCTTCCAGTCATCCGGGGTATTTTCGGTGATGGTAGTGATGATGATGTTGGAGATCACGATGCTGAAACTGTTCGTGACGCTGACGAACAATCGGAAGAACTACCGACAGATCAACAACCATCGACCATTAATTTTATTCTGTAATCAATAAAAATCTCTATAAAAATATTATTATCCATTATTAAATAATATTACCCCAACCCATTTGTACATTATTATTCTCTGAATTTACATCATTAAGGTCGCGGAACAATTCAGTTATTAAATGTGCGTTTTGTTTAATAAAATTTAAGAAAAATCTATAAAAAATTTGAAAAGAAAAATGTTTGACACTCATTTGCATATGGTTGTTTCTGTAATTTTTGGTAGTTTCAGAAAAAAAATATAATGAGATTCGGAATTTGTTCATAACAACTTAATAAACAATTAAATTTTTTATGTTATTTTTTATTTTTTGTTTTTCTATTGAGAAATGCCAATCATGATTTTTAAAGGAAACAAAATCCTCAATTAACTATTTGAATAATGGAAAAAAACTATTATAAAGAATAAGAAAATTTTTGTTAGGATTTTTTTTCATTATTATTATTATCATATTCACTAGACAACAGAATGGCAAAAAATATTTTTTTCCACTAAACTAATAAGTTTTTTATAAACAATTTATAAATAAATTAATATTTTTTTCGAATGTTATTAAATGCCTCTGTTTGATACCAAAACAGCAATACCAAAACATATGGAGAAAAAAAAATTTAACATTATTTTTTCATTTTTTTAAATTTTTAGAAAACTATAATAAACAACTTTTATAATGTGATCTTGTTAAGTATATATATGAGAAGGGCTCCAAGGCGCGAACAATTTTTAGAGCTATTATTTAAACATTTATGCCGTTTTTTATGAAAACCAAGGTCCAAATAATAAGGACTAATTAACAAATGCCTAACTTATTGAAAAATATATTTGAATTTTTTTTCCAACAGGACGTTGTATTGGAAACACACGATGATTTATAAACATTTTCAAATCGACATTTAATATTATAAAAAATATATTTTATGTGGTGGACTCTCTCCAGCGTCAAATTGAAATTATAAATAATGGAGATAAGAGTTCCGGGAGGCGAAACTTTTTTATTGGAAATGTTCTCCTCTTCAAGACCCTTTTTTAAGTTAAATTTGACCCACTTCTAGTTGTCTGATTGACGTGAAATTTGGCAGGTGTTTATAGTTTACGTGGCAATGCATTATGAAATATTAGGTTATAGAAAAAAAACGGAATGGCGTCTCCAAGATGGCGGACGAGATTTGTGTTTATTGTCCGATTCGATTCAAAATTGGTAGGTTTGTATTTTCAGGGTCGAAGATTATGAATTATCTGTCAAAATCCATGAAATCAAAATGGCGGCTTCAAGATGGCCGACGATCTCTGTGATTATGGTCCGATTCTATTCATAATTAATATGTGGGGGTTTTCGGGGTCGGAGATTATTATTTTTGTGTCAAAACTCACAAATACAAGATGGCGGACGATTTCTGTGATTAAGGTCTGATTATATTCAAAATTGGCAAGTGGAGGTTTTCGGGGTCGGAGATTATGAATTATTTGTCAAATTTCATAAATTTGAGATGGTGGACGAGTTTTGTAATTATAACTTTTATTAGATTCACTTATAACCAACATACAATGTAATCAAATCTTGGAAGTCAATTTCAACCCACTTTTAATTGTCGTATGGAAATGAAACTTGGTATGTATATGTAATTTGGATGACAATATTATAATTTGGTATCTTGTACTAAAAAAATTAAAATAAAATTATAGTTTGAGAAAACTTAAAAAACACGCATATATGGCAATAAGGACTGAAAAGTTGAAAACAATAAGAATAAAGACCATTTTTTTTTTATTTTATTTAAATAATAATGATATTGATATCAAGCACCTCACGCTTTTTTACATAAAGAACATTTTTCGATCAATGACTTCATTCTTATCTCAGTAAACACATAATGTGTATGAAACGTTTCAACAGAACCCTAAATCGAATCATTTGAAACATTCTGAACGCATGTTTCAGAAATATATCATATACATCTAACATTTGACATTCACAAGTAAATGTGTCTAAAATGTTTCCAATGTACAGATTGAAATGTTTCAAATGTATAGATGAAACCTACCAACATAACCTTCAAGTTATGAATGATGAATGCAATTTACTCATTATACGTGCATGCGCTGATGTTTTGCGGGCGACCATCCATTATGATGATCACAACACAGTGGTATTTGTTGTTATAAATATTTCAATTTTTTTTTTGCCATCGTTGACGGTTGTACACTTTTTCAAGGGAGAGTTAAATGTGTAATAATTAAAATTACAATGAATCGCCAATATCAGCAACGTAAAACTGTTTATTTTAGGCAACTGATTTTGGAGGTTATGTTATGGCATCTTCACTATTTTGGTAGATTCTTTAAGAGTTTTTCTCATCTGTCTGGTTCAAACATAATAACTTTCGAAAACAGATCTTGTCTATCGGATCTAAATGATTTGATCCTGAATTCATGAAATAATCATTTACATTGGTGAATGGTTGATTTGGTGCATGCTGTCTGCATGCACTTGCTAATTGTCTTCAACATTGTTCCATAGAAAATACTGAATTCAATGGAAAACAGAGAAATCAGAAGAACCGCAACGCTGACATTTCAAATATTTTTTTATGTATTGATTAAAACATTGCTTCTCAGCTTTATGTATGTACTGGTTATTATTACAATAAATATGGATAGGGAAATAATTTTCAAAACAAAGAGACATTTGTGGAAAATTATAAGACTGCATTTTCTCCAATGACCTGATCAGAGGAGTCCTAATGAGAATGTTTTCCAACAAAATGTTCGTGATATGAAAAAATAACTATCCCCTTAATAATTTGATAGTTAGGTATATCAACATATCAACCCTGAAAGGTGCATGGTTCTTCAATGAATACAAAATATGGAGGCTTCCGAACAATCAGATGGAAGTATTCATTTTAATGTTGCCTTTTTTCATGTCAAGAGATGAAGCTTTTTTGCAAAAATTATATTTAGATTGTTTAATTCGAAATTATTAACTTGAAATATTTTTTCAGATATTGCAAGAAAGCGATTTCCTAGTATGTCTGACACGGAATTAGAAAATCTCACTGTTACCTGGTTTGGATTGGCAACTCTAAGGTTCAGAAGGGAAACTGTAGATAACAATCCACCTCCAGCCCTATAATGTTAAGTACATTTTGTATAGGTATATATTATTGGCTAGAATGAAAATGATCTGTTCGGATCTTGTTCAATTCATTTTTAGGAAAAATGTCAATTAACATAATTATCAATGATGCAAAAACGGATTCTCAAAACAATGAAACCACCAAATATTATAGTTATCAGTAAGTGTTATTATAATGAAAACTTTTTAACAAAAAATTAAACAGACGAAATATGGAACTGAAAAGTAAAAAATAAAATAAACCTCATTAGTCTCAGTAACTAAGCTCCTAAACTAATGTAAGTAACTAATTTTGAGTCGGCGCCAAACAAACAAGCAAATGAATTAGGTAAGGCGTAAAATGATGGCATCGAGTTGCGCGGACATTAGGATAATTTTTTTGAAGTAATTTAATGATGTTCGTTGATTGTTTGTTTGGCGCCGACTCAAAATTAGTTACTTACATTAATTTAGGAGCTTAGTTACTGAGACTGAAGGTTCATTTTTTTTTTCTTTTCATTCCGATTTTTTTTTTGATTACTTCCAAAATACTTACTTACCCACCTTACTTCAACTATTACCAGTTAAATAATATGATTATCTACTTTTACTATTTGTTGTAATATAAATTATTTTTGTTGTTCTGGTCAGTTTATTTCAATACTTTGTATATCATTCCATCCTCTCATAGAATATAATGGTTTTGACGGATGTGGAACAGAAATAATGTCAGTAGCGATCTGTCATTGTCAACTACGTATGTGTGTGCCAATGTTCTAAGTGAAAAATCAATTATCCCCTATTTTTCCACCCGTAAGGGTATATAATTCCAGCCTAAATCTAAATATAAGGTATACTCTATCTATTAAAGGAAGATTCATCCAAATCGAAGAACCCAGTACAAAGTTGTGCCTGATAGAATCGGTTAACGGACCAGAATTCAGAGGGTGAGTGATCAATATCCTTCATGTTGCTAGAGCTCATCCAGTATTGAAATGACCTGTTGGTAGGTAGAGAGGGGGAAAACACGAGTGGACACGATTTGCTGTGCTACGGCGAATCTTCACCAGTGTCTTGGCATGCAGCGTTTGAAAGGTTAGGTTTGTTTAATTAATAAATAGGTTGTGCAGTAATTCATTCAACTTTGCAATAGTTCATTCGTTACCTTGCCAAAATGCCCAGTGGTGAGTACTATTCAGTAGCGGAAAAAGAAATAGGAGTGTAAGTTCTCTACGTCTCGTGAATTGCCTATACCAAATAATTTGGTACGCCTATGGAATTTCTATTAATAGTCATAGTTAGACAATGGTTCGGGTATCTTCGATAAAAATTGGTTGTTAGGTGGGGGAAGGCCAAAGTGGTCGTTTCAATACTGGATGAGCTCTACCCTTAGGGGTGGATTTCATCTTTTAAATTCAAATGGGACCACCTTCGAAGTACACCCTATACACTGAATTATCGAAAAAAATTATCGGAATCGGATGGAAATGGAAAAAAAATATACGTGTCGACTAGAGAACCTCCTCCTTTTTGGTTTCGTCGGTTAACAAACAGGAAAAGCCAATATCTATTTCAAAGACCAACTATTGCATTAGAATCATTTATGTAAATCCTGGCTTTAACTACCTACTTTTCATGAATTATGTGAAATGTTTAATAACATATTATTCAATTATATAACATGTTCCTTATAATTATGTTTTTTTTGGGAAATTGCACGTGAAATATTTCAAAATGAATTCTTGAGCAGTTATTTTATGTGTTCCTTCTGAAACATTGCCCGTGAAATATATCTGAATGTATTCAAACACAGTTAAAATATGTTCCAAGAACACTTTTATTGAAACTTTTCATACGTAGGTCATTTCTGGTGCCTGGTATGTTTTACAAATGTATCCGAGTCACAAGAAGAAACATTTCAAATGAAAAATTAGTTGTTTCAGAAATGTTTCAGACACATATTTTGGTTTACTGGGATTATTCTCAACTATTTAGTCCTTATTGTCAAATATGCATGTTTTTTTAGTTTTCTCAAGCTACAATTATTATTTTCATTTTACAAAGATATATATTTTGTTTAAATGTTCAATATTCCTAGATAAATCTCTTCCAGGCAAAGACGAATGCATGAATTGCAAGTTCAAATGTAGCAGACATCACACAAGTTCTGCCTAATGAAACTGAATTGGCTGAAACAACATTCCCTACTCAGATATCTTGAACAATGAAGCATCTGTCATTCCGGCTTTCAACACCTACTGGATACGTCCCGATGCGGTACGTTGTTGGTTTGATTTGTGGCGAATTCATGTGACAAATGTTCGCAAATACACCTGCCCTATTGAAGTTGTGATGGAAATGTTTGTCACGACCGGATTGAATACGGCGTTGCCGCTATGCATATTAATCGCTAAACTAAAGCATCACCATAAATCTCATCAACTTTCCAACATCGAGAGTTCAGGGTTACTGTAAGAGCACACTCAGAACCACCATTTAAGTTGGTGTGATTATAATCAAAATAGTAATTTACGTAACAAGTCCGGAAAATAGGTTTTTTTTGGACGAATAAACAAAATTGTGTGAGTCCAAAAAAAAATATTTTCAGGCGTGTTGCGTACAAAATTTTTTCGGCAACCGAATAACAAATCAATGAGAAGACATATTTCTTTATGCACGGGTAAAGTAGCACTTTAGCGTCTGGATTCGCGGGCGTAAAGTAGCACTTTAACGCCGGCGGACTACTTTATCGTCCGGCGGGCGATTAAATCGTTGAACAGGCGCTAAAGTGAATTTCAATCTCATATCGTTAGAAATCAATATTCCGATGGATCATATAATCGAACTCAAAACATTATTAACAATAATATAACGAAAACATTGAACATAAATTAATTTAAAAAATGAATTATAACTCAATATTGACAATACAATTAGAACAGTTATTTATGGAAATATTTGGATTTGTTGTTTTCTGTTGTTGCAGATAGTTACTGATTTCAACTGATTCCTCATTACTAGAAGTCTGAAGAGAATGCATGTTATTATCTGGTGTTTCAGAGTAGTGAGCAATATTTTCAGATTGTCTGCAATGGCTAGTAGAAGGCTCATCATTTTCTACAATTGTCTTAGCAATCTTCAGCTTATTTGCAACTGAATTTTCAATATAACCTTCCGCAACAGTCGTCGACCTCCACCCAGCATGTCTTTTAATGTTGATTATATCCTCGCATGCATCTGCTAACATAGTTGCTGAGGAACGTCTGAAGCAGTGACTAGTATATTCTTTCGCATTAGAAATACCTAGGTAAGTGGCTATTCTGAATGGTATTTGACCGAATGTATTTTTTCCGATAACCTGTCTCGTACACTTGCCATTTTAATAATATAAAAAAACCGCTTCTGATCATTCTGATTTCGCAAGGAAGAATATTTTCTGTAAATATCCAAATAACTTTCTGTTCTTTATCGATTACAGTGAATACTCGATCTATCTTCGTTTTGGTTTCTCGTATAGTTATGAGTAAGAATGTCTCGAAATCTTGAATGTCGTCCACTGTGATATTTGCCAATTCTTCGCGGCGACATACTCAACAAATACCAAAAATCAGTGCTACCTACAATAAATTCTCAGATTAACCTACTGAACATTGAGAAAACATGAAATTAGAACTTACTTTCATCATAAGATACAAATCGTCTGGTGCTTCCCTCAAAAATAACTCGATTTATTCTCTGCTTAGAATCTTCGATTTCTTTGGTTTATAACCATCAAATTTTTGTTTCAAAAAAGCTATCAATCTTGCGTATCTACTGATATCTATATTATCATGTACATTTAAAGTAGCTTTCAGCATGGAATAATATGACCACATGGGCTTACAATATTTAGATTTTTCCAGAAAATAGACAAGAAGTACAGTCTCTGTGTATTTCTCATTTTTTACATTTTTCCCGTTGCACCACCTCACGAATTCTTCATACACCTTGTCGTATATTTTCGTGAAGTTACTTGGCAATAAACTCAATTTCGCATACTCAGCTGCTTTACTTATTTCTGGTGGAGTACAATTCACACTTTCTTCGTCGCTTGAATCCATTTCGAAATCAGTAATAAATTATCTGTGATCCCAAAAATGTACAGCAAATATGGCTACTAGCCTATATAATCTTATTTCGAAAAATTGACTGAGTTGCCATGGTAACATTCATTCCATCACTTCTTGATTTATTCTGTTTCCGATATGATATGAATATACATCCTCACGGCAGCCTTGATGTATTTTTATCATGTTCTAGATATAAAGAGGTATCTATCTACATGACAAATATACCGGTCGTGCATAAAATTTTGTATGTCTATCTACATGACAAATATACCGGTCGTGCATAAAATTTTGTATGTATTTCGGGCGTAATTTGATTTTATGGACCTAGGCGTGTTAATAGCCGTCGCTATCGCTCGGTCCACGCTGCGGTCCATAAAAGCCTATTTTACGCCCTTGATACATAAATAACTATTATTCCTTTATTATACATTTTAATTCTTATTTGAATTAAACAGAACAGAACAGAAAATACTACATATTAACAGAAACATTCTAATTCTTATTTATATTAAAATTCGAGCAATTGCTAATATTGAAGGGATTCAATTTGTTTGAAATGCTTGGTATATTTAAATTCCTTTTGTTGAAGCCAGAACAAGAAGGCAAAGTTTCCGTTTCACATTGATTGTTTTCATCTGATGATTTTTGAAGGGTCTTGGCAATTTTAATTTTGTTTGTAAGTGAATTATCTATATATCCTTCAGCCACATTGGTGGACTTCCAGCCACAGTATCTCTTCAAATTTGTGATGTTTCCACCATTATCAGCAAATAACGTCGCCGAAGTTTGACGAATGCTATGGCCTATGTAATTTTCAGGATTGGGTAAATGTAAAAATTCTGCGATTTTTATTCCGAGACTCCCAAAACTGTGGATACCAGCAGGCTGAATCGAACATTTTCTTTTTTTGTAATTCACGAATAATCTGTTATGTGGAGTATGGGATGGCCGTAAAGATGAATATTGCCTATACAACAGCAGGTTTTCTTGCCCAATTACAACAAAAGTTCTCTCAATATGTGTTTCGGAATCCGGTATTTTCACAAGCAACATGTCTTCCTTGTCGTTTATTAGATCAATTGACATTTTTGTTAGTTCTTCTCGTCTACACGCACGGGCTAACCCAATAATTGTTGCTACCTGAAAATCAAGTTTATACTTTTATATCCTACAATCGTAATATTTTGTTGAAATTACCTTCAGCATTGAATATGTTTCATTATCCGTTTCCCTCATGAATTTGTTGATCTGCTCAATACTGAAGACTTCTGATTTCGTGGCTTTGTAACCAATATTCTTCCTTTAGAAATGCGATAACCTTTGGGAAAGTGGCTATGGTTACATTTTTCTTCACTAAAATGGTTCTTTTCAACATAGAGTACATGCTCCACAGAGTAGAGGATTTAACAGTTTCAGATTTTTGCGCCAAATAAGCCAAAATTACATCCTCTATAATAGTTTCGCATTACTTCATATCCATCCATTTCGTGAACAAATCATAAACGTTTTCGTACCTGGATTTTGATTTTTCAGGCAATAATTGTGCTGTAGCAGCTGCTATATTGGAAATTTCCCAAGGCACATTTTCAAAGTCACTATCGCTGCTGCTCTCCATATTTTATTGCGAATTGAGATAAAAAAACATGCAAACTTTTGACAACTAATTTCATATATGAACTGTCAGCCGTTATTTCCTTGCTATGGTAATGATCAACTGCATTTATCAAAACCATACCTACCAAGATTTTCATATTTACAATGACAACAACGACGTGATTCTTCCCGGCCCAGTCCGGGAAGTATACGTACTTCCCGGACTAGGCCGGAAAATGCTACTTTCTCAAAGAAAAAGCGTTGGGGAAGTGAGTACATCCCGGACGGTTGCCGAAAAAAGATTTATTTGCAATAATAGTTATGATGATTTTACATAAAAGTTGATCTAGCGTTGAAAAGGAAGGAATTTGCCATTTAGGATATAGCGAACCTGAGCAGAGGGATTCTAATTTCAAAAGAAAAAATTTACAAATTCGGCAAAGATACACAGATATTGAAAAGGGGAACATTCTCAGTTGAATATTGAATAGGAAGATTTTTCTGTGAATTGAAAAATCCACGATTAAAATGAAGTTATTTTTTGTTAATGTCTAACAGAAAACAACTACTTCCCCGGCTAAAGCCACGCTGGACATGAAACTACATCTGCTAGATATTCTGAAAAGACCCTAACTAAAAAGAAAAAATCTGAACTTGAAAATTTGCATTTTCATTCAGATAGTTATTTGATTTTCTATTCCAGTCTTAATTAAGAACTCATGAAGATGAATGAGGCAAAGAAGAATGTTTTCCAAAAGAGAGTACTCACAAGAAATTATTCATTGAAGCAAGAGAAGCATCGCATTCACTAGGTCTTCAATACATTTTTGTCGACGAAAATCTATTTCACGCTTCCACGATCATCAGGGAGACCGGAAGAAATGGGAAACACATTTTCAAGAAGCAATCTCACTTTGCAAAGATGGAAAAAGTTAGAATCATTTATTTTGGAGAGACACTTTGAAATTAGTATTTTCTGACATTAAACCTGTCATGGGGTATGATAGGTATGATAGATACTTATAAAAAAATATGTATATTCATGATCTTTTTGCCGAAACAGGATTTGTGGGGCCTACTTTGTAAAATGTGCGAGATTTGTTGCAAACTAAGAAATGTTGATAATTTTTTTGAAAAAAAAGGAATCGAATAGGCCGCTGTCGTGAAATTTGACACATTCATAACATTCTGAATGGAATATGTTTCAACAAAATGAAATCGTAATCGAAACAGGAGTACATCACAAAGGAAACAATTCTAGAAATCTTTACAAGAATAGGAATAGGGAACAATGTGAAAATGTTGAGGAAAGGCTACTCACAAATGCTCAAATAGATCACCATTATGTTCCGGACAAGCTACTAGTCTTCTATTAAATGTAGGCCAGTCAAAATAGACCGTCAATTCACATTGATTACAAACATTTCTTTAGCACTGCCGTATGTTGAGGCATCCAGTAAAGACTAAACATAAAAACTTGCACACTCATCCGGTGATCGAAAATTACTCAAATTCGCATAAAACGTTATTTAGCAATATCTCCTTGGACAAAATTGCATTTTGCAAATTGCAGGTATATTCCCTAACTTATTTTCTAAATCCCTAGTCAAATTTGCTCACGCAATTTTCAACCGGAAATACGAATAATCCTAGATTACGTTGTAATTAGCGATAATTCTGGTTACAAAATTGCAAACATTGTGCAAATTTGTGGTAAAATAATGGTTCCGTCACCCCTGAAATGCTTTAAATTTGCAAACTTTTCATGTGTACGGAACATCCAAAAATTATGGATAACGCTAAAAACAGTCTCAGGGGCAGAGTTTTAGGGGTCACGAAATTGCAAACAATGTCTTCGTGCTTTGCAAACTTTGGTGGCATAATTTTAGGTCGTCAATTGAGTTTGCACCTTTTTCAGTATCCCGGAAGATGGCGGAAATGAACATTATTGTTAGCAGTTTATGAAAAATTCGCTAGTATTATTGAAACAACTACTACAAGAGCTGATAACATTACTGTATTAAGCAGGTAACACCAGTAGTAACAAAATGAATATTAAAATTATTGGACAAATTATTGAATTATTAAATTGAGGAGAAAAAGCGTCAAGTGGGAGTCGAACCCACGACCTTATGATCATGATCATAAGGTCGTGGGTTCGACTCCCACTTGGGGATGCTTTTTTTCCTTAATTTAATGATTTGTCCACTATGCCACAAAAATTCCCTTTTTTCTTGTATGTCTTTCGGACGCAATATTTTCCACTTTAACATCAAAATTATTGTTACTTATTTTGTTTGTCCTGGTGTTACTGTATAACTCAGTAACGGTATTAGCTCTCGTAGTAGTTGTTTCAATAATACTAGCAAATTTTTCAAAAAAAAAAAAATTTTCGAAAAAGTTTGAAATACACACTATGAATACCAAAGATATTCGAATCGCACAAAGAATAATTGAGATTTCTAAAGCATTAGGAGAATTGTGTTTTCCTTTTAGTGTATCAACGAATTGCCAATAAACAAAAAGTAAATTGATATAAATTTCAACATTGAAACAAACATTGAAAAATTCAAATCACTACAATTCTTCATGCTGTCCGTTTTTCAATAGACCCGTAATTGTTCGACTTGAAAATTATCTTATTGAATTCGATTTGAAACGTCGAAGGATGTTTCTGATCTTTTGCTCTGAAACGTCAACATTTCGAATTGGCTTGTGTTTATAAACTTGCATTTTGGCGTAGCCTCAAAATCAGAAATCAAGTGAGGCTAGGTCTGGAGACCTTGGAGGCCAGACATTTCTTTTCCTCAAACCTGTTATTGGTTCGATAAAATGTCTCCGACGATTAATTTTCGAGAAACAGAAGATGAACCTTTTGGCTACAATGCAAGCACATTGCAGATAAAGATGAATGATGAAGAAGTTGATATTGAAAAAGTCAATCATATAAAATATCTAGCGGTAGAAATTGATAGAACCCTGAAATTGGACATTCATATGAAATCTATAGTGGAAAAATTTAGATCGATATTATTCAAAAATGGATAACTAACGAACATTCTGAACATTCCCTGCCTGAAAACGGTCTATCACTCACTAGTTGACTCTCACATACACCTAAAACAGTTGGAGATCATTGAACAAAAATTAACAATAATATACAGGAAAGAAAATATATTTTCCACTGATCTTTTTTTCAAAGAAATCGGCATCATGGATATTAGGCAACTATATCTTCGAAAAATTATCTTGCCCAGCACAAAAAAAATTAACTGACTACTATTCAACATAGACAAAAATATGCAAAAAATATATGACACCAAAATCATATTTATTCCTTGCCCCACATATATCGTAAGCTATCCACAGAAATGAGAGATTTTCCTCCCGAAAAACACTTTAAAAAATAATTGAAAAGGTGGTTAAACAGTTTTTTTGGCACCATCCAACACTAAGATCTTGTCCCACTACTTCACTAAATCGCAATCTAATAAGACTAATTGTAGATGAATTTGTTTTATTGAAGATAATTGTATCTCGTATTGTTCATTTTATTTAAGTTTTATAATCTACTCTAATTGAATGTTTATATAAGATTAATTCCTTTTATTCTAATTGTTAGAATAATCGTTATTGTATTAGTCCACTTTCCTTCTTTCATATCTCACATATTTATTAAAGTACTATATTAATTCAGAGTTATTTTGTACATTGTATCGTAGACGTGTGATATATCATTTATTTAAGGGATTTTCACTCACGTTCAAGTCAGACTTCAGTGGGTTTTCCAACTCATTTTAATTTCATTTCTCCACGAATTTATATGAAAATAAATTATTTTATTTTTCGAATGAACTATTATTATACATAGTGATATCCTGGCATGCATCCTATGCATTGTTGCTCCATCTTTCATGAATTGAAATCGTTATCTTTTTATTTGGAGGCAGGTCATCTAATAATGCAATTGATTGATTTTTCAAATCAAACTCTGCCTAAAAAAATCGGGCCCAATAAATTTGTTTCTTCGGAGAATCCAATCCAAACGTTCGTTTCAAAAAAATATCGATCTCGACACTCAATCGTTAATCGTGGGTTTTCATCGGCCCACTATCTGCAGTTTTGAGAGTATACAGTTCCATTAGAAGTGATAGTGGCTTCATCGGAGGAAAAAAACTAGGTCTACCTTCAATGTGCCATGCAAAAATCTAATCTTGCCTTTCTCAAAGTTTACTGATTTCGGTTTGTGGGGTCTTAGACCGTTCTTCTTCAGAATCCTTCTTAACGAAGTATGTGGAATTCATCTTTCGGGATGCCTTTCAAATTTAAGGACAACTTCTCGAGTTGCTTTGTAATTATCACCAAATAAAAGAACTTTTCAACCTCTCCATTATTCGGTAGCTTGAACGACATGATGACAGATGAAATGATAATCAATAATATCACCATGAGCCCCCTGCTTTTTTTTTCATAGCAGACTTATTTATTTTGGCGGAATATAAAATATTACCTATTGAACTCAATATTAAAGAGTTACCAAATTGCCAAAATAATGTGTGTTTTTTTCTTCTAATTAATTGACTATTTTGATTCACTAGTCCGGGATATCTTTCTGAAAAATGGAAGAATTCACGCAATAATTTTGAATAAAAAATCACTTTAAATAAATTTCGTTTTTAACCGACGAAATCAAAAAGGAGGAGGTTATCTAGTCGTCGCGTATTTTTTTTATGTAACATAACTTTTCACAGAACAGTTCGATTCCGAAGTTGGTCCCATTTGAATTTGAACAGAAAAATGAATCCCTAAGGGTAGCAAAATATTGATCGTTCACCTTCTGAATTTTGATCCGTTATATCAGGCATAACTTCGTAGTGGGTTTTCCGATTTTTTTTTTTTTTAGATAGGGAATACCTCATAGTTCATCATATTCCAATTGAGAATGGAATGATCCACCCCTATGGGTAGAAAAATAGGGGATGATTGATTTTTCACTTGTGAACATTGGCTCACATATGTAGTTGACATTGACAGATTCTCCTACATCCGTCACAATAATTACATTCCATGAAAGCATGATATTATATACAAAGTGATGAAATCAACTAACCAGAACTTTCAAAAATAATTCATATTATATAACAATAAATAGTTAAAGTAGATAATCATATTATTTAACAGTTAATAAATGAAGTAAGCTAGGTAAGTAAGTATTATGGAAGTAATCAAAAATTAAGTAGGTAGTAATTAGTAGATTTCAGCCACAAAAAATTTAAAAATGAAAATTCCAAAAAAAAATCGACGAAAAAATTAACTGAAAAGCAAAAAATAAAATGAATTTTTTTAGTCTCAATGATAATTGAGCTCCCAAACTAATATGAGTAACTAATTTTGAGTCGGCGCCAAACAAACTAGCAATTGAATTAGGTAAAGCGTAAAATGATGGCAGCGAGATGCACTGCGGCGTTTTGGTTACTTCTTCAAAGTAATATAATGATTGAAAAGGGAAACATTCTCAATTGAATATTGATAGAAAGATTCTTCTGTGAATTAAAAATCGTGGATTTTTCAATTCACATCTTGACGATGGAAGATAATGACTAAGGTTTATCTTTCAGTCGCAGATGATTCCACATCTGATTTTATGAACATCCTGTTTATATTTTCAACAAATTAATATAATGATCTTCGATAATTGTTTGTTTGGCGCCGACTCAAAATTAGTTACTCACATCAGTTTAGGAGCTCAATTATCATTAAGATTAAGAAGTTTTTTTTTTTATTTAGTTGATTTTTCGTCGCTTTAATTTTCTGTTAAAAATTTTTTTACCATATATATTTTTGGTTTTTGGGGACCATGATCGCCAAAGATATACAAATGTTTTTCGAATGTTATGAAATGGTCAAGCCCGCAATAGATAGTATTTCCATGAAATTCACTCAAAACTGGAAATGAAATCAAATATGTTGAACAGAAATTAATTGACGAGTTCCTCATCCAGAAAATTTCATAAATTACCCCTCGAGAGTTATGGAGTAGAGTGGATAGAAATTATAAGTACTAGAAAGTTCAAACCTCATAAAACGAAAGAGTGGCACTGGAAAACGTATATGCTGAATAGTTGAAAACTGAAACGTTCAAGCAAAGTCAAAAGCAGGAATGGGAGCATGTGAAGTGGAAAATTAAATGTTAATGACTTCGAAATATTCATGGACACAGTTTACAGGAAGAATGGAATGAGAAAAAACTAGAATGTATAAAAGCACGGAACATATACAAAGACATTTATATCAAATGAAGAGAAATAGAGCTTGGTTTCATCCTAATATACACTTCAAAGCAAATCATGAATATCAAAAGGAATTAACGATATATATTATTCGCTGTTCGAAATGTTTCGGAAACCAGTGTGAAAACCAAGCAATATTGTTTTCCATTGAAATTTGTAGAAGATAAAATGTAAATATCACTCAAAAGCACGTTGATTGTATTTTTCATGAAAGTATTCTGATGTATATGATTCTATAGTTATCGTAGATTAATTTTTCGTTTGTTTGCAATATCTCGATCACCTTTTCTTTACAACTAGATTCTGTCAAGACATAGATGTATGAGGATGTTGGAAAAAATCCCTTGTATCGACAAAAAACTATGCGTAAAAAGTATCAGATAATTCGTTTTCGAACATTCCGATAAGGATATTTTTATCATGTTTGATTCACAGTTTCTCCATCGCCCAATCATTTTTTCCATCTAGTATAGGCACAACTAAGTTTAGAAAAAAAATCTACTTCGATGCCATTGACTGTTTTCGGTGTGAGTAAAATAGTAGAAATGAAACCGTACAACGACACACTAGTTGTACTTGTCTCAGGATATTTGCGGCTAAGCTACAGTGAAGATGGGGAGGTTCGTTAAGTAGTCACTGACATTATTGAAGTTAGAAATAGTCGCCAGGTAAATCTATTCCCCTCCTAATATCCAATAATAGTCTGGTTCAAACCTCCATTTACCAAAGAATTGAAACACAAAACAAAAAAATTACGAAGTACGACTCTAAGGAATAAATGAAAGAAATGAACAATTGAATTTCAACAAACTACCAAATGCTTCAGGTCTGGAGTGCAAGCAATATCATTCGAGCACCGATTACCTTTCAATGTTACAAGGGTATCTAAATATCAAATTAACAAGTATCAAGCTATCAAAGTAGCAAACTATCAAGTATCAAAATAACAAAGTATCAAAGTAACAAGTATCAACATATCAAATTATTGATGTATTAAAAATATCAAATTATCAAGAATCAAATTATGTGGTATCGATAATATACCTCCGAAATTCCGTCCTCATTACCAGTTCTATGAAATATCTTCAATGCTTGCCTAATATCTGGTACCTATCCAGATCAAATGAAGTTGGCTGTAGTAATACCCCTATACAAAAAAGGCGAACATAATGACATGACTAACTACAGACCAATTAGCTTGTTATCAGCTTTTTTAAAGCTATTTGAAGTAATCATACCAATGAGAATTATTAGTTTTTTTAACGCACACCGTTTGCTCAATGATTTCCAGCATGGCTTTCTTAAAGGAAAAAGTACAGAAACGGCTTTGTTCAAGTTTATAGATGAAATTCAACACTTAATTTTTTTTTTTTTTTTATGTTCTGGTTCCCACGAAAAGGGATATCCTGTGATGTTCAGAGAACATCGTGGGAACCTAGGGAAAGAAGGTAGGAGTTGGTGTTCTTCTTAAATTTCTGAAGGTTGTATGCCTCGGGGAACACCTCCCTAGGCAATGAGTTCCAAAGCCTCGCTGTTCGTTGGATGAACGAGTCTTTGGAAAGTGATGTTCTGCAGGTTTCCAAAGTGACCACGAAGGGGTGTGATGACTGAACTTGACGGGTTAATCTCGAAGAGACTGCCAAAGCAGGAACGATTGTTGATATTTCAGAAGAGCATCGCCCATGAAAATATCTATAAAATAGAGACAAATCGCCAACTTTTCTACGGTGTTCCAGACAAGTGAGCGAGTTTGTAAGCGAGGCATCACCGACGAAACGAATTGCCCTTTTTTGGACAGAATCCAATAGCCTCAGGATATGTTTAGGTGCCGCACTCCAAATATGGGAACAGTATTCCAGGACAGGTCGGATCTGTGCCTTATAGATCATAAGCAGCTGACTGGGGGTGAAATAGCTCTTGGCACGAAACAGAAATCCAAGTTTTTGGGATGCACTTTTGGCAATGGACCTCACGTGATTTTCCCAGGAAAGGTTATTGCTGATAGTAATACCAAGCATCGATATGGATGGCTTCAGTGGTATGGTTACTCCTGACAAAGTTATGTTAGGCACAGTGAGATCGGCTTTTCTAGAGAAAAGACATGCTTGTGTTTTGTTTGCATTGAATTCTACCAAGTTATTAGATCCCCATTCGAGAATTGTTGCCAAGTCCATATTTATATTATTAACATTTCTTCCTCGTTCATTTCTGGTTTCACGGGCTGATATAGGGGCCCTGGAAGAGAAAGCGGTATGGCAGGTACTATCATCGGCAAAGCTGTGTACTGGACATGAAGCTGCTTTAAACAGGTCGTTGATGTGAAGTAGAAATAGTGTTGGTGCGAGAATGGATCCTTGCGGAACACCAGCATTTATGAGTACAGTTTCAGATGAAACTCCATCGACCACTACATGGAGAGACCTGTTTGAGAGAAAACTAGCAAGCAGAGAACACAGCTGAGGGGGCAAGCCATAAGACGGAAGCTTGGCGAGGAGTCCCTGGTGCCAAACTCGATCGAACGCCTTGGAGATATCTAATGCCACAGCTAAAGTTTCTCCATGCTTTTCAATAGATAGCTGCCATATATGTGAGACGTAAGCGAGCAGGTCACCAGTTGATCTCTGATGGCGGAAGCCATATTGCCTATCGTTAACAATTCCTGAGTCTTCCAGATATTTCATGAGCTCGATGTTGATGGCTTTTTCCATGACCTTTGAAATAATAGATAGCAGTGCGATAGGTCTGTAGTTGCTAGGTAGGGCCTTTTTGCCTTTTTTAGGGACTGGCTGTACTCTTGCAATTTTCCAATTGGACGGAAATACCCCCAAATTGTAAGAGTGGTTGAACAACTTGCAAAGAACAGGTGTTAGTTCGGGGGCACATTTCTTGAGAACAATCGGCGGGATTCCGTCAGATCCACAGGCTTTGTTGGTGTTGAGACCCAGCAAAATCTTTCTGATAGTACGTTGGCGAAAGGTGATCTCGGGCATGTGACTGTCAATAGGTGTAATGTTCGGGGTTGTTTTCCCGATGAATCCAGAGTGGAATTTACAGCAAATAGGTGCGCAAAGATATTGGCTTTTTCCTGGGCAGTCGTTGCTAGTGTTCCATCTTCTTTGGTTAGGGAGGAAATGAGCTGGAAGTGAAATTTCTTCCCACAGCTTTAAGCGAAAGACCAAAATGAACGGGATCCGTTAGGACATTCAGCAAGTTTTGATCTTATTTTGGCTTTGTGGGCATCTTTTGAGCATTCTATTGTCTCTTTACATATGCCTCTAGCCTCGACATATGCTGCTCTGGACTCAGGGCCCGGATTTTTTAGCCATCGATGGTATGCTGCCTGTTTGGAAGCCACAGCTCTAGAGCAGTTTCTGTTAAACCAGGTCTTATCGGATGATGTTCTTCTTTCGGTATTCGGTATGTAAGTTTGCATCCCCAACATGATGATTTCAGAAATTGTCTCAGCACATCGTGTTGGATCTACTGAAGAGAAACAAACTCTCTTCCATGGAAACGCTGAGAAAAACATACGAAGACCTTCCCAGTCGGCCGAATTGTAATGCCACATGAGACGGGGTGGTATTGTGCAGCTCGATGGTAAATGGAAAGAGCATGTTGTGGAGATGAGGGTGTGGTCAGAGTTTCCAAGTGGGGCACAAACTTCTATTCTATACGGGTCAGGATTGGTGGTGAGGAAAAGATCTAGTGTATTGGCAGACTGGTTGTTGACATCAGGGATGCGGGTTGGTAGCTCGATCAGTTGTTCTAGACCATGAGTGATGGCGAAGGCCTCGGCTTGACGGCTTGAATTGAACAAGACTCGTGTGCACGTGGTATTTTCCTCGACCTTAGTGAGGCGTTCGATTGTGTTGACCACTCCATCTTACTTCGAAAGCTTTTCAATTGTGGAATCAGAGGAAATGTCTTGGATCTCTTAAAATCTTACCTAACTAACAGGAAACAAAAAGTATGTATTAGGAAACAAAATTCTGAGTTCTTCTCGAGCTTTACTGAAATCGAAAAAGGCGTACTACAGGGAAATGTGGTTGGTCCTTAACTTTTCATTATATATACAGAGTGGCCACTTTTTTAATGGGATTGTATTGGTAACTTTTAAACCATAAGAGCTAGAAGGTCGGTCAAATGGAGGAAAAGTTGCATTCATAGAAGCATTGTCAAGCAGTTTGAACAAATCGAGATTATCAGGGCTGGTTATTGAGATATCATAAGAAAAGTAAATTCTGTCATTTTGATTTTTCTTTTTTTCCCACTTTATTTCGAATATTATCAAAAAATGTTACGGTAGTTTTTTCTTCGACAGTGAATTATCCTCATTTTGACATATTCAGATTTTGTATCCAACGTTTCGTACGCTCTGGGCCACCCTCAACCTTATTTTTTTCAATACGGACCTGAATATTTTATGACACCTTTCGAAATAACTTTCAACGCTTAATTCAACGATATATCAAACAATGTCATTCAAAGTTGATTTTCAGGTGATTTTGACCTTTATCCAAATATCTTTGGGTCGGATCTGTATTACATTTAGGTACCTTTAGTTTAATTAACAACATGCAATACATTTCGATAAGAAAATCAACTGAATGGAACGTAACAGAATCGAAGCAAGAAACAAGTAATACTTATTTACAAATTTCAAGAGGTGAAAAACCTAATTCATAATAATTAAACGAAACTATCATTTAATGAAAGAAAAATCAAATGATTATTCGAAAGTTAATGATGAACATTAATGAAGTGAGTGTTCGAAATGTCCACCATTTTGTAAAATGCACTTTGCGGTTCTGGAACCCATACTCCTTATACATTTGCTTATTTCGTCTCCTTGAATACCTTCCAATACATTCTCAATCTTCTCGCGAGGATTCATTATTGTTGGATTTGTCATTTGTTCCGTTGAAACAAATTACAGAATCAAACTTTATTTTGCGATCATTACAATATAATTTTTGCAAGGCTTGGTATTCAAATTTAAAATCATTGTATTCGCGTCTCTTGACTATTTTATTAACAGCAGTTTTTGATAAATTGCATTCACTGGCCACAGTTCTCGATTTTTTGTCTGGTTGCAAATTAAATTTGGGTCAGAACATTGATATCGTTGATAGACTTTTTTTTCTTACATACACACAACTCTAGGTTTATTGAATGTATTATTTTCAAGTAGTAGGCCGTGGATAAAAAAGAATATAACAAGAAATGTCTTATTATTTGTCACTTCGTTTATTATTGTGTCACAAGAACTTGTCATTAAATACTTTTCTGAGTAATTTCAATTCAACTTATTCGATATGGTAAGATACACGAATGAAGAGGAGAGAGATATGTACATAAAACTAGATAGAAATTCGTTCAAAGCACAACAAAGGTATGGTGAATTATATCCTGAAAGAACAACACCAAATATTAAAATGTTTCGACGTTTATCTACAACGTTACTTGCACATAATTCATTCATCAAACCTAGAGGTCCTTATGTACGACGAAACGAGCCTATCAATGACATCAATGTTCTGGCCCAAATTCGAATGAATCCAGGAATAGGATCGAGAACTATGGCCAGTGAATGCAATTTATCAAAAAGTGCTGTTAATAAAATAGTCAAGAGACACGGATACCATGACTATAAATACCAAGCCGTGCAAAAACTATATCGCAATGATCCTGAGAGAAGGTTGCAATTCTGTAATTGGTTTTAACGGAAGGTGCGGAATAACAACAATTTTGCGCACAATATCATTTGGGGAGACGAAACGACATTCACAAATTCTGGCATGTTCAATCGAAGGAACAAACATTTTTATGCCACAAAAAATCCTCACTTAATTCATGAACTTAGACATCAATATCGTTTTTCTTTGAACATATGGTGCGGTTTGTTGAATAATAAATTACTAGGACCCTATTTTATTCACGGCAACCCAACCGGAGCAAAATATGTAGAAATTATAGAAGAAATGTTGGATGATCTTCTTATACGGTATCGGCGTAATAGTCCATGGTTCCAACAAGACGGATGTGGTCCACACAACTCAAGAATAGTCACAGACTATCTAAATCGAACTTTTCTCGATTCATGGATTGGAACAAGAGGTCCAGTAGCATGGCCTGCCAGATCTCCGGATTTGAATCCGCTGGATTTTTATTTGTGGGGATATCTCAAAAATAAAATTTATGATACTACGAACCCGACAATAGAGATTCTTCGCGAGAAGATTGAGAATGTATTGGAAGGTATTCAAGGAGACGAAATAAGCAAATGTATAAGAAGTATGGGTTCCAGAACCGCAAAGTGCATTTTACAAAATGGTGGACATTTCGAACACTCACTCCATTAATGTTCAACATTTACTTTCGAATAATCATTTGATTTTTCTTTCATTAAATGATAGTTTCGTTTAATTATTATGAATTAGGTTTTTCACCTCTTGAAATTTGAAAATAATTATTACTTGTTTCTTGCTTTGATTCTGTTACGTTCCATTCAGTTGAAGATGAGTAAGTTGATTTTCTTATCGAAATGTATTGCATGTTGTTAATTAAACTGAAGGTACCTAAATGTAATACAGATCCGACCCAAAGAAATTTGGATAAGGGTCAAAATCACCTAAAAATCAACTTTGAATGACATTGTATGATATATCGTTGAATTCAGCGTTAAAAGTTATTTCGAAAAGTGTCATAAAATATGCAGGTCCGTATTGAAAAAATGAGATTGAGGGTGGCCCAGAGCGTACGAAACGTTGGATACAAAATCTGATTATGACAAATTGAGGATAATTTACTGTCGAATGAAAAACTTTCGTGACATTTTCTGATAATATTCGAAATAAAGTGGGAAAAAAAGAAAAATCAAAATGACAGAATTAACTTTTCTTATGATATCTCAATAACCGGCCCTGATAATCTCGATTTGTTCGAACTGCTTGACAATGCTTTTATGAATGCAACTTTTTCTCCATTTGACCGACCTTCTAACTCTTATGGTTTAAAAGTTACCAATACAATCCCATTAAAAAAGTGGCTACTCTGTATATATATATATATATATATATATATATATATATATACATATGAATGATTTCTCAGATATTTTCAAACAATCAAGTACTACAGTCGTGAGTTATGCAGACGATTCCAATATCATTCTACCCATTAACATACACCTTACTTTGGAGAACTCAATTTCAAACAACTTTTCCAAAGTTTCAACATATTTTAGTACTAACATGTTATTATTAAACACCGCTTAAACAAACTGCATGATTTTTAAAAGAACTGTCCATAATAATATCATTTTCCTGGAGAATATTCAGCTCGGAAACGATAGTATATCTTTCTCAACCAGTACAAAACTGTTAGGAATCTATACAGATGACAAATTAAACTATGAAATACACATTGAAAATCTCGCAATTTTCTTTAAAAATTCATGTACGAGACAAATTTTCCGAAGTTAATTCAAGCACGTGGGGGATTCGGTGAGAAAATTTTATACCGGTATTATATTTAAATAGAAAACATCAAGTAAATATTTATTTTGACGTTATCCACAAATAAATAGTAGGCTGTGGGTAATGGGAGTTTTGGCGGAGTTTTTTTTCTGATTTTCCCCGTTCCCTAGTGAAATAAAATATATAATATCTGATAAACTATTATGTACAATTAATTGATTTGATACAATTTTCTTACTAGGTTTCAGGGAAATGTTAATATTGACTAAAAATAAAAGTGGATACGTTCGTATTGCGGAAGATATTTTTTGATTTTCCCCATGCCCTAGTAAAATAAAATATATAATATTAGATAAATTTTTATATAAAATTATTGTTTTCATATAATTTTCTTATGGGTTCCAGGGAAAAAATTTTTAATATCAGATACATTATTATATAAAAATAATTGATTTCATATAATTTTCTTACTAGGTTTCAGGGAAATGTCAATATTGACTAAAAACGAAGATACAGCAAAAAATATATAACTATACCTTTACATATATAATTAAAATATTTTTCATATTATTTTAGGTTTAATTCTAAGAAAAATTAATATCAGGGGTAATAATTTGTTTTTCAAATTATTCAGGAAATCGGGTTATTTTATTCTTTATCCTGAATAGAATGTTGTTGGCGTATGTTGCCGGTTAAAAAAATATTTTGTAAAGTTAGCCATGGATTTGACATTCACTACTCCTGTCAATCAATATTTTATTTGCGACATTATAAGTTCCTCATAACATTGTATACAATCATAAGTTAGTAAAAAAGTGATAATAAAATGAACTTTCAATCGTATGAATTGTGTTCCTTTTGCAAAGAATCACAGCACAATAAAATGTACCATAAAAATGTAAAATATCTAACATACATAGTGGAAGAATCTGGATTAAATCCTGGGCAAGAAAACTTATTTAAAGAGATTGGCAACATTCTGCGTGATATTGTGCCTTCTTTTGGACACAAATCTAATACTCAAAGAAATAAACTGGTGTCTCAGTATTATTTTTATTTTATGAAACACAGGCATATTGTTAAAAAAAATACCGGTTCTGTGTGTTATTCACCACTTAAGAAAGAGGAGGTAGAAGTGGAATGGTAAAGGTTAAGAATATGAGATCACCCAGTATCTTTACGAAATTTAGCTTAAGAAGACGATAAAAACAGTATAGCAATCGAAAATTTAGCGCGGAAAAGTTAATTTTAGGAGACATGGGCCCCATAAGGTCCATAAATAGAGGTTATGGAATATCACTTTTGGAAACTGCAAACTGATATAAAGAATAGCTTTTTGCACTAAACTATTAACTGTACACTCATTTAACGTTTAAGTAATATTAAATCACTTAATGATCAATAAAGACATGAAAAAACTCGGATTATGTTTCAGTAAATTTTTCACATGAACTGTCAAAAATTAATTATTGGTGGTTGCATTGTGCATTGATTCTGTCATTTTATGGACATGCCACGTTGCCAACTATTCAAGTGAATTTGGCTAATCCGGATTTTCGCAATTAATTGGATCGAAATTTTCGCGAGCGGAGCGAAGCGTCGCTTTATGAGGTTGATTAGCTTGCATTCAACTTGGATAGCAAGGTTAGCCAAGTTAGGTTAGGTTGTGTTCCTTCTTTGTACGTTAGAAATTGATTGATCGAAATGTTCGCGAGCGGAGCGAAGCTTCGCCTTATAAGGTTGATTAGCTTGCATTCAACTTGGGTAACAAGGTTAGCCAAGTTAGGTTAGGTTATCTTCCTTTTTTTTACGTAACAAAGCATCCAATCCCAATGCGTTTCTTGGTCCAGTTTAAAATTTCTTGAAACAAAATAATCTGAAGTCACATTATTGTATATGTTTGGTAACTTTTTAAATGCGACACATCAACTTCATGCTTGATTTTCAAAATTATAATCACTATCAAAAAGCGTGGTGAAATATACTTTGGATTTTAAACACAGATATCAGATCGTTATTTCATGCTGTAATACTTATCATTTATATGCTCAATATGTATGACGCATTGAATTTTAGTATTTTCTTTTTCCCTTTTGGAGACATAGGCAACGTCGCATATCAATAAACTTCAAGTTTCGGATAATCATAACATTTGATTTTTGTAAAATTATATGAAAAGCAATCGGAGTTTTTTCATGTCTTTATCGAAAATTAAGTGATTTTAATATTACTAGAAGGTGAAACGTGTATGCAGTTACTATTTCAGTGTGAATAGAAATTGTTTATATCAGTTTATAATTTCCAAAAGTGATATCCTATAACCTCTCTTTATGGACTTTCGGGGGCCCATATCTCCTAATATTATCTTTTCCGCGCAAAATTTTCGATTGCTATACTGTTTTTACCATGTTTTGAAGCACCTGTGAAAATTTCGTGAAAATACTGGGTGATCTCATATTCTTTACCGCTTCCCCCACCTTCAAGACTCACCAGTTGGTTTTCTGCTGATCGCGTCACTGCTTCGGGGGCCACCAGGAACTTCTTATTCTCAAATATACATAAAACTTCTATTGTCACTAATGCGAAAAGCCCGAAATCATGCGTAGATCATAACACAAAGTTTTACAGCGGCGGTAACTATCAAGTGCAAAAAATGCGTTTGATAAGTATATATCAAAATTCCGTAGTTGAAGATTCGAGAAACAATACTGGTTTCGGCTCTCCGGATATATTTCATTCTCGCAGAGCGCGTAAAAAGTTATCAACAACAAAAAACCCAAAAGGAATAAACTGAAATAGCAAGGCTGAATCCGCCAGTGGCGGAGTCAAAGGAAATTGATAAATCTATGAATGGACCAACTTAATTGATTATAATGTTAATTATACAATATATTTACATGAAATAACAGAACTGAAAAATTATAAAGTGATGCGAATCCAGAACAAATGGCATGAGCTGTTGGGAAATCAACATCTCCGAGGATGGGCCCTCAATATTTCTTTTACACTGGTGGAAGTGGATCTGTTCAAACAGAATCCATGAACTAAAGTTAATTTCTACTTCTTATCCAAGATCTGATGAGGTCTTTTCAAATAATAATTTTGTCTCTGAAAATTTACAATATATGGGGACAACTTCCGGAGTATATAATATATCAGAATGAAACCACTTATTCAAAAATAATATCTAGTCTTATAAATTTAATTACCCTTATGAAGGTTGAAACAGTATAATTTATTTACTTAGCGCAATGGTCGTGTCTTAGACTTAGTATCAGAATTGAAGTTGTAATATATGAACCTCTGCTAGCTATATATACAGTGAGTTTCAGAAAGTTTGCACCATATAGGAAACTTTTTTCATTATTCATTTGTCACAAAAGTTTATTCCTGATAAAAACTTGCATTTGAGTTGTCAAAATTCTAAATTTCCAGAAGGTGTACACGGAAGATTAAAAAATTGGAATTTTGATCAGAAGTAAACCACCCTTATTTTTGACATTATCGAAAAAGTTTGTTTACCAAAGTTCTTTAGAATTAGAAACAATGTTGGGATTTGAAATCAACAATTTTTTTTCCATTTTTCATGGTTTCAGCCTTAGAAAGAGTACTAGTATCTTATACACACCTCAGGCGCCTTAGTCATATGACTGTAATAATATTTTGATGTAGAATTTGGTCTAATTTATTACTTTTAGAATATCGACGTTCCAGGGGCTCATAGCGCTAAAAATAAATGAAAAATATATCCTACTCAAGTCTCTATCTCAATGTTAACCCGTGCCTCTTTGCAATGTAAATTTTCCATCTAAATAACATGTTTTTTTTTTCATTGAATAATTTATTTTATATTCCGGTCAAAATAATTGTTTGAAAAATTCAAAACTTGCAGACTTCAACCTTATCATAGTAGCTATCTCTTATAATTTCAACATATTTTCAGCCATTAGAATTTTATAATTTTAAGCTGGATGAAATATTTTTTTTATAATTTTGTTCAAAAATTAATAATAAATTATTCTGTATTCTAAGAGCTAAAAATATGCAAAAATTCTGAGAGATAGCTACTATAATAACGCTGATGTCTGTCAAATTTCAAATGTTTCGAACCATTTATTTTGACCGGAATAAAAAATTAATTTCTCAATTTAAAAAAAACCATGTTCAGATGGAAAATTCACATCACAAAGAGGCACGGGTAATGTATACAGGGTGTTTCAAAATTCATTCTCAAGCTTCAAGGGGCGCATTTTCAGGTCAAAATAAGACTATTTTTTCCATAAACATGTGTCCGCAAACGCTTCCGTTACCGATCTACAGAGCGCTAAAGTTCCAAGATTTTTTTATTTTTTTCTTCATAGCTCTTTCAGTTTTTGCGATATTAAAATCAAATTTGAAACATAGGTTACGTTTCAGGATTCACATCATCCAGTATTTCGAGTGATTGTAAGAATCTACAGGGAGATATTTTTTCAGGGGTTTGCCCTTTTTCGCCCCATAATCTTTTTTGTAGTGATCCGCAGATGGATTCTAACATATGCAATGAATTCTTTGTTTTGTTTATGGATTCTCTTGTCTCTTTGTAATCTGCGACCGTTATCAAGAAAAAAAGTAAAATAACTTTTTGTAATTTGCAACATTTAATTAAAAATTTTAACAAAAGGGGTGAACCTATTATCACAATGAAAACAAAAAACACTACTTATTTGGTTTGTGATCTAAATTACAAGTTTCCTTCAACATAACCTGAAAAATAAGAAACCTAACGGACCTTGACTTTTTATAAAAGGTACTGGAAATGCCCTCCTCCTTCTGCGATACAACTTTCCACTCTTCTTCTCATAGACTGCCATACGCGATTTGAAATTCCGGGAGTGTTTCTCACGGTGTGGAAGGCATCCATAATTAGTTCAGTAAGAACTTCGATGGAAGACGCTGGTTGTGCACCATAAACTAGGCCCTTCACATGTCCCCATAAAAGGAAGTTCAGAGGGTTACAATCTGGGGACCGTGGGGGCCAAACAATTGGACCTGCTCTGCCAATCCACCAATTGGGAAACACTCTATCTAAATAATCGCGGACGATGACTCGAAAAAGAGGGGGGGGGGCTCATCGTGTATAAACCACATTTTTTGACGAACTTGTAAAGGCACGTCCTCCACTAATGCAGGAAATTCGTTCTGGAGGAAGTTTAAATATGTGGCACCAATTAGAATTAGCGGTAAAATAAAAGGACCAATTGAAGTATCTCCTACTATTCCTGCCCATATGTTCACGCTGAACTGTTCCTGGTGTCGCAATTGTCTGATCATGTGTGGATTTTCTAGTGCCCAAATATGAACGTTGTGGTAATTCACTGCTCCGTCGCGTGTTAAGTGAGCTTCGTCGGTAAAAAGGATACGAGATGAAAATGCAGGAACCCTAGTGCAGTTGCGCAGTATCCATAGGGAGAACTGCAAGCGCCGTGGAAAATCTCGCGGAAGCAAACCTTGGACGCGCTGTATATGATATGGGTATAGCATGTTTTCCTGTAAAACCCTCCAGACAGTTGAATGGGAAACTAAATCCCGTGATATTTGTCGATTGCTCATACCAGGATTTTTATCGATAACATTCAAAATCTCTTCATCTCTTACTGGGTTGCGTGCTTGTCGCGGTCTGCCAGCATCGTGCCTTGGAGTCTAAAATCTGCCGTATTCCCGAAGGTACTGACGGGAATTTATGGAAATTCTATAGTTGGGAAGCCGGCGATTAGGAAATCTTAGCGTGTACAACCTCTGAGCTTCAAGTCCGTTACCATTAGCAAGACCATTGACAAAATGGAAGTCAGCCAGATGTTCAAATCGAATATGGTTCATTTTCCATTTTAATGTTAAACAAATACACGACGAGACATCCATGAACTCTCAAATAATGTCACATGCTTTAAAACCCACCTGAACGTCGAAATTAAAATAGCAGTCAAAGCCCACTAATTCTCTTTTTGATTGTTTCGTTGAGAAATTCAATCAACGAATTACAAAAAATTATTTTACTTTTTTTCTCGATAACGGTCGTAGTTGCGTAAAAATTACAGGATACAAAAATGTTTATGAACAAAACAAAAAATTCATTTCATGTGTTAAAATCCACCAGCGGCGCAGTAGTAAATAGTTAATGGGGTGAAAAGGGGCTTGTCCCTTGAAAAAATAGCTCCCAGTAGATTCTTACAATCACTCAAAATACTTGATGATGTCAACCCTAGAAAATATGTTTTTAATTCGATCTTTCCATCGCAAAAACTGAAAGAGCTATGAGGGAAAAAATAAAAGAATCTTGAAACTTTAATGCTCTGTAGATCGGTAACGAAGCGTTTTCGGACTTGATACTGAATATATATATATATATATATATATATATATATATATATATATATATATATATACAGTATCGGAAAGTATTTATCTTGGGTATGGTGGTTTCATGAGAGCAGAAAAGAATAGCTTGTTATATGTTGAGAGAGCATTACAATTTCTCCTCGACTCGCTCGAGGAAGGGATATTTACGTCACGACACAGAGATAGGAGAATCAGGGCGGTCAGCTCAGGACGTCAGTATCATACCAGCAGCAGTCGGGAGAGCGTGTGCGCTGCAATGAAGAAGAATTATTGACGATAATTTCACTTCAGATAATTCACACAAATTAAACTGAATCATTAATTCAATGCAATCTGTCGGCGACAGGTAGATCGAAATATCTTTGCTGCCGTGGTGGCCACAAAAATAAAATAAAATTCTCAAACAAAAGCAAACGATATTTCTGTAAGACAATAAAAACAAAAAACTTATTTCTAACAGAAAACAATTATTTCTTGAATGGACAGAAAAACAATATTTACAAGAAGAGACAAACCAAATTGAATATTTTGTGTACGGAATTATTTTATTAAATGTTCGAACAAACCACCATTTTGGGCCAAACAATAGCCAAATCTATTGTACTTTCTCTGCGGTTGTGTAAATAGGCGGCATGTTTCAAAAGGTAATAATTGTCACGGTCTTTTGTTTTCGCAACCACGGCTCGGCAAGAATGAGTCGAGCTGTGTCGCATTGCCATGTGGTCAGTTGATGCATCGGGCGGGGTAACAGGAGGGGCGCACAGCAGTGCGTCTCTCTTGTTTATGTGGTATTATCATATCATTGCGTTCCTTGTTGCTCGTGTAGATTTATGTCTATACCCCAGATGGATAGTTTCCGATAGTGTATATATATATATATATATATATATATATATAAATATATATATATATATATATATACAAATGATTTTGCTGCAAAACCCCACTATTTACTGATTCCATCCCTAACTAGTCAGCAACGAACCCGTTTTATATATATATATATATAGAACTAAGGATTTCTTTAGATTTTTGAAAAAGACAACGATTTTGATGAATAGAAATTATGAAGAATTCTTGAAAAATACAACAAAATGGATTTTCCGAATAGACTTTAGTTTTGATTGCGCGGATAATTGTATATAGCAAAAAACTCTCTGGTCCACTCAGGATGAAACTAACAAGCCAAACAGATTACAGGGTTTTTATCATTTTTCAGTTCAATAATAACTTCTCGCACTACACTATTACAACCAGCTGGAATTATAAACCAATTACCAAAATAGATTCTGGAACTGACTGAATAATTGATAAAATTCCTGTTCCCATTACAATGGAACAAAACGCCCTTAATAATAATTGTTTTCCAAGGGTAAAATGTCACGAAAGCTATTCACTTCAGAGCGATATTTTCGAGTGTTTTACATCCCCTCGTGAGCCGGGTTCACGTCGATGGAAATGAGTCAAGAGTGGAAAGGTCCTGGTTGTCACGAATGAAAAGAAGTTCAAATAATCATTACCAAAAAAAATGTAAACCTCTGATCTTTCGTTGAAAGGTGTATACATTATTCACGTTTTTTGGCATTATCCTCACAGCACGATTTATATTCTAATATAATAATGTTAAATGGTTACAATACATTATGTAATTTCCAAAAGTATTGTGTAATATTGAGATAATAAAATTATTAAATCCTGGAAGTTTTGTAATAACCATTGATTTCTTGCCGACGTATCGACTTCTATGAGGTCATCTTCAGAGCATCACAACGTAAAATGGGAATATAAGAGATGTGAGAGATTTCTCTTAAATGATGGTAACAACCAGAATTTGGAAAGACATTCCCCTATTAGTTATTTCTTCTTCATGTTTTTTTAATCGATCCATTGTATGAGACACATAGACTGAATATGGGAAATTACCATTTGTGGTACTTTAAGTCGGTTTATTAGATGAGCATAGGCATTGGGCAGAAATTGGGTGTCTTATTTTTTATTGTTGTGTTGCTTTTGAATTATCTTATATTAACATCTGTTGTAGATTTTTTTTTCATAGTTCTGCTGTTTTCCAAAAAAGTTTGTGTTATCAAAATCAAATTGGTAAAAGGTATTGTCTGTGTGCTCTGCCAGACTATTTTATTAGTTGTCATAAGGAGGTTTTCGGGTTCCATACTGTGATTATGTTCGACAATTCTAGTTCTCAACTATAGGCCAGTCTATCCGATGTACACTTTGTTACATTCGGCATAAGGTTTTTTGTAGACTATGCCACCTTCAAGATATTTTTATGTTTTCGATTTCAATTTGGTGTACTGTTTTTTCGTTTTCGAAAGCTATGTTGCAAAGGACGTCTGTAAGTATTTTTTATACACGCCTTATCAACTTCACCTGAAGTATAAATGTATGTATGTATGTATGTATATATGTATGTATGTATATAAGTAGGTAATAGAATTTTTGAAATCAATTTCCACCTACTTCCAGATGTCAGAAGTATTTGAAATTCTGCATACATATTGAGAAGCGATGACAACACAATAATTTCATAGCCATGACCTGGTATTCTCACCTAGATAGTCAGAAAATAAAATTATTTCATTTCAAAAAGATGACGAAAGCTCAAGTTATTCACAGCATAATTTTCATTTCAAAATAAGGCGAATGCATCTTTGCCAATTTATGGTGGGGAAATCAATCGAAGAGTTTTTCTCCCAGAGCAATATAAAGCACAAAAAAAGCAACACGAACTACTTATGAAAAATACAAATAAATCATACTTCCAAAACAAAATATTCAGCTCCCAAGATACTTGTAAAGCTACATGGGAAGTAGTACATGAATTATCTAACCGACAAAAACAACAAAAAAATATTAGTATCCTACAAGATGGTCATATTATCCCACTTAGGTCGCAAATGCTTTAAACAGTTTCTTCGTCAATGCACCAATTGAACTAACGGAAAAAACTCCAGCTACTCGTAATCAAGCTCGTGAGCTTGCAAAAATCTGAAAAAAAACACTTTATTTTTTAGGCCATTTAACGAACTCGAGCTCCTCTCTCTTCTGAAGCGCAAATTAAAAATAAAAAATAATCTGGTTTTGATGAAATTCCAGCATTTTTACTAAAAAAATTCATTGAATATATTATCGAACCCATAGTCAATCTTTCTTTTCAAAAGGTGAATTTCTACAATAACTGAAAATATACCAATGTATGAAAAATAGGAAAGACGAAACACAGAAAATTATAGACCAGTGACAGTACCCTCAAGTCTGTCAAAGATCTTTCCTGGACCGCCTCATGAACTTCCTTACAAGCGAAGAAATTTTGACGAACAGTCAACGTGGTTTCCGTTCAGGAAGATCAAAGAATACTGCTGCGTATATTGGAAGGTCAAAAAGATTGACGCAGGCGAGTATCCTGCTGGGATTTTTTGCGATATCAGCAGGGCATTCGACTGTGTTAACCATAGTATACTCCTGTCAAAAATTTATCACTACGGAATTCGAGGAACTGCCCATAATTGGGAGGCTTCCTTTTTAGAAAATGGGCAACAATATGTTAGCCTCACATCGGTGGAGAACGGACACATGACAAAAATCAAATCTGATCCTACGAAATGTGTCACAGGGGTACCTCAAGGTTCCGCACTGGGACCAGTTCTGTTTCTGTTATACGTCAACGAAATTGATAAGCTAACTGATGACGCTTTCTTTAACATTTACGCAGATGACACCTCTCTATTGATTTCCAATAGAAATGACGATATCCTTACTTCTGAATGTGACAGTGTGTTGAATAATATTTTCCAATGGTGTGAATCAAATGAGCTCTCTTCTAATATAAAAAAAACTCAATTAATCCCCAATTAATCCGTTGGCAGCATCAACGTTGAGATACGGAATATGCTTTTGCGGTAACTCTACGTTATCCAATGACGTATTTATCGCTCAAAAAAACTCATAAAAATAATTGGTGGCATGAAACAGAATGGAACTTGCAGAGCAATATTTAGATAGCTACGTGTTTTGACTGTCCCGTCCCTATTGATAGTGGAACTATGCTTATTTGTGTTCAATAACAAGAAACTTCTCAAAGAGAAAAAAAAAACATTCACTCCTAACAAACCAGACGAAAAAATTATTATTATGTGCCTTATTGTAAATACAAAGTTACAGGAAACGCTCCTTCACACCTTGACTTACAAATTTTCAACAGACTTCCATGCAAAATAAAACATGAAAAATGTAACTCCAATGAGTTCAAAAAAAATCTGGAAGAATTTTTAATCGAAAAAAGTGTTTATACATTGTCCAAGTTTTATGCCGACTATTCAGGTACTGTGTGTTTTTGTGTTTAATTTCTTTTTCTGTGATTATTTTTTTTTCAAGCTCTAGGTTAAGTGAGGTTTAGTTAGAAATACAACAATTGACCATTCTTATACAATGTATATTTGTCTTTAAAGAAAATAAATGCTTCTTACTTACTCACTTCAGTCTTTTGTAGCAATATGGACTAAAAAGTTAAAAATAAAATTATAGTTTAAAAAACCAAAAAACTCTCTTATGAAGCAATAAGGACGAAAATGTCGAAAATAATAAGAATAAAGTCATTGACCAAAAAATTTTCTCTTATGTAAAAAAATCATACATTTTATTCTTTATTGCTTCATAATAGTGTTTTTAGTTTTTAAACTATAATTTTTCAACTTTTCTGGGAGACCTGATATGCATGGAATTTCGAGAAAAAATGCATCTTCATGTGGTTCGTAAATATTTTCATATTCTACAGAAGGTATTTTATTCACCAATTTCGATGGATAATTGTTTTTTCTCAGATAGATGTTGATAGCTTCAATATTTTTTTGATAGGATTCTGGGTGCGATAACCGATGTTTGAGATTCAGAATTATGTTTTGCTTTGAATGAAAGAGTGTTTAGAATTGAAATTTGGGAATCTCCCAGAGAAAGTCGGCTTGTGATACCAGTCGGTAATAATTTCTTTATTGTTTGATTTTATTATGGTAACATCTGAAAAGGATAACCTGTCGTTTTGATCTATATTTCAACCGGAAATTCAAGACGCGCTTGATGACTATTGAATATTTGTTGAGGAAGATCTATTTTGTCTTTTGGTACACATGCTATGATATCGTCGACATAGCGTTTATAACACGGCAATTTGAATTTGTTTTTCAATACAGTTGTACTAGAATTCAGACATAACAATGGCGGCGCAAACTGGGGATAGACAGTTGCGTATGAGCAACTGTCTATAGATTTGTTTGTAAAATAGTATCTTCAAATTTGAATGCTTGAGTCAGTAATTTTAAGAAACTGTCGGATTGATATATGGATCAATCGAGTGTCATCTTCTTTCTACTAGTCTGACGAATAAATCAGTAGGAATATTAGTAAACAGCGAAACTACATCTGGCAATTCAATTCATTGATCATGATATGTATACATATATTCATTTATGACAAATCACAGATTGCTAAGGTGTATATATAAAAAAATTGAAATATTACATAAAAATTTAAATATTACATATTATAATTGATTTGTTGAGAATATAAACAGGATGTTCATAAAATCAGATGTGGAATCATATTATAATCTCAGATATAAATGAAAGCACATATAATTTGTACAATACCAGACATCAATGAAACTCATTTTGTTATGATTGATTGAGTATGGCATTCCTTTCTTCAAGCAAGATGATGACATAATTTTCTGGAACAATGATATTTTGGAAAAACTCCAAAATAATTTTTTGTTTAGTAATAGTATAGTTGGGTAGGTTACTGATATATTTTTTGAAAGGTTGTAAATAGGAGATCCGATAAAGTTCTAAATGGGCCTTGTGACTTTTGGGTGGATGATACATTTTTGCAGGGACCCAGTTTCAACATTTCGAACATTTTCCTTTTTTATAAGTGAAAATTATTAAAAACAGTTGACTCGTTTTTTTTCATAATTTTTTTAGCTGCAGTACTTTTAATTCACCCGATATTCCTATCAACCTCTATCTCAATAATGAGAAAAAATATGCAGATCGATATTTTCTTCCAAACATGTACTGCTAGAGAACTCAGTTCAGAACTCAGAAATCTCAGAATGTAACAGTGCCCATAGTGCAAAAGAAAAGTAAACTAGGTATTATGAATTAAAAAATTCACAGAAATATTGGTTTTACACTCCAAACGTTTTTCATCTTCACATAGCACAAGTTCAATGATTCTTGAGTTCAACTAATCCCTTCATTTTTAACATAATTCAGTTTTGAGATTTTATATGGAATTATTCAGATGAAACTTTCGTTTTTTTTCTTGCGAAACAGCAACAACACTTTATTCATATTGTTCAGTTTTCAGTTGAAATCCATACTTTTCCAAAATACAGTTTTTTCTGTTATTATAAAGTCTAACCTCTTGCACACCCGCGAATGACGAGTGTAAAATGCCATTTTATAATGAATTTCAGTGGTACAAATTCGAAAAATAAATTTGAAAAAATCCCAACAAATTAATTTTTTTGTCAAATTGGTTTGAATTTTGGAAAATCGCATGATTTTGGTAGGTAATACAGTTTTCTATGATTATTTTTCGGACTTATGAGGGATCGTAAAAAATTCAATGGTTAAATTTCTTTATTTTTTTATAGACTATCAACTGCAGAAGTTAGATTACACCCTGTATATTATGTAACATACGTTTTCACAAGCAGTTATCCTAAATCATAGTTCCATTAAAGCAGTGATATTCAGTCTATTTCAATACTCTCAAAATCATTTACGGGTTTTTTCAAACACTCTGAAGCTTTATTTCAAATTCAATTTCATTGAAAAGTAAACCACAATCAGAATAAACGTCAGTTTCCATTCGTATATATTTTCCTTTTCAGAATCGGAAATACGTGTCCTGGTCAGGAAATGGCCTATATCGAGAGAGCGATCGTATTAGAAAGATTCTTATCAACGTTCTGTAATTGGTTTTCGAGCTGGAAGTATTTCCGTGGAAGATAAAATGTTTTTCTGGGGGCATTGGAAAAGTTACGTTTACATGCGGGTTTGCTGAACGTATTTAGATAAGGATCTATTGAAGATCCCTTAATTAATAGGGGAGAGAAGGAAGTTGAATGAAAAGTATATTCAAATAATGTTGGAATGCAAAGAGTACGTTGAAAAAATAGTTCAATTGATATATCAATGAAGCGATGTTTTTTATTTACAACTGTCAAGTAATAAATGTGATTTGACACTTTTTTAAACAAATGAACTTCAAATAGAAAACGATAAAAAAACTTGATTTTTCTCTCAAGAACTATTTCAAAACTTATATATATATATATGCAATGCAATAATATACAGGGTGTCCCATTCAAAATATCAAAGTTGTTGCTACTATTGAATATAAGCGGCAATGCCGCAGCGCTGAAAGTATTTTAGATCGAAAGAGCAAAACTAATTATCCAAGACACCAGAATATCAGAATAATAAATAAATCCCGTTCTTTGTAAACGTCTAACCTACCATCGACCGTGGGTGACCCTGTATATTGTTTTCCCAATGTATGCTTCATTGAATCGTGGTCCAATAGTGATAATAATATAACTTTATTCGCAATACCTACAAATATATGGTTAGGGAGGATTCATTGAATAAAATAGTTTAGAATAAGTGCAAAGCACTTGTTTTGCAAAAATATAAGTAAAATCCAATTTATGACAAACAAAAATAACGAGAGTAATATTATAAATTTATAAAGTTCATTCGCAATTGAAAAGGGACACATTCCCAATTGAATATTGATAGGGCCTTTTCAGAATATCTATCAGATGTAGTTCAATGTCCAGCGTGGCTCTAGCCGGGGAAGTAGTTGTTTTCTGTTAGACATTCACAAAAAATAACTTCATTTTAATCGTCGATTTTTCAATTCACAGAAAAATCTTTCTATCAATATTCAATTGAGAATATTTCCCTTTTCAACATGAATACCCCACAAGAGGTTATCTTGCCGATGGAAGATAGTGACTAAAGTTTATCTTTCAGTCGCAGATGATTCCACATCTGATTTTATGAACATCCTGTTCATATTTTCAACAAATCAATTCATTCGCAATATAAAACATCAGACATATTTGCTTACAGAAAAACAAAGTTGACCGAACGTATCAGATACTCATGTCGGATTTTCAAAATGTCTTGATATCATGCATCTTGGGTTGGAGAGAATGAACTGTTTCAATGTTTCCCTGAATATTGTTACCATTGTTATATGTTGTATATTTTCTGCTATGATATTGTATAGTTTCGGTGCGATAAAAGAGTATGACCTATGTGAAACCGTTTTTAACATCAATGGTGTAACGTAATTGTCTGACGAGTAGCATAATTGTGACGTGGAAGTTGAGAATTATTTTTATTCATATGGTATGTATTGTAGCAGCAGAGAAAATATAGTTGTCTTAGGTCTAGTATTCGACATTTTTTGTACAGGTCGTCTGTTGGGTAACTTGACTTCCTGGTGTAAATTAGTTTTGAAAATCTCCTTTGTGTGGCTTCTAAAGAGTGAAGGTGAGATTTCAAACTTGCATCCCAGACGACGATCGCATATCTGAGGTGGCTTTCAACTAAAGAGAAATATACGGTCCTCAGATGCTCTAGGGGTAGTATATTTTTCAATTTAATAAATTTAAATACAACACTTCTCAATTTATTTGTCACGTAGGCTGTGTGAAGATTCAATTTCAGCTGCGGATCAGAAATGACACCTAGGTAACTTTTTTTATGGCAAACTGTGTAGTGATTCTGCATCAACCTTGATTTCTAGTTGGTTGAAGGGGGGATGGGTATCAAGTAAAGTACGCTTGTGGAAGTAATTTTTTTTTCGAAGTTAATGTCGATAGCTTGCTATCTAATATTTTTTGATATTTCAAAAGTCTTTTCTGCCTTTGATTTTAATTCCCCCTTTCGAAATTAATTTATATATATATATATATATATATATATATATATATATATATATATATATATATATATATTGTAATATAATGAAAATTGTAAAAATACTATTGTAATATTTTTGCGTTTCACTTTGGAATACTAATTGTAGATATGTGATAGATAATTCATTTTCTACCCTGTATACTATATTTTGCGATGTAATAATGATTGCTAGCTAACGTCACTGTTCTCTCGTCACGTTGCTGCCAATTGTTATCACTTTTCTTACCACGACCAAACTCAGTTGGTACGCCTCTCGTCTCAGATAGCCGGTTCAGGCAATTGAGCCACTAGCCACTGCTTGATGTCAAGTTTCAATCTATTCATTGTTTATAAGTTGTTGATCATTGTGGAAAACAAACGACAAAGTATCAAAAAGCAATTATTTCCTTTATTCAGGAAAACTTAAATTAACCTGGCCTACGATAGATAGCTTATTCTATGGTCAATCTACAAATTTTCATGGATAAATAGACACAACCTCACTTTTACCTTGAAAGTGAAAATTTCTTTAATAGTTCAAAATCAAATGAAATAAAGTTCTTCTGATGGAATATGAGTTATTAGTGAAGTTGTTCAGTTCATGATGTGCACTAGGAAAGTTTATACCTGACGCTGGAACTGTCGCTGTTCAATACACAACCAGAATTTGGATTCCCTTTCAATCCAATGCTCTCAGGAACTCCAATACCAAAAGAAGGAACCATACAAATCCAGAAATCTGCTTTGGAATACTTGTATATGGAGTACATACAAGGTAATGTAGTTTGCTGCTTATAATTATTGAAATTATTGAATTTTTCCTATCCTTCTTACAAAACGTGGCATTCTTTTTCAAATTATTTTCGATCTCCCGCGGCTTTGTTTTTTCCGTCACTTGGATACCATTTTTCCTCATTCCTTTTGATTTGAATTTTTGAATTCGCGCACTATGTTCTCACATTTTCACTGTTTGGGGTTATTTGTCAAAACTTATAAATAAAACTATTTTTCCTTCCTTACAGACTATTTACAATATTCAATCATAATTGTCTCTGACACTTTTCCGTTCTTATTTTCTCACAATTTCAAATCTTACATTTGACCATACTGTTCCCTGATTGGCTATTGTCATCAAGAAGTTTGTTGTTCTCCCATTGGCTATTTTTAGTTACATACAATTTCATATACTGTATGTTTCAAGTTTATAATTTTGTTTATCACATTTTATTCAGGATGATTTTGTAAATCTAGACCTTTCTTGTTGTCTTTTGAATTATTATGGGTTGTAATCATTATGACAGTGTGTGAAATTGATTGTATTATAGAATTTGGATATTTTTATCTATTAATATTATACAGAGGCTTCATAAAGGATATAGAATTTCAAAAAAATGTAAAAAACAATATCTCTTGAACTAATAGCTATTGAGTAATTTTTTTTTGGGGTTTTTTATGAAATTGTTTTTTTCCTTTTAAATATATATATATATATATATACATATATATATATATATATATATATATATATATATATATATATATATATATTGAACCGTATAGGGCCAAGTATGGATCCTTGCGGACCTCCGTATTCGACCGTTTCCGCACTACCCCAGACGCCATCGACCCTCTCAGTCTGGAGTCTATTCGTCAAATAGTTTTGAACGATTTCCTTGAATACCAATATCCTCAAGAGCCTGCAAGAGTTGTTGATGGTATCAAAGGCTTTCGACAAGACAATGAAAATAAATAAGCACGGTTTGCTGATATTTAATGATTCTGTGATCTCCGAAGTAAGACTCAGGATCGCATCTCACACATAACCCAATAATTCCCATGTTCTAACCACTGGAGTTTTGTGGCTTCATATTCACCCAGACATGGACAATAATTTCGAAAGCCATTGTTTGAATATCACCCTGACTTGTGATATAATTTCACCTCTCAATTAAATTCGATCCACAATTCCAGTAAACTCGACAATTATGACGTTCAACGTACTGAAATAGATTCAAACAATTCCATGGTATCGCGCTAGATCAAAGTTGATTAGCAGGGGCATGGCACTATTCCGTATTCAGCTCGACAGCTTTATGATGAATATAATACATTCAAATGACCACATAAGCCACTTTAGTTTCGCACGCGATATTCTGCCTATTATCCGTATTCCATGTTACATGAAAATTGAGGATGATTTTATTCGTCATCCACCACGCCACTGGATTTATTTTTTGTAAGTTGATATCTGGGAATTAGCTGATTCCACCTTGGAATTTCCAACCCAATAACACGGAATTATTTATTTCGGCTGGGTATCTCAAAATTTCGACTTTTAATAAATAATCGTCAATCGGCTAGATGAGCATGATGTCATCATTTTCTTCTGAAATTCAGGTATTATCCACGCCTATAGATATTTCGATAGGAGAAAATCCCATGACATGAAATTATGATGGCTGAATATTTATCGCATATCTCAATATTAACCAGCTATTAATATGGACACGGAATTTTTAAAACATTCAATTCTCAAAAAACCGAACTAAATAGTAAGAAAAACTATTTTCTATCGCTGACGTTTCAAAAAAGTGTTTTTTACTTTTTTAAAGCTGAACATGGATATTGTAACTTATACTATAAAGGAAATTACGTCTTTGTTTGAAAACAAAATTATGCTATACAATAAATCAACTCCAGCACAATAATGTTTATAAAAATATCTGGAGATATAGTATATCCATTCTCAGTTGAATAATTCATCTTCAACTCAAAATATAAAGGTCGTTCAAAATCGTAATTATAATGTTGAATTATGAAGGAAACCAGAGTAATAAATAAATGAAAAGTGTGACTGTGTGCACGTATCGATATAATCGATGAAAGAAAATTGTATTTCGTGCATAAAATAATTCATTAAATTCGTAGCAAAGCGCTTTCGACCGTTAGGTCATCATCAGTGCGTACTCGTCAGGTGTACAAGAAGCCAAAAAGACCATAAAATATCTCATGATCAATGAAAGTTATATATGTTTACGTGACACACATGTTAAAATACCTATTGTTGGCCAGGATAAAAATTGAGATTACAATTATTCTCTTTATTTTTTGTTTTTTTGAAAAACTGAAAAAATTTCAAGATATTCAATAAACAATGTAATTTTGCAACCTATTTGTTTAATAATAAATCAAGCACACCTCTTACGGTTGGTAACTTTTGATATGTAGTTCCAATGTACAGTGAAAAGTTACCGCAGTCCCCTAACTTTCTGAAGCTAAAATCTAATTTTACTCCACTATAAGTAACCCAGTCAAGGTGAACAGAAATTACGTATGTATGAACGCAGTTTAGAATTGACTTGAGTATATATATATATATATATGTATTTATATATATATATATATATATATATATATATATATATATATATATATATATATATATATCTCTTTTGAATTGTGCAAAAGGTAGGAAAAATATATCAACATTGGATTGTTTGCACTTCTAGTCATTGTTGATATAGGCAAATGGAAATGATGCAATGTGTTGGGAACGGAATATGGAATGTATTATATGTGCGGGATGAAATACGTGGAACATTCTGATATCCTTGTTTTGTTTGTAGGCAACTACTCATTTTGTAGGCAACTACTCATTTTGACGTAGCGACAAATTCTACCAATCATTGATGGGGAAATGAAATTTTCCAAAAACTATATACCTACTAAATTATCAAGAAATGTAATGCTTTCTCCTGTGGGAAACTTTACGCCAACTCAATCAACTGTATTATTTCTCTTTCCGGATCTCATAATTCAACATTATGATATGAATGAATTTGAACGAACCCTATATTATGAGTCGAATAGATATACTATCGAGCCGTTCTTTTCAGGACCTGCTTGAAGCTCCGGAGCAACACCGAAAACCTTCTCCTGCCCCCTCTTGCACCTACTAAGAACTTGGTGCAACAAGCCCTTTTTGGTTATGTATAATGTTTATGTTTAACTAGCATACACAGATTGCAACAACTAACGTTATATTCTCTGCTAGAATCACTTACAAAATAAAATGCATGGTGCGACTGAAAATTAAGAGTTACAAATAAATGATTACGAGAAAAATATGTTTGATATTTTTGACAGCAAAGAGGATTATGTTCGGGCTCTATCAGGTATGACCAAAATTCAGACCCTAGTATTGGGAATTCACAACTAGATGCCAGCGCCAGAGTAGCAAAAATTCAAACACACACACATTGTTTGTCTGTTTTCTCAGAGGTTATACACTTGTGTTTGGAGTTGTTCTTAAAATATTTCCATTTGGTATTATATTTCAGTTTTTTTGTGTAGTGTTATTCATTTCAAGACTCTAGTGAAGTGGTGTATTTTAATCTCAAGACAATATCATTTGCGAAAACTCACTTTAAAGGAGACAAAGTATGTTCTAATTTGCTTACAAAAAAAATATAAGTTTCTGGACAGCTTAGTGAAGTCATCGGAAATTATTGTAATGAATTATTTTGAAGAAATGTTACACATTATTTGTGAATGTTCGAATTCAAAATAAAACTAACAAAAACAATTTTTTTATTTCATCTAAAACAAACAAGATGGTGTGAAAATGTGTCCTTATCACCTACATATACATATAGTCAGTCTTCTTCCATACTGTATGAATAATCTTCGGTATGTTGAATAATATCTCTTTTTCCCCTTCTTAACTCTTTTTTTTTCTCAACTCTCTCCAGTAGAACGGTATCGTTTAGCCGGAAGTCACATTGAGGTACACAACAATAATGATTTGAATTTGATACACTCATTTTTCCACTCGAGGACGTACAATAGTCAACAGAACATTCACCAGGTAAACCAGAATTTCATTGAATGTCAACAATCATTAATGTTTGAAAAAGTAAACAATGTACGTATGTATAGTTTCCAAAATCGACACCAGAGAAAGTATCCGTTATTTTGAATTATTAATATTGTCTGGAATTTTATAGATTTTTTTCACTCATCAACAAATATCGAAATGAATATTTATCAATTATTAAGATTTCTATAATTCTTCTAAATAATAATATGTTTATCGAAAGTCGTAATACACTCCTTAAAATGCGTTTTATTTGGGAGTAGCTCAGGTGCAAGAAACACGGTACAGTTCCGGTAAACGAAGCTCCAAAAAGAAAGCTTCTTATATGAAATGAAATGGCGATCAAAATTTCGTCGTGGATAATAGCTATTTCATAAGGGGAAGTTGCGAGTTCTGGTACTTTCTGTAAACAAAAATCAGTTTCCATAAATGGCAAGTCAATATCAACCATTTTCAGTAAAAAAAAGTTTTTTATTGAATGCAAATAAGGGCTTTTTGATATTCATTGGAATACTGTTCGAAGGTCAAACTTCATCCTTTTTATGGTTTTCGGGACTGTTAACGATACAAGGCCGGAGTGAAAAATAGCCTGCCCAATACCTTTTTCCAACGTCTGTCTTGACCGAGGGTCGATCGTAAATAGGAATCGGTTAAGTCGCCCGGTTTTGATGGCCCTCGATCACAAAAAGCCGAGAAGGGTCATTTCTCATATCAACCACCATTGCCTACAGGGATACTCAAGAGGGATGCTCGAATGAATTGCCATCGGGAATCGAATGGGTAAAAACGATGCTAGATAGTTTGCCAGGTTGCGAGATTCAAGGATTAATTTCCATATTTTATAGCTCATTTCACATAAAATGAAATTAACCATTCTGAAAACCCCCCTTTTAATCTCTGAATTTATTATGATTTCTCTCGAATGCTTTATATTGGACAAATAAATAAAACATTAATTTCAACGTACAATAAATTCAAGGGTGCGATTGAGTGTCCTCTTGCTCATAGAAGAGAACGTACGCTTCACCACTGACTACGTTATCTGCCTCATAATGGCTCATGCCCAATCCTTCCAAGGGGAAGTCGATGATGACGTTAAGTTTTCCCCTGGAAGACTCAGTCGCGGTTTCACAATCGACTGTTAACTGTTGAAGTTCCGTTAGTGACAACTACAGGTTTACTATGACGATGTGTTTCACAAACACATGTCGATTCAATGTTAGTTAACTGGAGGTTAGATGTTATAGTTCCTGAAGTTGGTACTACTAGTTTTCATTGTTTACGTTCTATAATTATTATTATTTGTATTTTGAAATGTCTAAGCGGGGAAATAACTTTTCAAAATGCGAAGAACATTGCCTTATTTCTTTAATGTAGGAGTACAAAAATGTGATCGAGTGCAAAAAAAGTAATGCGATAACGTGGAAAGAGAAAAAAAAATTCGTGGAGATTGATTGATAGCGAATTCAACTGTGTGGCAATGAATGGACACAGGAATATAAAAACATTGAAAGAAAAATATCAGAATTTGAAGAAAAAGGTCAAGTTTGTAAGGGGGTGTCTCCCCCTGCTATCAAACTTTGGTGCCTTTCACTATTCTCGGTTTTCCCTCGGGCGTCACCTTTTGGTTCATAGTGGAAAAGGCCACTTTTGCTCCGGGCAGTCTCAGTGAAAAAAAAACACTCCAGGGGTCAGTATAGTATACATTGTTTATTGAATATCTTGAAATTTTTTCAGTTTTTTGAAAAACTGATAGTGCGTGCATTCGAAAGAATGGAGAATTTTACTGAAAACTAGTCCCGTGTAAAAAACAGTCGATAACTTTTCTGACCGTTTATAGCACAAATTACCGTAAACCTTCACAGATAATACTTTATCGGGTTTAGGGTGAAGATAATAGAATCTATTAGTAGAACAGTGGTGTGGTGTGTGTCTGGCAAAAGCAACCATGTATGGTGAACAACTGCAAAAAAAAAATTGTGCAGTAGTCGAAAGAACCATCCACATAAAATTTCTGGCTCAAGCAAATCTGCTTTGAATTTGTACAATAACCAATGAAAGTGTTCAATACTAATCATTTATTATTTAATGGGTCACATAGTTTGAAATATTATATATAAAAAAGACGCGCACCTGTTTTTGTGCCCATCAAACAATACACCCGATTCACTTCAGAAGTCATTCGAGCGTCGAATTAGATGGTGAACAAAACCATAAAGAGAAAACTTACTCAATTTTATCCAGTGTCTCGTTACATCAATGTTGTTTTTATTCTGTGTTGTATTTTTAACAAAGAAAAACCAAAATCACTCATGTAAGTCTACAATAAAATTCGTTCTTAAGACTGGTTTCGGAATTTCAGCTGGTATCAATATTCAAGAATTATCATTTTAACTATAAACGTTTACACGTTCTTATTTTCACTTTTATAAAAATTATTATTGTGCAATGGTCCATAATTTTATACTTTAGAGCCCTGAGGATGGCGAAATATATTGACAAAACGTTGGCTGACAGAAATATTGGTTTTCTATAAGAGATCTGACCCCAACAACTTCTTTTCAATATAAAAAAGTATTGAATGAATGTGGTTTTTTGTGGAGGAACAACGTTTCTTGACATGTTTTTTGGGTAACCTTCCACAGTCTGAAAATGAAAATATAATCGAATCATTTTTCTATAGGAAATATAATTTGGTGAACGCAATCACTTATCGGGGTGAACTAATCAGTTTGCCCTTTCTACACTTGTATAGATTTTCCTGATTATATTTTCATTTCCAGACTGTGGAATGTTACCCAAGAAACATGTCAAGAAAGAAAGCTTGTGAACTCCACCTTCTAGAAACTTTGGAGATCAATATTAAACCAAAAGTTATAATTTTTCCTTAGATTAAATTAAATAATTATTATTTGTTGAATTTGTTTCACCGAAGATGAAACAGTAGAAGGGAATGTGTTTTGCTTCCTATTTTGATGTGATTTTCGAATGATATCTCGTACATTTTCAAAGATGTAACAAAAGTTCGATGAACTCTTTTTTCATTTTCAAAATTGACAATTGTGACGAAGAAGTAGAAATGGTACATTGAAGAAGTGGAAAAACCCAGTTTTCTTTATGCGAAAAGCGTTTATCGAAGCCATTTTTTGATAAATCTGCACTTATTCCAAATCAGTGATTCACATATGGACATCAGTAACAATTAGTGCAAAAAGAAAAATATAATATTCTCATATTTGAAACTAAGAAGAAGTAGTCCAATCAATTCTCATTGATTTGAGAAGAATGATTTCTATAATTCGATTTTCTATGACAAATGAAATTTTAATTAACAGAAAGATTCCTCAGATGTGGAAATCATAAATGCGTTGGGTTGCAAAAGGATCACATTTGGTTTTTCAACTCAAATGTTTCACTTGCGAAGTTTACACAATTCATAGAAAGGGGTCAGAGCTCAGTGCTTCAAAGATTTCACGAAAAGGCTTAGTGCTTAGCACTTCAGTGCTCCAAAGCACTTTTCGGGACTACTAGGCACCAAGCCTGTGAAGTCGCAACAGATATCTAAGAAGGTCGTAAATCACCAACCACTTGAGTTATCAGCAGGCAGTGGATTCTACGCAGAGTTGTACCTGCCTAGCCATTGAATTTTGTTTTATGGATGGGTATAATGATATTGGGTTGAGATAATCATTAAGAAAAATCGCTTGAATATAATTGAGAATTTATTCACCATCACTTTCATACTATTATCTCTATAACGATTTGTTATATATGTGTATATATTATCCATGTGCAACCCCTTTGTGAACAAATTGTTATTCTTATTGGTGAATAAATTTTATTATTATTATTATTATCATTATTATATACTATACCTGTTTGATGAAATTGGAGGTGACTGCTTGAAATGAAAGATCTAGATAGAAATTGAATCATCGTTCCTTGTTTCTATTTGTTATTGACCTCACTGCACTGCAAGAATCCATCGTTCAATTGTGAATTGGGAAAGCAAACGACTTTCTAATGACGTGGAGAAAAAATAATACAATAACGCTCACCTCATCAATCATCAATAGACATCTGAGATATGAGATCATATTTTCCCTAATTTCAGTAATTTTTTATTGACGATATCCATGGTGTTCATGAAGACTGGCTAAACGCTGTGGTGTAACACAATCAAAAATTGCAGGTAGGTAACCTACGCTAAATAAAATTTAACATTTTCTCACAATATATACCTGGTTGAAGAGGGAAACTTTGTCAATTGAATAGTTTATCTCTCAGTCACAGATGATTCCACATCTGATTTTATGAACATCCTGCTCATATTTTCAAACAAATCAATATACGTGGTGTTTCTAATTGGGTTATTTTATACTAATTACTGTTTCTCAAGTCATTAATGGGATCTTGATGGTTCTCTGGGGATCAAAGTAAACATGACCTGGGAATTCAGTCTCGCGTAGCAACAAAAACAATAATTCAATCCAAGTACCACATATGGTTCTCGACTCGTACAAAAAAACTATGAACTCAAAAAGAGAAACATCGCGTCAACTGGAACTTTTTTAACAATTTTGGCGATTATGAACTTTTCTCATCAGTAAGCAAATCTGTTAAATCTAACATAGACAATTATTATAAGGCTTGGAGTCACACCGAAAATAACATCAACACCAACCCTAAACACGTCTGGTTATTCCTTGGCAATAAAAAATACTAAGTTCATGGCAGCCTCTCTTTATTTTCAGGACAAAGTGAATATGTTCACAGAGTTTTTGAACCTGACTCATCAAGCTCCCAAATCCTAATGAATGATAACACTTTCAACAATTTCAATTTGTATATTATACGCAAACAACATATCGTTGAGGCAATCGATAAACTGGACATTAACAAAGGGCCTGATCTGGACAGTATACCCCCAATATTCCTGAAAAACTGCAGTGAGAATCTTGTTGAACCTCTCTACATAATCTTCAACAAACCCCTGAACACGGGTGTTCTCCCAAAAAAATTAAAACTATCCTGGTTCATAAATCCGGTGATGAAAGTTATACAGCTAACTGAAGGCCCATATCGTTACGAACCACCTGGAGAATATTCCTGAAACAATCATCTGCACAAATCTTGCTTTCCAAATAAAAAATACCATCAACCTTTATCAACGTGGTTTTTACGGTAAAATATCTATTTTAACTAATTTAATATCAGTTATCCAACAATTTCTAGAATTCATGGAGAACGCAGTCTCCACCTGCGCACTATACCTGTGTGTACCGGTTTCTCTAAGGCTTTCGACAAGGTTCATCACCCGACACTCGTCGTGAAACATAGAAATTTTGGTATACATGGCAACCTCCTATGTTTGATGTGCTCCTACCTGTCAGACCGTAGGTAATTTATAACAATCAACAATCCTAAGTCTCAGTTACAGCAATCACGTCTGGAGTTCCCCAGGGTTCGCATCTTGGACCACTCCTGTTCAACATATTCCTGAAAGATATCTCCCCGTGTTTTGATAATGTTGAAATAGCTCTTTACGCAGATACAAAGCAATTACATGTCAGGACAATTTCTCCACGTACTATTTGGTCAATAAATTATATCTGATTCTTGAGAAATGTAATAAAATTATTTTTACCGAAAGCAATTCACCCTCAACCTTCGACCTTGCAATAAACTGAAAAACGTCAACACAAGTTAGGCTAGTGAATGACCTTGGAGTCACTCTGGACACCAAATAGGCATTTGACATTCATATTGACAAAGTTTTTCGAAAGAGTTTTCGGAATCTGGGTTTTGTCTTGAGGGTTACTGAGAATTCCAAGAATGTCAACTCTGTGATAACTCTTTATAATACAGTTGTAAAATCTGGACTACGCATCCATAATATGGAACCTCTGTTACAGTAACCACACCATCAGAATCGAAAAAATCCCAAAGAAAATTCATCAATACTCTGAATTACAGATATCACAGGCAACGTCACTACTCTTCATGTGAATCCAAAATCCAACATAAGATTCTATAAACTAGAACACCTTGAACTCAGTCGAAATTTTTTCGATATTTGTCTGGTATACAAACTGTTCAACAACCTCATTGATTGATCACACTATTTAACTTTTTTACGATGAACTGTACACCATATATAATGAGAAACAGAACACTTCTAGTTACGGGTAGGAGTGGTACACATTTTATTCTCATCTCACCAGAGATGCATACGATCCTATAACTCCATTGTGGCAACAATCTAGATCTGGACATTTTTTCCACCAACATTATCACTTTCAAAAGAAAATTGGAACTTGTTATATAATACTTGATTTTTCCCTAACTTGGTTCTCGAGAAATCCTTATGTTCGATTAAAATCTTAGTATACTCTGATATTCCATCTTTCATTTTCTTAACCTAATTTTAAGTATTCTTTAGTTTAGACTAACCACTTGTTTACCTATTGTTAGTTTGTGCTACTCTGTCATTGGACAGGTAATACTGTCTGCTGGGTAGCCTATATGAATTCAATGAATTATAACAGAAAATTAAACCGACGAAATCAACTGAAAAGCAAAAAATAAAATGAACCTTCTTAGTCTAAATGATAATTGAGCTCCTAAACTGATGTGAGTAACTGATTTTGAGTCGGCGCCAAACAAACAATTATCGAAGATCATTATAATAATTTGTTGAAAATATGAAAGAAGTAATCAAAACGCAGCCGTGCATCTCGCTGCCATCATTTTACGCTTCACCTAATTCAATTGCTAATTTGTTTGGCGCCGACTCAAAATCAGTTACTCACATTAGTTCAGGAGCTCAATCATCATTTAGACTAAAAAGGTTTATTTTATTTTTTGCTTTTCAGTTGATTTTTTTCGTCGGTTTGATTTTTTGTTAAGAAGTTTTTATTTTTCAATTTTTTGTTGCTGAAATCTATTAATTACTACCTACTTAATTTTTGATTACTTCCAAAATACTCACTTACCTAGCTCACTTCAACTATTAGGTAACTATTAAATGATATGATTTTCTATTTTAACTATTTATTGTTATATAATATAAATTGATTTCGAACATTCTGGTTAGTTGATTTCATCACTTTGTATATAATTCCATCCTTTCATAGAATGTAATCATTTTGACGGATGTAGGAGGGTCTGTCAATGTCAACTACATATGTGTGCCAAAGTTCACAAGGGAAAAATCAATCATCCCCTATTTTTCTACCCATAGGGGTGGATCATTTCATTTCAAATTCAAATATGATCAACTATGAGGTATATCCTTTCTAATAAAAGAAGAATCATCCAAATCGGAAAACCCACTACAAAATTATGCCTGATAGAATCGTTTGACGGACCGAAATTCAGAGGGTGAATATCCTTCATTTTGCTACCCTTAGGGGTGGATTTTGTTGTTCAAATTGGAATGGGACCAACTTCGGAGTACACCCTATCCAATGGAAAAAGAATCATCGGAATCGAACCGCTCTGTGAAAAGTTGTGCGTGATCATACATAAAAAAAATATACGCGTCGAATAGAGAACCTCCTCCTTTTTGGTTTCGTCGGTTAAAAATCAATAATTTGAAAACGTTAATAGGAAACCCGAGGGACAAAAGTGATATGTTAGCCAAGTCGGGAATTTATAAAATTAGTTCTTAAATTGTGACAAAGTCGATCAGACAAAACGTTCCATATTCAAAAGGTTCCACGAACATTTGGCCCATGCTACCTACCAAAGGGAGGATAAGTCAAGTGTAGCGGACCATATGGTCGAATCTGCTCAAAAAATTATTATTAAATAATTTAAAAATGATCAAATCGTTTGACGACACTAGAAAATTAGATAGCCTGGAGAGTATAGTTATCCAAAACTATCATAATAAGAATAAACTCAATGAGGATAATGGGCCGATGTATTCTACGTTGTTTACTTTGATCCTCATGGAACCATCGAAATCCCGTTAACGACTTGAGGAAAAGTAATTAGTGGAAAATGACAGCAGAAACAGCAGTTATATATTTTGTAAAAAAAATACATTTTATTTATAAGACGCATGCGAAGTTGTTCGTGGCCAACGATATCCAATTGTTGTAGCGTGTTATGCCAAGCAAGAGTATGCATGCATCAAAGCTGATGACAATTTTGAAGAATTTTTACCAACCAAATTCATCAGTAAGTTCTGTATGTTCGTTATTTTACAACTTCAACATAAACTGTTGTCTTTGAAATTTCCTACTTCAACCTATACATAACTTTCAGTATATCTAATTGCATCATCAACTGAAGAAGTAGAATATGTCCTCTATATTCTGAAAAAACGACCTTGAATAACAAAGAAACCACCTACATAATTATGATCAAAAAGCAAGACATTGAAATGTAACCAGTCATTTTGTAATCACCCAATCAATAATTTGAAGTACATCCAACTTCACTATCATATACATTTCCTCCTGAAAAACAGATAAATACGTCCCAGGATTGCTGAAATCCATTTCAACGAACTCCTCCGATTCTATTATAAATCCCCTCTCAATATTCCAGGAAGATGTCACATAAAGAAAATATTCCACGTAACAAACAACTTTCCCAGTTGAAATTCTGCCAACACTTTGAAATTCGTCCAAGTTTTCATAGTTTTTATCGTCCTCCATAACACTCAAGTCACATTTTTCAGCATCAAACTCATTTTCTTTCAACAAACTCAATTTATTTGGAAATTGTGGTTTACGGGCCCGAGCCAAATGCCACCAAGTTATGGAGTATCACGTCCAAGGCCAATTTCATCGATCTGGATCTTATTAAGTGACATTGTCGGAGGATTTTCGGTCTCGGCATAACCATGAAATCAAGTAGACTTCCTTTTGTTTGACGACCTAAAAGTCGGTTGATGGCAGTCAGAACCGGACTTTTATCATTAAGTAAGCCGAAGACAATATTTAAGGGGTTCGAAAGGATTTAAACTATAACTAATAAAAATCAGAAATTGTTCAGAGAAGTTAATGACAAGCGAATATCAGGAATATCTTTATATTTATTTATTTATTGATACACTGTTCTACATGTTACACCCAACTACAGAACAGGAATATAAGTTACAAATACAGTACAATACAAAATAACAAATTAACGAAGTGATAATACATACCGAGATTAACTAAAGTAATAGGATTTGATCGCAGAGATTGAACAGTCAAAATATATCAATCTGACAACTTGCAGAATTACAATTGACACACATGTTATGCAGCGGTGAGTATTTCAAGATATCTGTTCGTGGTGTTTTTCGGGATCTTCTATCACTATTACTTAACACGAGTGTAGCCCTAAGGCTCTTACTCTTTGAGCTTCAAACAAGTGGGCAACAGCCATTCACGGATTTGGAATTTTGACTGGATAAGGACTGGGGACCGGTCTCCAGCCCTTGCCATGATGGCGGTTCTCAAAAATGGCCGAGAAAGAATTTTGAATCTGAATTTTGAAAAATTAAATTTCTATAGAGGATGCAGCTTTCACTACCCGGGATAGGTTGATAGATAGCCCATCACTCCAGGAAGTGCCTGGGACGTTTAAAGCGCGAGGGGTCGTCTATGTGTTCGTGGTGTTGGTAAATAAAACGTGTTGCCTACTCTAGACGATGGTCTAGGTACATTGAAATTGAGTTTTTGCAGAATATGTGGGTCAATAAATAGGTTGTTGATAAGTTTGAACAGGAAAATTGTGGAGTGACAATCACGACGGCAGCTTAGTATGTTCATAGCGTGTCTAGCCAACAATGCTTCATGGAAGAAGCCAATTGGTGGATATATGTTGTCCGTTTTATAGGAGAGAAGTTTGAGGAAGCGACGCTGAACCGATTCAACCTTCTTTCTCTATTATGAGAAATCATACAGTCGAACTCAACCAAAAAATAATTTAATGCCAATGTGGCACGAAGATTTACATCAGGACATGTTTCGAAGGATTAATCCTTTATCATCAGCAAAATAGAAGAGGTTACAAGCAGATCTAGAGAAGTTGAATGTTACAATTACAAGGGGGGCAAACATTAAGAGAAAAATATAACCTACCATTGTATGGAGGAAAAATTATGAAAATATGATATGAAAAATTATGACACCAAAAAATTTGTTTAACCAAAATAACATTAAAGTGTCTGCATCTAGTGCGGGTTCAATAGTGTTAGGGGCAGTGGTTAGTCCTAACAAACATTTACAGTTACAAAGGATTTATAACATCATCAAAAACACATGAATGGAAATAGAAAATAGGTTAATGACTGACATATTTCAACGACTTTGACCTATGGAACATCAAGTTCCAAAGTGACAGAGAAATGTCTGTGGATGTGACATGGAACGAGAAAAATGGGTAGCTAAGTGTGATGTAGAGATGTGTGATGAAATTCGATCTAGAGATGGGAAATAAAAATAGTAAGGAGTTAAAAAGTTTCAGGCTATCAAAATGAATTTGTTCATTGATACAATGTAAATTAGAACTTTTGATTGCCTTGTTAATTTCAAGAGTTTCAAGGAGATTGAGTTTTTTACCTTTATCGCAAATATGTAAAATTTCAAGGTCCGAGTTGGGATCGAAATTGTGCTTTTCGTTTATAATATGGTTGGAAAAAACAGAATTAGAGTTGATAAGTTTTTTTTCGGAGTTAGAATCTATCAAACGAACGTGTTCAGCTAGTCGTGTTCTGATATTGGGCCTGTTTGATCAATATAACAAGTTTTACAGTTAGGGATGGAACAATTCAGTTTATAAACACCAGATTTATCCAACAATGGAATTTTATTTTTGGAGTTCACCACAAAATTTTTCAGGTTGTTAGAAGTTTTGGAACAGATAGAAAAATTTGAATCAATATTGGCGTTGAGATTATTGAACAAGATATTCTTAAGTTGAAGAGATAGAGGACCAAAATAGGACAAAGAAAAATGTTTATTTGGTGAAATAGTTTGTGTTAATCTGAAGTTGAAAAATTAATTGACATATATGTAATATAATCTATTGATTGTTTGGATTGGGAAGCCGTTGTTATAAGCAATTCGTTTGATGATATTGAGTTCTGTTGAGAAATTGGAATCATTGAGAGGTATAGTAAAAATTCGGTGAAAAGTGAATGTAAAGATGAAAATTTCTGATTGTACGGATGGTAAGAGTGAAAAGGTATGATATTATCAGTGTTGGTAGGTTTTCTATATATGGAAAACTCAAGGGTGTCTGATTTGTGAATCATTAGGGCAAGAAAAGGTAATTCATTATTAGATTCCATTTCCATGGTGAACTGTATTCTTGGTTTAAAAGAATGAAGAAAAATTAAAAAGTGGTTGAGGTCATCCAAAGTGCCATTGAAAAGTGCCAAAATGTCATCGACATATGGATGCCAGAATGAAATTTTGGAGAAACTAGGATGTTTAGAAATGGTAGATTCGAAATTTGACATGAATACTTCAGCTAAAAGAGGACTAAGATTAGAGCCCATGGCTAAACCTGATTTTTTATAATAAAAGGAATTATTGAATTGAAAAAAGTTTTGTTTCAGAACTAGATCCACTAGAGAGCATAGGTTCAATATATGATAAGTGGGTAAATTAGAATTGGAAAAAAGTAATTGTCCAACCAACATGAGACAATCTTCAGGGTCTATACTAGAAAAAAGATTGGAAACATCAAAAGAAACTAAGATGGAATTGGGGGAATATTAAAAGATAAAATTCTGTTCGTAAGCTCGAGAAAATTTTTGACTGAAAAAGGACTGGAAAAATCCATAAGTAGAGGAAGTATGGAATTCAACCAACTAGCCAATTCGGAGGCAGGTGAGTTAGTGTACGAAACTACAGGCCTGATGGGAATATTTTCGTTGTGAATTTTAGGTAATCCGTATAATCTTGGGGTGGAGGGGTTCATCGGAGAGAGAAAAAATTCGTTGGAATCTAATAAGATTATTCATTGAAAGATTTTCTACATAAAGTGTGAAATTCAGAGAAGGGGTTGAATCTAATATTCGAAAGATCATCATTGGAAAGAAGCAATTCTACTTTCAAAATATAATCGGCTTTGTCCAAGATCACAACACAATTACCTTTGTCAGCTTTCGATACTATCAGATTATTGTCTCTATATATAACTGATGTTGTGGGTTCCAGATTATAGATGCGTATTCCAATTTTGATTTGACGAAGGCATAGTATAGCGTTTTTGATGTAGATGGGTCGGATTTTATTTCAAAGAACCGCGAAATGAATCCATACATTCTGTTTACAGCAGACAGAGTGGCTTCAATATGTGGGGCAAAAGATAATTTCTTGTCTAAAATAACACCAAGATCGGTGTATGTGACAGGCCGTTGGAGAGAGATGTCGTTGATTGAATATTTATATGAAAATGGACGATTTTTCAGAATGAATGTCATTATATTACATTTACTTGCATTGAGAGGAAGCTCATTACGGAAGCACCATTGCTCAATGCGTTTCAGGTTAAGGGACAATTCAGTCTTCTATCCCATTAATCTCAGAAAATAATGTTAGGTCATCCGCGTATATTGAGCAGTTGAGGTCAACTATGTCATTTATGAGAGCGTTGAAGAGGAGTGGACCAAAGTTGCTTCCTTGAGGTACACTTGAGGTAGCTGCATATTCAATAGATTTGAAGCCATTGAATATGACATACAGACGCCTGTCAGTGAGGTATGATACGAAGAGTTCGATGAGGGTCTGAGCAAAGCCATACCGGTACAGTTTTGGTAGAGTATTCCATGATCAAGTTTGTTGAACGCTTTCGGGAAGTCCGTATAAATGACATCGGTTTGGGATCTCCTATCAGTAGCCTCTGCAATATATTGAGTGATGTGGAGAAGGTTGGTAGTTGTCGAGCGACCATTCATGGAACCATATTGAAGTGATGAGATTCTATTGCTCAGATGAGGATATAACCTGTTGTACATGAGTATTTCAAACACTTTAGCGAAATTACATATTATTCATATGGCTCTGAAATTTTCAACATCTTTATAAATTGGGTGAACTTCAGACAATTTCCATAGGTCTGGGATGGTACTAGTTTTGACGTAGATATCTATCAGGCTTGTCAGTGGATTAGCCAGGGCACGAGAGCAGTCTTTGACCATTAGCGCAGGGTTGCTGTCGGGACCCGTAGTCATTTTCGGTTTTAGCTGTTTCAAAGCTGCCAACACTCCATTTTCTTCAGGACTTGTGAATGCGGATCACCATCACTTATTTCGGTTCGAGAACTTATAATGTATGATTTGGAGAAAAAATCACCTAAGCTATTGAGAATGTCCTGAGGAGTTTCAAAAGATTGTCCTTCGTAGGTCATTCTGTCAGATATGCCAGTTGATCCTTTCTTGTTGTTTATAAATGCCCAAAATTTATTTGGGTTGTCTTTTATGTCATTTTCAGCAGATTTCACATATTTTTCCTCTTTGCCCTTAAACGAGTGAATTCATCCCGGGCAGCAATTTCCCCGCTGTTTTTGAATGAACGCCAATGCTTAGCCTTGAGGCGTATCAGACGAATAATTTACTTGACGTTACCAATTCGTAGGGATACACATTGATCCAATGCTTTATACATTTTCCCGTAAAAATAAGTACAAGCATCATTTGATCTATCGATAGCTTCAAGAAAAGTCCAGTCAATATTAGCTATAAGTTCATACAACCGGAGAAAATCTGCTCTCCTGAAGTTGTACTCATTATTGTAGGGGTACACATTGATCCAATGGCATAATACATTTTTCCGTAAAAGTAAATACAAACAAGCATCATTTGATCTATCTATCTATCGAAAGCTTCAAGAAAGGTCCAGTTAATATTAGCTATAAGTTCATACACCGGGGAAAATCTCTCTCCAGAAGTTGTACTCATCATTGTAAGAGGCGGCGAAGTTCCTTTTCAGATTAAGAGCCATATTCGATTCACAACGTACATTCAAGGCGGGTTGATGTTTGTCTTCGGGTACTAAGGAATCAGATGATCTCTCGACACTGTACTCAGCTCACTACCGTATAATAAAAAGTCGAGTATCCTCTCATGATCATTATGGATGCAGTTATACTGTAACAGATTACTGATTTCCAGAAAGTTCTTTGAAAGATTGTTCGTTCCATATAGTTGGTCACCCTGTATATGAAGGTATATTGAAGTTACCCGTGACAATAATACTACTGTTATAGGCAACTTGGATGTTTGAGAGTGTTTCGAAAAGGATGAAGAATTTGTCGTTTGACAGAGAGGGAGGAACATAAATATTGATGACAAACAGTGAAGTTGAATTAGAAACTATCTTCACCATAACAATGTCTAGAGTGACCAGTTCATGAGGAATTAAATATGTGTTAAGTCAACCTGTGAGGAGGCGAATCTAACAATGCAATAAGAGCTCCTCTGCCTCTTGTGCAATTGCATTCATTGAAATTTCTATCTGAGCGGTATACTTGATAAAAGTTTGGGAATGGCGCCTCATTTTTTATCAGTGCAACAATTGGATAATCGTTCACCGGAATTGAGTTCAGGACAACGTCTGTTTTAGATCGCAAACCTCGAGTGTTTTGATGAAAAATTTCTATGCAGTTTCAATTTCGTGGAAAGGTATCATCACGAGATTATTTGATGTCTCGGAACAGCCAAGCACGTCAATTTTTTTTTATAGTTTTTTCTCCACACAGTGGGCAGGAGAGAGGCCTGTTACATTTTCTAGAAGAATGGTGAAATTCGTTACATGTAAAACATCGAGAAATATCAATTGCATCAAAAACGCTACAACTATCAAAGCCAATGAAATATATAGGCAAGGTACTGCTTTTTTATATGCAAATGCCAAATCGGTAGACAACTACTTCTTTCTGTTGATGATTATAATTCAGGCAAACGAAAATATCAACTCAAAATATACCAAGTTTATTGAAAGTTCCGGATTGATTTATTGCATAAGTTTGGAAGCCAGTTGGAGCCAGTATAACATGCGCATTGCTGAAAACGTCGAATTTCACTCATCTGTACAGCAATATGGAATTATAGTAATAAAATAATTTCCACTTAATATTCACTCTGATCAAATTATAAATCTATACTTCAGACTTCGATAATTATAAATACCCAGAAGTACTTTGATGTCTGGCAAGATCTTTTTTGAGGGTTAGAGGTAAAAATGTGCTATTTTTCTCGAAAGCATGGTAATGGGGAATAACCAAACTTTAAGTCAACAGATAATGTTTTTTCAGCGACTGAAATTTCTATACAAACCACGGATTGAATAATTTTTCATTAAATTGATTTGAATAGTTGATATTAATTATATTTTGAGAGAGTTATGTAAATACACTATTGAAGATAATATTATGAGTATTTGATCTTCTTACAAAACAAATTCAACTACGACACGAAAATTCAGCTTGACAAACCTCTACGTGACACCTCCGCTCTCTGAAAACTTCAAGCTCAAAGCCATCTTCTGCCTCTAGTTATCGAGTGACAATGTGGCTAGAAACCCAATCCCGAATATAACCATGAAATCAAGAGGGATACTTCCTTTTGTTTGACGCCCTCAAGGAGGGTCAACGACAGCATAAATCTCGAGAAGGACATTCAATCAGGAACAGACGTTCGTTCGGATTTGCAGGCTTCGGCCTCTTGCCATTTTTATAGAGGAACAATATAGAGCTGACGGAACAATGGAGACGACCGACGTAAAAAGCCGAGGACGGGAAGTGAATAGTGAGCTGGGTGGTCAGAGGACTTTTTTTACTACCCATCGTGCATTGACAAAAGTGAGAAGGGGCGACGTAGAGCGGCTGTTAACATAGGGTCGAACCTCTGATCCCTTTTAATATCTCAGTTCCATAGTTTCTCCAATGAACGGTGATGTGAACATTATCCTCAATTTTTATTTCTCTACGGATCATGACGTTCGAATCTTACTAAATCATTCTCGTCGCTCGACATTCCTACTAGCTCTTGTAACGAATTTTTCGTTACTTCCTTATACATAATCAAGTTCTAATAATTTTTCCGGTTATCTTTACGGTGGTACGGGTCAGTAGTAACTGCTCAGATCGTGAACTGCAATACAGCGATCTTTATTATCGGCCATTAAATATGTGATGTCGTATTCATGTCAAGTTGATCGAGTTTGTTTTCGAGTTGAGCATGTGTTTTTTCCATAAGTGTTTTTATAATAGAGAAAAAACCGAGAACGTTTTGTGTAAAAACAGGTGAAGAGGTGATTCGCTCTAACCGAAAGGATGACCGTTATCTTTCTTCGATTGCGGAGGGTGTATTCGACTATTCTGGGACAGTTATGCAGTTTGCCTTATAGAACAGCCCTCCGGTGAACAATTTTCTTCATTTCATAACTAGACGTTTATGAGATTAATTTGGTTTTCTCTTGAGAAAGAATTGCTTCTGGAGAGGATTGTACCTCTGCTTAACTTGTCTCAGAACACTCGATTTGATATATTCCTCAAGCATAAAATTTGATTCACATTTAATAAGTTCCTTCTATCGATTTACTTCACTCAATTCACAGTGATGGTTTTTTTATTTTTGATCGTTGTAAAATCAATTCATTTCAGTTACTACCTTGTCGCCAAGAGCAGGGAAATTCATTCAATTCAAAAATCGTAACGTACCAGAATCAGTTCATTCAGCACACCTGCCTTTGCCGAGGTTCAATCGAAGAAAGAGAACGTTCATCCTTTCGGTTCGAGCAAATCACCTCTTCACCTGTTTTTTCACAAAACATTCTAGGTTTTTTCTCTATTATAAAAACCCTTATGGAAAAAACACATGCTCAACTCGAAAAGAAACTCGATCAACTTGACATGAATACGACATCACATATTCAATGGTCGATAATAAAGATCGCTGTATTGCAATTCAAGATCTGAGCAGTGACTACTGACCCGTACCGCCGTGAAGATAACCGGGAAAATTATTAGAAATTGATTATGTATAAGGAAGTAACGAAAAATTCGTTACACTCTAGACACACCGAACCCTCCCAAACGCTGTCGAACTCAAATCTGACTTTTGCTGTGGACGTACGCATTCCAATCCCTTCCAACGCCAAACCCCAATGCACAAATGCTTGAGTTCGTTTGCTTGGCGTTCGAATCTCGCTCTGTACGCGGCTCAATATACCGGGTGATTTTCTAAGGCTGCTCACCCCAATAACTTTTTTATTATTGAAACATATCCTATACTTTCTGAAACATATAGTCAGCACAAATTTTAGAAGTTAACTCTCTTGATTGAAGAGGTATAAATTGTGGTTGTATTCCAAAGTTTCTCGATTTCCAACATTTTAACTTTGTCCAAATACGTGTACGTAATGATTCCTATTTCACAGGTTCTTCCTCAAGGACAGTCATAGTTTTTCTTTTTACGGGCGTTTCCCTGCCGACTACAATTTTCTGAACAATCATATTTTTTTGAGGCCGTTGGCTAAACCTTTTGATTTCTCAGAGTCCCAGTTACCGTTTATGGATTTGTTTGGAGATACTCCTGAGAGTGAATATTAGAGACTAAGTTCAACTGTTGCATGTAATTTGGGATTACTGTCTAGAACCATCCGGAGAACCTTGGTTTCTATTGTTGAATATACTTCTGTTAGAGTTTGATCACATCTGTATATACAGTGAGCATCATAAGTATTACCCCCCCTATGTAACTCGTCACTGGACTCGTGTTAGGAAAATCGCCGAGACACGTCAACTTTTGATTTCTACAATGTACATTTTTGTATGAATAGTTTACCCCTAATTCCATCCATTACTGGAGGGGAGCAACCCTTTCGAAAAATTTAAATAGCAGGGGGTGGTGAGTGATAGCTCATATGAAAGGGGGTTTTATTCTCCATCCAACCGTGCAAAGGAATTGACATTTACTCCATTAATTCTCGAGTCCTTATTCTCATCCTTAGAATAAAAATGCGGCTGCATGATATCGGTTTTGGTTCAGACGTCAAGTGAAACTCATTTGCCATATGTTTGGATATTAACTGAACGTTTTTGTTGGTGTTTTTGCATTGTTTTCAGGATAAATGGTCAAAACAATGAACTGATATCAGGGAGTGTGCAATTAGTGTATTCTAGCTGTAAGTTTTGATTGCTATTCATCTCCAAACAACGGTTGCACCACGTGAGTTAAATGAGAAATGCGAAGCGATTGTTATTTTTGGTGTGACTCATCGCAATTATCGTGAGGCTGCACGAATGTTCAATGAACGTTTTCCAGATCGCCTTATTGATAGACATTATTTCAAACATTAAGTGGAATTTTTTTTATGAGAACGGCAGTGTGCAAAATAAAAAACGTTCTGGGCGATCAACTACTGGGGAAGATAAACAAGTGGACATTATGGGCGAATTTTTGAATAATCCGTCCTCATCGAGTAGAACTGTTGCCTTGGATTGTGAGGTTTCACAGATGACTGTATTGAGAGTTCTGAAAAAAAATCATCCTTAAAAAATAAAGATGGTTCATGAACTGACGGACGATGATCCAGACCACCGTCGAAAATATTGTGGAATTGTATCTGATAATATTTTGCAAAATCCCAGCTATCTGAAACACATTTGTTTCAGTGATGAGGCTATTTTTTTTCAAACGGTCACGTGCATAGACAAAATGTGAGGTACTGGTCCGATGAAAATCCTCGACTTTTTCGCGAAACTCATACTCAGTTTCCACAAAAAGTTAATGTGTGGACAGAAATACTGGGTGACCACATTATAGTTCCGTTATTTATTGAGGAAAATCTGACTGGTGCCCTCTATTTGGAAATGCTGGAAACAGTGATAGATCCACTGATAGTGGCAACTGTCGAAAATAATGAAGATGAATTTGACATGCAAATCATTTTGCAACAAGATGGAGCTCCTCCTCATTTTGCAGTTGCTGTGAGGAATTATTTGAATACTGTTTATGCAGGACGATGGATCGGGCGCCGAGTATCTGTGGAATGGCCTCCAAGATCACCAAATCTAACCCCTCTATATTTTTTTCTATGAGGTTACCTGAAATCCAAAGTATACGAGACTCAGTGTCACTCTATTCAGGAGTTGTGAGCACGGATTACGGAGTGTGTGCAACAATTACTCGAAAAACTTTGCAAAGCGTCAGTGCTGAAACTAAAAATAGACTTTATTTTTGCCAGGAGGTCAACGGGGAACATTTCGAACATTTATTGTAATAACAGATAAGGTTAGTGTTAGTTTAGTTGCCTTCCTGTTTGTGGTGTTTTGTTATTTTTAAACATTGATAACTCAACACGTAATGAAGCAAATTCCAAATTTTTTGCACGTTTCAATGGGAGATAACACATCCTTTCAGATGAGCTATCACTCACCACCCCATGCTATTTTTTCGAAAGGGTTGCTTCCCTCCAGTAAGGGATGAAATTAGGGGTAAACTATTCATACAAAAATGTACATTGTAGAAATCTAAAGTCGACGTGTCTCGGCGATTTTCCTAACAAGAATCCAGTAACGAGTTACATAGGGGGGGTAACACTTATGATGCTCACTGTATGATATTGATTGGGAGTATGGTAAATGTTCATTGTACAAACCATATTTTTTCAAATATATAATACAAATTATTAGGGATAGTCTGTTAGAAGTATTTAGACTTTCAAAATCATAAGTCACCAAAAAAATTGATAGTGCTGAATTTGGGGGTTGTGTATTATAGTTCAATTTTCATTTTTTGGCATATTTACTTGCTTTGACGTACTTCCGGTTTGACCGAAATGACCCCACCCCAACTTTCTATTATTAAATGGGACATCCTCTATATTTTTACTCATTTCGATCGAGAATGACATTCTAATTCCAACGACACCTCCCTTGTCAATATTTGACAAATAAAGTCATTTTCAATACAGAGAAGATGTACGTTTTCCATTTAAAATTATTTATTCAGATGAAACTCGATTCACTGAACTTGGGTCTGTTCAATCGGAATAATAAGAGGTACTGGTCTCAAACAAATTAACATCTGATGCAAGGAGGTTATTTTCAAGAGCGATTTGGTTTCAATTGCTGGATGAGTATTATCGGAGGAAAACTTTTGTGGCCAATAATTTTCGACAGACAACTTACTGCGGAAAAATGTCTAGAGTTCCTTAGAATTCAAATTATTGATTTCATTGAAGATTTGCCACTGGCTAACCAAGTTGATATCTATTTTCAACAAGATGGAGGGCCACCTCACAATTCTCAAGTCGTAAGAGAACATCTGAATGACACCTTCCTAGAAAAGTGGATTGGCATTTATGGATCTATTCAGTGGCCTGCGAGGTACATTCTCAAGTTGTCCTATTTTTTCATAATGTATTATTTCTTTTTCATATTCTAGATCACCAGATTTTACTCCGCTAGATGTTTTTCGATGGGAAACAATCATATCAGTTGTATAAAACAGCATCAGCTACTCGAAAAACTGGGGTATAAAGTAAGGGTGGCATTCCAGAACATAACTGCGGAACAGCTAATCAATGTGGTGCGCGCAACAATTGAAAAAGTTGAGCTTTGCCGTGATCAAGGAGGAGGTCATTTTGAAAATTTAGAACCTTAATGGCCAAAGGCGTATTTTTCTCATGTTACTTGATCAAGAATGAGGCGATTTACACGATCCATGGCATTCTAGATCAATAAATAAAAATTGGAATGAAAATGACTTCATTTGTCAAATATTGGCAGTTGAGGGGTTGCTGGATTTGGAATGTCATTCTCGGTCGAAAGAAGTAAAAATATATGGGATGTCCCATTTAAAAATTGGAAGTTGGAGTTATTTCCGGTCAAACCGGAAGTACGGCAAAGCAAGTAAATATGTCAAAATAATGTAAATTGAACTATAATACACAGCCCCCAAATTTTGTTTTTCTATCTTCAATAATAAAAAAGATATAGGGGTGAGCCACTTTGGAGAATCACTCTGTATATCTCAAACCTATTTGCACAATGTTTACAATGTATGGCCAAATTAAAAAAAAAATGATCAATTATATTAAAAAAATGTTCCGCTGAACAATGATGATTTCAAATCTCTTGCGTCACGTAAAATATTAGTAGTAATTTTAACTGCAATTTTCAGAACTTTTGCAATCATTTCGGCAATTGTGAAAATGCAAAAAATTATATTAGTGAATAAATAGATTCCGTTTTTCGTATATGAGATTGCAAAGTTACATATCCACTGAGACCGATATTCTCTTTATTTGCAAGCATAATGATTTTTTTTTGTTATTTCAATGCTTGTGTGTTTCGCAAATGGCAAAGTCGATGAAATCAAAGAAAATTGTAAACCGTGTAAAAATTTTATCATAACTTCATTCATCCCAGGAAAATTCGTTAGTGTAACGGTTGTTCTGGAATTCATTTCCAAGAGTCATTTTGAATAATCGATCGAGTATCTTCCAACAAAATGTTTTGCAAATTGTTCCAAAAAATATTGTTTGAAATAGGGAATAGTAAAATCAAACTCTTGTTGTAAACATTTGAATTATATCGAAAACTTCAAAGCAGAAGAATATAAAAAAATATTTCATCAAATTCTATTCAGTTCTAATGAATTCGATATCATTCATTTGATAAACATTTACCCACAATCTATTCTTTCCATCTTCAACTCTACGAATCAATCAAAACCTGAGTATACACCCCACGCATTTGTACAATGTAAACATTACAGCAAAACAAATCGCTGGAAATGTCGATAATTCTTATAAATTGGTTTACCTGAAACAAACAATCATCATGGTAGGAAAATACGTCAATAATTGATGTATCGGAAAAGTACTTATCCAAAGCGTTATACCTGAAATAAATATTGTCGCTGAGTATATGTTAAGATCAACTATCAAACAAGTGTTCCGTGGAATTAAAAACGAATATAGCTAGACATGCAGGTTAGTCTAGTTCACGAACTCGACATGGTGTTAATGCTTCCTAAAACTCGTAAAATTATGAGTGAGGGGTCATTGTATTCGGAATGAACTATGTAGAAAAATAATAGTTTGAAAAAACTAAAAAACAACGCATATATAACAATATCCAGTTAACACATATTGTGTATGAAAGTTTCAAAGGAATCCTAAATCGAATCATCTGAAACATTCTGAACGCACGTTTCAGAAATATATCATGAATCCTAAATCGAATCATCTGAAACATTCTGAACGCACGTTTCAGAAATATATCATGAACATCTACCATTTCACATTCACAAGGAAATGTATCTAAAATGTTTCCAATGTACAGATCGAAATGTTTCAAATGTACAGATAAAACCTACCAACATAACCTGCAAGTTCTCTCTCTCTCTATTCCTTCTTGGATGTAGCTTCCCATCGGCGCTATTATCCAGCTCTCCCCTTATTACCCTTGTAATAAAGTCTTCGTCCTCTTAACCTACAAGTTATGGATGATGAATGCAATTTACTCATTATACGCGCATGCGCTGATGTTTTGCGGGCGACCATCCATAATGATGATCACAGATCACACCACAGTGGTATTTGGTATTTGTTGTTATGCTGTGGACCATCTTCAAATATTTCTTTGCCATCGTCGACGGTTATACACTTTTTCAAAGCAGATTTAAATTTGTAATAATCAAAATCACAATGAATCGCCAATATCAAATACGTAAAACTGTTTATTGACTCATTTTGGAGGTTGAGTTATGGCGTCTTTACTATTTTGGTAGTTTCTTCAAGAGTTTTTCTCACCTGTCTGGTTCAAACATAATAACTTTCGGAAACAGATCTTGTCTATCGGATCTGAACGATTTAATCCTGAATTCATGAAATAATAATTTACATTGGTGAATTGTTGATTTGGTGCATGCTACCTGCATGCACTTGCTAATTGTCTTCAACATTGTTTCATAGAAATACTGAATTCAATGGAAAACAGACAAATCAGATGAACTGCAAAGCTGACATTTCGAATTATTTTTTATGTATTAATTAGAACTTTGCTTTTCAGCTTTATGTATTTACTGGTTATTATTGCAATGAATATGAATAGAGAAAGAAATTTCAAAACGAAGAGACATTTGAAAAAAATTATAAGACTGTATTTTCTCCAATGACCTGACCAGAAGAGGCCTATTGAGAATGTTTTCCAACGAACTGTCCAGAAAGTGATCGTGGTATGAAAAAATAACTATCCCCTTAATAATTTGATAGTAAGGCATATCAACTCTGAAAGGTGCATGGTTTTCGAATGAATTCAAAATATGGAGGCTTCCAAATGATCAGATGGAACTATGCATTTTGCCTTTTTTCGTTGTCAAGAGATATAGCTTTTTTGCAAAAATAATATTTAGATTAATTGATTCGAAATGGTGTTCACTTGAATTTCTTTTTGAGATGCTGCACGAAAGCGATTTCCTATATATATATATATATATATATATATATATATATATATTAGTGACTAGAATAAAAATAATTTGTTCAGACCTTGTTTTATTCATTCAAAATGTCAATTAACACAATTATTACTGATGCAAAAACGGATTCTGAAAACCCCCAAATATTATAGTTATCAGTAAGTGTTATTGTAACAAACAAAAAAACCAATATCTATTTCAAAGACCAACTATTGCCTTAGAATCATTTATGTTAATCCTGGCTTAACCTTCCTACTTTTCATGATGTATGTGAAATTTTTAAATTTAATATATTTATCGTAATCAGTATTTTTTTTTTACATAAAAAATATGTTCACGGAACATTTTTATTGAAACGTTTCAGTGAAACAGTCCATACGTAGGTCATTTCTGGTGTCTGGTATGTTCCACGAATGTATCTGAGACAAAAGAAGAAACATTTCAAATGAAAAATTAGTTGTTTCAGGAATGTTTCAGGCACATATTTTGGTTTTCTTAGTACTAAGAAAATTTTTCGGTCAATGACTTCATTCTTACTATTTTTAACTTTTCAGTCCTTATTGCCATATATGCGACTCTTTTTATTTTTTTCAAACTACAATTTTATTTTTAACTTTTTAGTCCATATTGCTACAGAAGACTAAAAAAGACTACGGGAGAAAAACTATTCGATTGATTCATCCACATGAGATGGAAGTTACTAATAACTTAATTTTGGCGAATATGCTGAGAACCAGTGCATTCGCCATATCTTTGAATTGTAAATTATGCTGAGAACGGCCTCAGTACATTCCCCATATTTTACTAGTAGCCACTGAAGAGATCCACCTCCTGGCTCCACCATCAGATCAGCTCCAAGATACCAAATTATAGTATTGTCATCCAACCTTCATATACATTCAAAGTTTCATTTCGATACGACAATTAGAAGTATGTTAACATTTACTTCCAAGAATTGATTACGTTGCTTGTTAGTTACAAGTCAACGTCCCTCCGAAGGACGGCATATCTATCGCCTTATCTCGTGCTCATTGATAAGATGCCTGCATCTGCGAATATGCTACTACGCTACAGTGGTTAGGACATTTCAACGCGCACCTTCCTTGTCAGGTGGTCACCCATCCAAGTACTAAACGCGCCCGATGTTGCTTGGTTCAGATATCGATAAGACTCTCGTCAACCTGACCAACCACCGGTGCCCGTAATCATCTAGGTTTGTAATATTAAGTAGCAGATGAGTACGCGACAATCCGAATAAGAAACACGCGGTATGATCTACAGCACAATATAATATCCATTTCCAGCGCGGAAATACCAGCTTCAGATTTGATTAATTATATTTAGCGCTCGTATTCGGTCGTAAACAAATTCCGTGTAATGCGACTCCCTACTATTTGTTCGTTTGATGAATTGCTCGAATAAAATCCATCGAGGTGATCTGAATTACAAGCAGGGGAGTTTGATATCTTCCATTTTCTCGATAAACCGAAGTTTCATCAAAATCTCACAGCATAATAAGAAAACTCAGTGGTAAGAGTATTATAAAATTAAAACTATCACACTCAGGGGGCTAACACTCTTAGAATCACTGAATCAATACGTTTCAAATAGAAAAATCAAATTTCAGGTGAGATTGAGCAATTATTGTTCGAATGGAAAACGTATTAACGTGTTAATATTCATATAATTATCAGGGTGAGCAATATTGTTTGAAATATTTGAGTTTTCGTTTAGAGTGTTTCCTTTCTTTGTTAAGTGTCCAATACCAACTGAGATAATCGGGGGTATAAAAAATTATGATTATCCGAGGAGATCGCTTCTTGATTGTCTTCACTAAAGTTGTCGATGTCCCTTGTAGTCGTGCTCTCTTCTGCGATCTGCAGCTCTTGCCGTGGGTTACTAGAGTCCCTATTTTCTTCAGACTCCATTATTACGCTTTCATGTCCTTCTATGTTATCGTGATCCTTCACAACTGAATCCTTACACTTTTTGATAAAGTCCAGTAAAGCTCTACGTAAGCATGATTTTCCTTTGTTGTTTATGCTGCCATTTTTGTTATAGCATATTCTCCCCAAGTAGTTGTTGCATTCAAAGGCAAAGGTATTTAGGTAATTGCTGGCATAAAGGTGCTTAATAAGGGATAATTTTTTTTTTATATTAATTCATTGCAGGTTTTGAAGTTATATCTATAAGGTTCAGTGATGACCAAGGTATATGTATTTGAAAGTCTTTGGTTAATGTCGTCTAGCAAATGTATTTTCATAGCATTGGGCCATAGGATAACAAAATCATTTTTCGTGAAGTCGGTAGCATTATCCATTGCAGTCTTCAACAATATTTCATTATCAGCGTCAGGTTTCAAAATTGACAGAGATAATTGATCCTCTTTTTTGAAAGGACCCTGCAAAATCCTTATGGAAAATGGCTCTTGGCTAAATTCGCTGAAACTCTGCAGAAAGATAGTATTTGGTATGCTGATCAAAAGTCTTAATGAGCACAACCCTCCATTTTCAACCCCAAACCCTCTACAGCCCCCCAAAGCCCCCAAAGTACACTGTCCGGTGTGTTATGCATAACAGTTTCAATTCATCTTCAAAGCGTTTCCTTTCACTGCCCACCCCTTTCTCCAACCGAATCCTACATTCTACCCTCACCCCCGCACAACCCTTCATTAACGCTATCACTACCAAGGTTAAAGATTCTTCAACGAAAACACAGAAAGAGAATATTCGGCAACTATCCTCAATAGGACTGTTGCGCGCACCCAAGGAAAAGTTGCAAAAGAGCGTCGATAACCTGATCGACAACCCGAAAATATATATATATATATATATATATATATATATATCTATATATACCTATATATGAACAGTGGGGAATAACGGGGATCTTCAGTCAGCAAAAGTGTTGAAATATGAAAAACTTTTTAATACTTTGGACCAAGCTTTCGTTTCAATTTTGAAACTTCTTCAGGGTCCTAAAATATGTAAATTACATTATTGAGAAAAAATACTCAAAATGAAGGGAGTACTTACAGTAATGTGAGTGGTTGATTCACGAGCATTAACTTTTAGAAAAAGAAAACGTAAAATATGAAAACATTGGTCGGAATGGTGGTATAGCTTTGACGTTTCAAGTGGACATTGAAAGATTTGAAATGACTGCTACTACTACTAAGATTTTCGATTTTTGGTTTTTTTGTTCATATTTTGATTGGATTTATTAATTTCAATCATTTCAAGAAATAATCTTTTAGAGAATTTTTTTTCTGAATGTAAAACTTGTGCTTTCTCGAATGATATTTTAGGGCCTGATTCAATAGCATGTTACATTCAGAAAAAAATTATTAAAATTATTTTTAAAATATATATATATATATATAAATTACATAGTATACACATGAAAGATTTTAATAAAACCAATTGAAAAATCTTTAACCTTGCAATTGTGTAATGGGGAATTCATAAAGGATGGGGTGGTGGAGGGGGGGAGGGGGGGTGTGCCTAATGTATACATATATATATATATATATATATAATAAAAGCTTCAAAAGATTGAAATGAAACAATTTAAAGAATCTTTAACCTTCAAAGTGTGTAATGGGGCGTTAATGAAGGGTTGGGTGGGGTGTGGGGGTGAGGGCGAGGTGTGGTGAGGGTAGAATGTAGGATTCGGTTGGAGAAAGGAGTGGGCAGTGAAAAAAAACGCTTTGAAGATGAATTGAAACTGTTATGCATTAACACACCGGAAAGTGTATTTTGGGGGCGTTGGGGGGGCTGTAGGGGGTCTGGGGTTGAAAATGGAGGGTTGTGCCCATTGAGACTTTTGATCAGCATACCGAATACTATCTTTTTGCAGAGTTTCAGCGAATTTAGCTGAGAGCCATTTTCCATAAGGATTTTGCGGGGTCCTTTGTGAGGTATCTAATGAGATGTTTGCCATTATGTCCAGACTCTAATAAAATCCTGTTTTTTTTCTTATCATCTAAATTTATATTGGAAAAATTATTATCTTCTAAGGTCAAACTTGCTTTCATAGAATGCCCAATGGGAATAGCAATAATTGTCTGTGTTTCCTTGTTGCAAATTTTCGCTGTTCTAAACGTATTGCCTTGTACTATATCGATGTCGTTTTTATCAGTTGAAGTACCCTTGCTTTTTTGTTTCACGAAGGTAGTTTGGGTTCAAACGCATTCAGCTGTTTTTATACTATTTGCTATTTTTTGTTGTAATTTGTCTATCAAGTTTTGCATTTCACTAATTATCTTTTTGTGTTTATTTAGTGAATCATTATACTCTGATTCAAGTTGTTGGGCTTCATTCAACAGAATATTATTTTCTTTAGTCAATGTTTCCATATGTTTGTCATCAGTATAATTGTCAGAAGATAACTCAGTCATAGTTTGCTCCAATAGATTTGTTTCTTTAGAGATGTCATGTTCGACCGGCTCCTCACAGCACAAATTTTTTTCTCGTGAAATATTGAGTTAGAAATGCATATTAGCATTAGCAAATTAAATACTTCAGTGCCCTACCTAGAATGTTTCTCATTCTAAATTTTGGAATATAGTGAACGTTTCAATGAAAAGTAGTCAAAATCAGAGCTGTTTTGGTCGGTATAGAAGTAAAAACCTCAAATGTAGAAGTGGAGCTGTAGGTACGTGGCATAACCAATAAAATGTTTATGTGTATTTCGTGTAAATTATTTATTTTTCGCAAAACATTTTCGACCTTGGATGTCATCTTCAGTGCTCTCCTGGAAAGTAAGTGGATAAGTGAAACTTGGATGCGTTTCTTTTTGGTTCAATGACATCAGGTAGCTAAACATGAATCCAAAAACAAAATGTAAGGAATGGTTCTTAACAAAAATTGAAATTTGTTATTCCACAGAGTGTTTTGAAATCAGGATTGTACAACAATCTTCTAATTAACCCTGTATAATGACTTATATGTATGTATGACATGATCTGAGTTGGCTTTCTATATATACCAAGTTCTAATTTGCTACAATTTTTAATTTTTGTGATGTCTCAAATTTAAGATTGATTCGAGCTCCAATGTTAATGTGATGTCAGGGTGTATTGCAATGATTTTCTTTAAAAGATGGGCAGCAGAATTTGGATTCCGATTTTCAAACATCAAGCTATCATGGACCTTCAATGACTCGATTATACGTTTGATGTTCCCGTTTTCCAAATTAGGGAGACAGGTTCATTGAATTGGTGCAGTTTTTTTACGATTCCATGTCAAATTTCAAACGTGCTCCTTTATAAAATTTCTGTCAATCAAAATGTCAAAATTGAATTACATAAAAAATAATCGTCAACCAATATGATGGAATAGAGAATAATCCCAGTTAGTCGAGGATCGAATTACCAAATTCTGCATTCAATTTTCTCCCGAATTAGGAAAACCCTTGATAATGACCTTCTCCATAAGGTTCATATTTTCAACAAATCAAAGCTTTCTCATTTCAACATTTCATTGTTTCAGTTTGTGTACTGTCACGAACATTCCGCACTGATATTGAGAATATTCTCAACTGATCAAAAATTGAAAGGTGCCATATGCAAAAGATGGTATGTGCAAATTTAGACATTTTACAGGATGCACATTTATATGTTATGGACATTTATATGTTATGTTATGGGCAATGTGTCTTCTCGCACATTGCCCGTTCTCTTTCTTTTTGACAGGTATATCTTCAGGATTTCATTTTGAGGAAAAAAATACAACGAACACCGCTCTAAACGTCTCGCTAGAGTATTTTAATTCCTTAATATCTTCGTTTGGCAAAGCGCCATCGATATGACTTTTATTGTGCAAGTGAACCATAGCTCAAAACCCACATTTGACAAAAAGTGGCACTTACCACTTTCTGCATATGGCACCCTTCGATTATAACTGAACATAGTTACAATTGATGAACGTTCACATTGAGAGCCTTCGAATGTTTATTCATGGGAAGCATGCTTGCGTTAAGTTTCAATCCTTCTCTGACGCGAACTGGGAATTTCATTTAATTATTCAGTTTGTGGCTCCAATGTATCGATTCGTAAAATATTCATGATATTGGTTGTGGCATATGATTTATAACCAAAGGGGAGTATGTAGAAAATACATCAGTTTGACGTGAGAAGGAGAAATTCTTGAAATATTCAGACAATTTGTTTTGCTGCTACGTATTTTCCATCTTGAATGAATGTAGGCCGTTTCATCAAGTGGTGATTATTTTCAGTTCCATTTACACATTGATATTTGATTTTATCTATATCCATTTGCAAATGCCACTCACAATATTTTCCAATCCATTCTCTGTGCATTTATTCAATATAATAATATATGTCTTTATTGATATTGCCAGTAAATATAAATAACAATTTGTCCAAATGACACAGAGTAATGAGAAATTGTAGATCAATCCCACCAGCAAATATAATTTTCCTCAATGTTACTCTGAATACAGGAATATATAAATAAATTGAAGAGCAAAAAATAATAGTTTAAAAAAACTAAAAAACACGCTTTTATAGAAAATCAGACTGAAAAAATAGAAAATAAGAAAAACATTCATTTTATTTAAAAAAAAGCGTGGGGTGCATGGTATCGGCTCGGCCAACAATTACCTGTGATCTGAAACATTTCTTACTTTACTGCCCTAGGTGTGTAATGTACTATATAATTATTGATACCATGCACCCCACGCTTTTTTTTAAATAAAATATTTTATTTTTTTATTTTCCAGTTTTTCAGTCTGATTTTCTATAAAAGCGAGTTTTTTAGTTTTTTCAAACTATTATTCATTTTCAACTTTTTAGTTTAGTTTTCTATTAACGCGTGTTTTCAGTTTCTCAAGTTATTATTATTATAATTAATTTTTTCAACTATTATTCTTCAATATTGAATAGAATCGGACCATAATCACAAAACTCGCGGCCATTTTGGAGCCGCCATCTTGAATCCTCCAATTTTGACAAAATAATCATAATCTCCGACCCCAAAAACCCCCACATACCAACTTTGAATAGAATCAGACCATAATCACAAAACTCGGCCGCCATTTTGGAGCCGCCATCTTGAATTTTCCAATTTTCACAAAAGAATCATAATCTCCGACCACGAAAACCCTCAGATACCAATTTTGAAGCGAATCGGACTATAATCACAAAACTTGTACGCCATATTGGAGCCGCCACTTTGTTTTTTTCTTCACACAAAAATTTCTTGATGCATTGTCACCAGAATTATGTACACCTGTCAAATTTCAAATCATTCGGACGTCTGGAAGTGGGTCAAAATCGCGCCCAAAGGAGTCGGTTACAAACAAACAAACAAACAAACATACAAGTAAAGCTTATATAAAGCGTGTAAAAAGCACCAGGATTCGACAATCTGACCACTGAGACTATTAAACTAATTGCTAATAATATCATCCCCTTGTTTATATTATAAACTGCTCAATAAAAACGGGAAAATTCCCATCTGCTTTTAAGATTTCTGTAATAAAACCACTACAGAAAAATGGAAGCAAAGAGAATGTCTCAAATTATCGTCCAATCTCTTTGATCTCGAATCTCGCTGAAATATTTGAAATGTTACTGAAATCGCGTATCACAAACTATTTGAAAAATATGGAACACTATCAGAGAAGCAATTCGTATTCAGGGAAAAGAAGTCAACGCAAGACGCCATATTATGATTCATCCAGAATATGCAAATATGTCGACAAAACGAAACCAACTTTGGCCATATTTATAGATCTGCCCAAAGCGTTCGTTGATCATCTCAAATTGTTGAGAATATTGGAAAGTATTGGAATTCAAGGAAAACCGTATGACCTCATGGAAAACTACCTACAGCAAAGAATACAAAAACTTAGAGTGAATGATAGCCTCAGTGGAGGAACGGTTATACGCTATGGCATTCCACAAGGCACAGTCCTGGGGCCACTACTTTTCAATATTTATCTCAATGATCTATTGAAACTAGAGTCAGGAGGATAGGTGGTGAGTTTTGCCGACGATACAGCAATTATATATGTAGATGATGATTGGCAAACTTCGAAAGAAAAAGCTGAGATAGATATGAAAATAATGAAAGAATGGTTCAAGAGTCGACTTTTAACAATGAACATGGACAAACCCACTCTATACCCTTCACGTCATACTCTAGGAACTTACCAGAATACGACTCTCTTTAATCAAACGGTATCGATGGTCCGAAATATTAAATATTTGGGAGTATTCATAGACTGCAATTTGGAATGAGACATCCACATCACTTTCGTGATAAAAAAATTACGCAGTACATTATCAGAGTTTATATATTTATCAAATATTCTGAGAATTGATCAGCTCCAAACACTATATTATGCCTCAGTTGAACCTCACTTGAACTATGGAATATCAGCTTGGGGAGCGGCAACAAACAATTACACGAAAAACCTTGAAAAAATACAAAAGTGGATCATTAAGATTATATATAAAAAGTCATATACCTACCCCACAAATGAACTATTCCATGAATCGAAGTTATTTGAAGTCCGGCAATATGCCCACAGAAATACATTAAAAGCAATAAACCACAATTACAGCACACGTCATAAAAATAATTTCTCCGTTATACCAAGACCCGAAAAAAATACCTTACAAAGAAGTTACGCCTATCTGGGACCTAAATTCTATCTTGATCCCTCCTGAAATTTATTCAAATAAAAAATGAATGAGCTACCATTCACGCCTTGTCATTCATCAATATATCGACATGAAAAATTCATACCAAAGTTGAAAAAAAAACAATAGCAAACTATTGACAAAAGATGCATATACATATAAATAATTACCGGACATATCCTTCTTGCACTTTTCATATTCTCCCAATTTACTTATTCATTCATCATGATATCGAAACCCATAGACTATGTAGACAATTTTCACTCCTCACAAGTTCGCCTTTTGGTGATTAGCCTACTATGACTAGGTCTCAGAAGTTAATAAAATGTTCCGCACCTTCGACATTTTGCGCATCATCTTCCTCTTTATATCCTGATATGATATTATTTACTCGTAGTTAGTGTTATTTTATATATTTCTGTTGTTTTTACAAGCTTTATATTAGCTTCACTTGTATGTTTGTTTGTTTGTTTGTTTGTTTGTTTGTTTACCGACTCCTTTGGGCGCGATTTTGACCCATTTCCAGACGTCCGAATGATTTGAAATGTGGCAGTGTACATAATTCCGGTGACAATATATTAAGTAATTTTTGTATGAAGAAAAAACAAAATGGCGGCTCCAATATGGCGTACGAGTTTTGTAATTATGGTCCGATTCGCTTCAAAATTGGTATCCGAGGGTTTTTGTGGTCGGAGATTATGATTCTTTTGTCAAAATTGAAAAATTTGAAATGGCGGATCCGAAATGGTGGATGAGTTCTGTGATTATGGTCTGATTCTATTCGGAATTAGTATGTGAGGGTTTTTGGGGTCAAATATTATGTTTCTTTTGTAAAAATTGAAAAATTCAATATGGCGGCTTCAAAATGGCGGCCGAGTTTCGTGATTATGGTCCGATTTGCTTCAAATTTTGTATCTGAGAGTTTTCGTCGTCGGAGATTATGATTCTTTTGTCAAAATTGAAAAATTCAAGATGGCGGCTCCAAAATGGTGGACGAATTTTGTGATTATGGTTTGATTCTATTCAAAATTGGTATGTGGGGGTTTTTGGGCTCGAATATTATGATTCTATAGTAAGAAATAGAAAAATTTCAAGATGGCGGCTTCAAAATGGCGTCCGAGCTTTGTGATTATGTTCTGATTCCATTCAAAATTGGTATGTGTGGGTTTTTGGGCTCGAATATCATGATTCTTCTGTAAAAATTGGAAAATTCAAGATGGCGGCTTCAAAATGGCGGCCGAGTTTTGTGATTATGTTCTGATTCCATTCAAAATTGGTATGTGTGGGTTTTTGGGCTCGAATATCATGATTCTTTTGTAAAAATTGAAAAATTCAAGATGGCGGCTTTAAAATGGCGGCCGAGTTTTGCGATTATGGTCTGATTCTATTCAAAATTCGTATGAGGGGGTTTTTAGGGTCGAATATTATGATTCTTCTGTAAAAATTGGAAAATTCAAGATGGCGGCTCAAAAATGGCGGCCGAGTTTTGTGATTATGGTCTGATTATATTCAAAATTGGTATGTGGGGGTTTTTGGGGTCGGAGATTATGATTACCTAAATTGATAAGATCATTCCATTTTTTAATTTGCAAACGAATAATAAAAATAATAGTTAAAAAAACTAAAAAAACACGCTTTTATAAATAAACCACACTAAAGAGTAGGAAATAAATATTTGAAAATAAAACGTTTATGAAAAACAGACTAAAATTAAAAAAATATTTTATTTAAAAAAGCGTAGGGTGCATGGTATCAATAATTATATAGTACATTACACACCGAGGCGATACCATGCACCCCACGCTTTTTTAAATAAAATAAATTTTCTTTTTTCATTTAGTCTGTTTTCTAAAAGCGTTTTTAGTTTTCAACTTCTTTATATCCTGATATGATTTTAATTTATTTTTTAATTATTTCTCTTTTATTTTTTTTTTTTTTTTGCGTGAATAAATGAATTATTTCATCTTCCTCTTTATATCCTGATATGATATTATTTACTTGTAGTTTGTGTTATTTTATATATTTCTGTTTTTTTTTATTAGGCTAGTTTTACTCTCGCTACCAAGGCTTGCCTTGATAAGTAGTATGTATGTATTTACCATATTGTACTTTTTATTTCATTCTTATAATGTTACTTTTTGCGTGAATAAATGAATTATTCCACCTTATTCATGATTTTCAGCGAGTCGGGGACCATACGTGACCTTTGTATGGACCAGTTGGTTCAAACAACTTCCAAGGGATGCAGAAAGCTTTCCTCAATCTCTTGATTACTAGATGAATTGGTGCGATATATAATTTTTTACTTTGATTCGGAATAGAGATTAGTTATAGTGGTTTTAAAGTTTGTTGATGATATAATAATCATCTGATTCCTGCAAAACTTTGCATATAAGTCTTCATAATTTTTTTGGGGTCCACGATATTAGTTAAAATGCTTCCCTGAAATCCCCGGTATAGGTAATAAGATCTGCGATTTCATATCAGTCAGGATAAATTCACAATAGACTCGGAAATTTTGAGGAGCCGTTTCTATCGATAATCTCACTGGAACTTCGTACTAACTCCAGTAATCTCAATGAACAACACACAATAGAAGTGGAGAGATATGCAAATTTTTCCTCAGTTCATAATTTGAGAGCTGATTATTATGCTAAATCGTAAATGACCAGAAAATATTGTCAGAAAATTATGTTTTAAGAGGTTAACTATTAAACTTAATACTGTGAACAATATCACGCATAAAATGGCATCATACACTCGTGATTCACGAGAGTGCAACAAGTCAGTTTACATTCTGTATATTATATAGTACCTGGGAGTCAATGAACATTATATTAAGTTTTAATTTAAATCAATCAAAGCATTCAGGGGTGTAAGAAATTAAATCCAACCTAGCCAAAATGATGACCAAATACAATTGGAAACATTCCTGAAATACATCATAAAGACTATAAATATCATGAACCCAGTTTTCAAGATATATATTTGAACTACTTTCCACACCATAATTTTCAACACAAAATTAATATTATTAGAAATTCAAAAATATGGCGACAACCAACTATCAAACTTAATACTGTGTTAACTATTAAACTCAATACTGTGAACAATCTCACGCAATCGGAGGCAATAATATATCTCCATTGATGAATTGAAGAAAATGTTTTCCACTTCGTGAGATTGTTTACTTTTTTTTTGTAGGCAGGAATAACTTTACCTATTCTGTTATTTTTACCGACTTCATCTAACAGTTTGGATATAACGAGGTTCGTCTGTTTCCATTAGTAAAAAATTGATTTTTTTGCAGAGGAAGAGTTTGAATACGTATCGCCAGTAGTCTGCAATGAATGTGAATATGGATTATCAGACTCTCTTTTCACATTTCTCAAACAATCAGTTTGAAATTCCACATATTAAAATATTCATTGCTTCTGAAAATTGCCAGTGTTTTCTCACATCTCCGACCTGGTCAGATGGGTTGAGCGAACAGTGGTTCTCAGAATATAGTTGAATTTGATTATTTTTTTATTTTTTTCAATATTCGTTCTTATTTGAACCAGTGTAGTTCGTTATAAAATGGCATCATACACCCGTGATTCACGAGAGTACAACAAGTCAGTTTACACCCTGTATATTATATAGTACCTGGGAGTCAATAAACAGTATATTGAACTTCAATTTAGATCAAACAAAGCATTCAGGGGTGTAAGAAATTGAATCCAACCCATCCAGAATTATGACGATTTCGTCATCTATCATCACTAGCAGGAAAGTTCACAACCTTTAATATTCAGTTTCCAAATTTCACTTGTTTATGTATAATCGTTCCAAAAATGAGAGGGGGGGAGCGGACTTTTGAAAAGCACTGTATTTTTAAGAATTTTAACCTGGAAAAACTACTTTTGGTGAGTATTTTCCAAATATTTTTCAATAATATATCATGACAAGTACACCTATTTTTTATGCTTTTTATACTTCATTATATGAGAAGCCATTGTAACAGAGCTTCGGGAAATAATTTAATTCAATTCGAAACGTCGGCAAGAAAACACTAGTTTCTTCTCCAACGTATACTGATTCCAATCCCAACTAAACTACGGAAAAATGCTTTCTTGCAGATCTACCATCTCACTGTCTACCAGATACAGAGAGACGACCACCTCCTGAACAGAGGGCTGGATCTTGGAAATAGAGAAATAGTGGATGTCACAGCAGGAGTTCCGCAAGGATCAGTTCTTGGACCATTTCTCTGGAACGTGTCCTATGATGGAGTTCTCAGGAAAAGTTACCCGGAAGGAGTCGAGGCCGTCGCTTCTGCCGACGACTCAGCTTTAACAGTGCGCTCAAATAGCGAATATGAACTCAAGCATGAAGCAGAAATTGCAATAGAAATCGTGGAAAACTGGATGGAGGAGAGTGGTCTCACACTGGCAAAACACATCGTTTCAACCAGCAAAACACCTGAAGTACCTGGGAATCACTCTCAGCGAGAACGGAGACTACAGGCAACATATACGTAGGTCAGCAAAAAAAATAGAAGGAAGCATAGCCACACTATCGAGGATCATGCCAAATATTAGCGGACCTAGCAGCCAAAAAGAAGCATGTTACACGGAGTAGTCAAATCTGTCCTACTGTATGGGGCACAGCTATGGCACACCGTCCTAGAAAAGGTAACATACAAAAACCTTCTGACAAAAGTGGGAAGAAAAAGCCAAATGTTATGTTATTACTGGTTATTTGTAGTGATAGAATGCCAGACTATTCAGTGAAGAGCGGTGTGGAGTTCTTTGGACCGCTTTGCTAGTTTCAAATTTTTTATGTTTCAAGCAAAGTTTTAGAAATTGTAAATTTGAATGGACGCCAGAATTTTTATGTAAACTAGGACAAAAATCCAAAACCTCTATTCAATAATGATTGCACATCAATTAACTTTCCTTCTGTGAATAACTACAACAATAAAACAAATACCAACTCATAACAATCTATTTACAAAAATTCACATCTTTTCCAATTTCAGAACATTTGAATGCAGAAAACTAATATTGTTTTGTTTGCTGAACTGTCGGTTTTTTCGATGACGATGTACCTTGATTGTATTTTCCTTGTCTAGCACTTAGCTAAACTCCACGAAGTGGATTGGCTCGCAATCAGGGGGTACTTATAGCTGCTGGGCAACCGATCAGGTGAACACAAACATCAGCTTCTGGTCCATCAAGTGTGTTCTCAGCGATTTAACATGAACACAATATTGTTTGTGTCAGGGTTTGATATACAAAAATTCTATTTCTTGAAACTTGGAATCTTTCCAATGCACTGCTCAACTCATTGTTGTTACAGTTGAGTGATCTCATCAAGAGATTATTACTTAAAATTAATTGGGTATACAAATGAATAATATCCAATACTGAAATTGAAGAACTATCATTAATAATTCTTATGAATTAACGAAAATTGATCTTTGCTTTATATATGGAAGGGATGATTTTTTCTCTGATCTTGAACAGCCAAGATATTTCGTTATCAATAATTAAAAGTCAGAATTTGAGACAATCAAGTTTGTTAAATTTGATTTACGAAAATGACTTCAATTTCAGCGATATTGAAGAAACGTATATGAGAATAAATGTTTGACCAGCCGTCAAATACTTCTGCAAAAAGGTTTCTGAAAATTCAAAGAAAATTCCAAATTCCAGGTATCAAATTTATACATGAAAGATACATATTAGATCATTTCAACCACATCAAAATCACAGCTCGGTGATTATTGTTACCAAATATGGAACCATACCAAAGATATATAAAAACTCATGAAAAAATATACATGTGGGATTCATAATCCTGACAGAATTCTTCAAAAATATATAATGAACGACACTGCTATTCTTAGTCAGATTGACCTAAATGAATCTAATTACTGTGTTGATAACCAAAAATGCATAGATGACTTCAGATACTTCCCTTGTGAAAAATTATCTAACGATCTCTTAAAAATCATTTGAATGTGACATATTTAAAATATCTACGGTCCAAACATAAGTTTCCAATACATACCTTCCTTGAAATCATACACTATTCACTGATTTGAAATCATATTCGCGGAGAAAGGAAAATGCTCTGATTTTATATATTATTTCAACATGGCATCTTCTACTCTTCAATGGCCGACGAGCTTCAGAAAACAATATATCTTAATTGTCGAAAGATCAGCATCTGCAGCGCCTATAGAACAACGTCAACAAAAGCATTGAATGTAGTGGCGAGAGATCCCGCTATGCCTGCTAGCCAAAGAAAGACACAGACTCCACCTGGGGAACCAAAAAAATAGGGAAGAATCAGAACCCTGGATGCTTGGCAAGAGGAATGGGAGAGATCGGAGGGGGTAGCCGAATGGACAAGAACGCTGATCTCACAACTTGGGAAATGGCTGAAATGCGATTATCGGTGCATAGACTGTCACCTGACACAAATCCTCACAGGCCATGGAGCTTTCAGAACGTACCTGAAGAGATTCAAGACAGCAGAAACAAGGAATGCAAATACTGCAGAGCGATAGACACAGTAGCACATACATTGTTCCCATTGTGCCCCAGATGGCACACCCAAAGGCAGACGCTACACACAAGAATGGGAACTGCCGACCTAACCACTGAGAACTTCTTGGAAGTGATGATCATGGAGAAGAAAAAATGGAAGAATATACACAATTTCATTAGGACAGTAATGACAAGAACGAACGGAAATACAGACCAGTACTGCGTAGATGATTATACCAATCCGGTAGTTCCTGCGCAGTACCCTCCGGAGGAGAGGGGTTTTTAGTCGGTGCGAGCCCGGCAACGAGCGTATCCGTAGGGGTTTTTCCTCTCGCGATTGAAAAAAGAATAGGTACAGAGGATATTAAAGCTTGTATAGACACGAATAATACGTTGATTTCAATTTCTGGTCGACTTAAATGTCGATGAAAATTTGTCTGGGCTACATATTCAAGTAATTTTCTCGAAAAGTTCGTGTTGATTCCAAAATATCCATTGAAATTCAGGCAGATGAGATGCGCTTCACACAAAATCCTCCATATTTCTCCTAACGTACCAAAAAAAAGCGAAAAGTCATTCCCGGGGTTTCGCGATTTATTCAAATGTATTCTCTAAAAATTATTCGCTTCCCGAATGGACTTAATTGTGCGTTGAATCCCCTGTTGGATGATAACGTAGACCTCGAACGTGCGTTTTGTCCTGAATTCCGCTGTGGAAGGGGTGAGTGATGTGTTTCTGCTGGAATTTTTCATAATTAAAAGAGTCTGTAAAAAGTAGGTGTGAAATGTAAATGGAAATGAGAGAGATATGCTTCCGAAAATGTGAATAATTCGAAAGAATTCCAGTGGTCTGAGAACATCCAATTCGTGTGTGCTGCAGTAAATCGTATAATGAATGGGTTGAACGAATGCTACTGGAAAATTAGAATGAGCAACACGCTGCAGTTATTATTATAGTAGGCAGATTATTTTAGACAAAACCTCGCTTCATATGTAGTCAACAAGAGATGTTCGAAGAACTTCAACTTTTTATTTTTCGGAATAAAAGGTAAAATCGGGATTTGTAATTTTCTTGATATTGGAAATCTGAAATCTGCACATGGTGGCAAAGTTTTTTCAATTGGTTTTGGTTTATTACTCACCCACCCAATTTGAACCAATTCAGACTTTTATTTATTTCACGTTTTCTCAACCTTACAATTTTTCGGCTGATTCAAATTTCGTAAAATAAAAAAAACAGTTGACATGTAATACACTCATCTGCTGGACGGATTTTTTCTGTTTGAAAATGTTTTTAATTGTATATTCTCAACAAAAATTATTAATTTTTTTAAAGACATGCTTTTATTCATACAATGCACAAAAAAAACAAAAATTCTTTCATTGTTTGTCTAGGTTGTGAGTACCAGATTCAAAATCTTGCCGCGAAAGATACCTATTTTGTATCCGGGAAAGCTTTCGAATCTGTTATTCACAGAATAACCTAGATCAGACAATGAAACCAATTCATTTTTTCCTCTCAAGTGCATTTGTATAAAAAAAGCTTGCCTTCAGTTTTTTTTTCAATTTTCATTTTCAACTTTTCAGTTCTGTTTTTATTACAACTGATAAAAACTTTTGGAACGTAGTTCCTTATCGCGCGTTGCGAACGGGGGCTAGACGGAATAAATTAAGACCAAAAGTTGTAACGAGACTTTCGCTATGGTTGTAAGCCGTGCGGCGTGCGCGTGATCCTCTGTCTGTCTCTCTCTCTCTCATAGAAAGCAAGCCAGTTATTTTCGTTTCGTCTTTCTATTTCACATTGAACAGTGTGGTGTCGCGACGATTATTTTTGTTGAGTGTATACAGGTTTTTTGTACATAATAAATAATAAAAAATGATAACAATAATGAATCCTGACAGTGTTTCTGCACAAGTTCCGGATATTGCTGATGGAGTTAGGTAAGTAGAGATTTTATTCAGACAATAATAAATGCTTATTATTTTCAGCAAGTACGCATTTAACATCTCTTTACTATTGTGCTAACCAAGTCATACGCGTTATGATCTCTCCATTATTGTGTGTTTCGCAAGTGTACGCGTCATACTTCAATAAATTTAAAAGCAAATTATATTTTAATATCACAATATCAATGCGTATGTATTCAGCAAGCCGTGCGTGTTCTAACCTATACGCTGTTGTTTTACGATATATAGAGAGAATATATTATATATTAATATATATATATATATATATATATATATATATATATATATATAACACTTTTGTTTAAAACGCGCATTATAGTGTAAAAAAAAAGACAGAGAATATATATATATATATATATATATATATATATATATATATATATATAAAATATTATTATAACTTAAAAAAAATTGAAATTTTATTACAATTCCTTGACTAATTAATCGAAAGGAACTTCGTTCCATCCGGGTGTCCCTTGACACCTCTCAAGTTTTTTATATTTTTTTTTCGTTATTTATTTTTTATTTTTAGTATTTCTATTGTCAAATAATTATTTGAGTGATTTTCATCTGATTTATTTCTGAATTTTCACAAAAAAATCATAATTTCTGACCCCGAAAACCCCTAGATACCAATTTTGAATAGAATTGGACCATAATCACAATAATTGTCCGTTATATAGAAGCCGCCATTCTGTGTTTTTCCTAAAAAAAATTAATATTACATTGTCGCCGGAATTATGTACACCTGCCAAATTTCAAATCAATCGGACGATCAGAAGTGGGTCAAATTTAACTTGCAAGATTTGATTACATACAGACAGACACCGGGGCAGGTGAAACTAAGAAGAAAAGCTTGTAAAAAATCTTCAACTCCAAAAACCCCCACATACAATTTTGAATACAATCGGACCATAATCACAAAACTCGTCCGCCATTTGCGAACCGACATATTGAATTTTATTTTGATATCAAATTCATAATCTCCGACCCCGAAAACCCCTAGGTACCGATTTTGAATAGAATCGAACCATAATCACAAAACTCGTGTACCATTTTTGAGCCCCATATTGAATTTTTGAATGTTGGTGAAAAAAACATAATCTCCGACGTCAAAAACCCCTAATACCAATTTTGAATAGAATTGTACCCTAATCACATATTGGAGCCGCGATTTCGGTTTTTTTTCTTGACAAAAATTTCATAAAGCATTGTCACTGGAAATACGTACACTTGCCAAATTTCAAATCAATCGGACGATTAGAAGTGGGTCAAATTTAACTTGCAAAATTTATTACCGACACACAGACAGACACCGGAACTGGGTGAAACTAAATAAAAGCTTGTAGAAATACAAATATGCTGAAAAAATTGTCATAACTGATGCAAAATGGCTCTAGTTCTGAATTTCCGAATCCATTTTCAAACAATAGACCTTGCTAATTTATTCTCTAAAATTTTTCTCCGAAGTAGTACTTACAAAGTAATCAAGTTGATCTTGGTACAACAATAATAATAAATTCATTCAACAATATATATGAAAATACAGATAAAGGTAAATAAAAGCTGAATAAATACATAGCCACAAAAGGAATCCTTGTCCGCGGCATGGTATATCCAACATTACGATCCAAAAAAGTTCAGAGAATATGTATTGTAACGTTTATGTGCAGAGCAGTATAAGTTACAAGTTGTATATAAATACTTACACTATAGACCCACATATAAGCATATAATTTTTATTATTCTCGTAGTTTAGAAAAGATATATCAAGATGATAATCTGTCAACTACATATTTCTGTATAAAGTTAATAGAAAGGCACCTGTATTATATATTTCATCTCTGGAGTAATTCTTATCATATGATAGATTCATTTAAAAATGGAGAGTATATTTACTCACAAGATATCAATTCGTTTGGTCAGCAAGTATCGGCCACCAGTATCAGTGGTGCGAGCAGCAGTGGTTGCCTATCGATAGTCGCTAAGAAACTTCTATTTCTGCTAAATTCACAAACAATGGTTCTACTCATACCATTTATCCAAACGAGCTGTGCACAGTTTGTAACCAAGCTCAGATGGAGACACTCGATCACATTTTCCTTTAATTGCGTCATATATTGTATAATGAAACCTTTCCTGAACTCCTTAACAAATATGACTGCTTTGGCCCATACTCTTGTCACTCTTTCAGTTGATAAAGCTAAAACCATTGCTACATACCTATGGAACGTTCTAAAACTATGAACTTTCCTTATCAATGAATGAAAGTTTTTCTGTGCTCACCAGTATAATACTCTCCACTACTTCTTCTTCTTGAAGTTGCCATCTTCAATTTATGAATTTTATCTAATAATTACAAAAGTCGTCCGCCATCTTGAATTTGTGAATTCATAATCTCTGACCCCGAAAACCCCCACATACCAATTCTGAAGAGAATCGGACCATAAACACAGAGATCATCGGCCATGATTTATGAATTTTAGAACATTCATAATCTTAGACCCTGAAAACCCCACATACAATTTTAATCAAATCGGACCATAATCACAAAACTCGTCCTCCAATTGGGCCGCCATCTTGAATTTATTCATTTCGACAACAAAATTCATAATCTCCGACCCCTAAACCCCACATACTAATTTTGAATAGAATCGGACCATAAACACAGAGATCATCGGTCATCTTGGAGCCCCATTATTTTTTTAAAAATTTCCCAAAACCCCCAATACCAATTTTGAATCGAATCGGACCATCTAAATCTCTCCGCCATCTTGTTTTTTTCCTTACAGAAATTCCATGAGCCGCCATTTCAATTCTCAAAACTCCTTCGCCATTTTGGAGCCGCCATCTTGAATTTATAAATTTTGACACAAATTTCATAATCTCTGACCTATATTTGTTTCTTTTTCTACTTGTTTTTATGATTGTACTTCCCCAATACTTTCTTGTTTGTAATACATTATGTACGCATCAATTACCAGTTTACGTATATCAGGTTAACATTATCATTATTAACTATTAGGTTTAACACACACCACTTATTTATCCTGTTTAATGATAAATCGCACCATTGTCATAAAATGTATTTTTTGAGAGGCAATAAATCTATTAATATTATCATTAAGAAACCTGTCGTAGGTGTAACTACCAAATTGGGACAGCCACATGACGTCAGAGAGATATTTGACAGAAACAGGTGATCGATTCGAAGCAGAGAAAAAGTGATTAGAATATGAAAAGGATACCGAATGAAGGTTAGAGTAAATTTAAATTAACAACGAACTTGGATTTCCGGTTCTCTGGTGAAAATGGAAGTGGAAGAAGTTTCCGGAAAAGGTTTCTCTTTTTGCTGAGAAAGGGAACTCGATGTTTTCTCGAGTAGTAGTTTTGAGAAAGTGGAGATTTGAGTACAGTTTCCAGTTTCCACAGTATTTTTCAGCTCAGCCCAACTACTCGATTGATAAGTAATTACTTGTCAGTCTTTCCTTAAGTTTTTTTCATGACTTTGGCAATGTTAGAGATCGATGATATTGGTCATAATTTTCAATTTCAATTTTATTTCCTTTTTTAATGAAAGTTTGATAACAGCAATTTCAATTTGGAATACTCCGTTTTCGAGTTATTTATGTATAAATAAATCCTCAGAGTTTCTGCCCGAATGTTGTTATTTTGGCGTTTTCTTCTATTGAGGAATATATAATGGCAACTATTTGATTTTTGAGTTGGGTATAATTTTTTCTTTCTTTTTTTTCTTATGATCGACTTCAATCTGCTCTGCCAAGTTTTCACCCATATTTGTAAAAAAAATCACAAATGTCTCGGATATGTCCCTTTTGTTTTTTTAAAGTGTCCCCTGTCTCGTTTTTTAGGTAAATAAATATTGAGTTAGTGTACTCATGCTCCCTGAATATAGGTAAAACATTTTTCTGGCGTGTTTTTCCTCCTGAACACGAAACCGGAAGAAAAATGTGGCGGTCTCAAACCGTTTCCGAATTAGTACACTTTTACTTTTTTATAACCTCATTTTCAAGCACCGTTTTCTCGCACAAAAATCATCAAAATGCCTTCTTTCAAAAGCGTAAACACAACATTATATCACTCATTCTCGGCACAATTTGGCACAAATACAGTCGTCCACCGAAAAAATCCTCCTTCAACACGTACATTCTAGTCCTCTCCTCGCATCATCAACAACAACCTAACCTAACCTCAATCTGAGTCAGATGTTAGAGGTCAGGATGTACGTGTTGAAGAAGGAGGACTTTTTCCATAGAATGAGTGATTTAGTATTCGTGGTTAATACTTTTTGAGAGAAGGAGGCATTTTAAATTATTTTTGTGGGAGAAAACGGTGCTTGAAAATGAGGTTATAAAAAAGTAAAAAGTGTTCTAATTCGGAAACGGTATGAGACTGCCACATTTTTCTTCCGAATTCGTGTTCAGGAGGAAAAATCACGTAAGAAGAGTATTTTTCCTATATTCAGGGGGCATGAGTACACTAATTCAATATTTACCTTTAGATTCCATAATTCACGTCTGAAAATGCTTTTTTTCATCCTGTTTCATCAGTCCAGTCAATTTATTTTGAAATTTCTCCAACTTCATTTTATTATCGTTACTGGGATCGTTTTGCATCACTCTATGGAGCATATCTCGTTCATGTATAGATGTTATCAGTTCTCTAGTTATTCGAGATGACCAACACATTTTTTTTATTTCTGATCTTTTGACTCTGATCTTATTGGCTTGTTCAATATATTGTTGCAGTTTGGAGATAAAATGTTCTGTGATGAGTAAAATATTTTCTCCATCAAACACAATATACACCTATCCATGTTTCATTTCGTAACAATTCTGTTAGTTTATCTTTATCCAGAAAATATTTATATTTTGGTTTGTTATATTTTTTTTTTTTTGTCTAATTTCAGGTAGAGACATTTTAACAGCGAAAGGATAGTGGCCAGTGATGAATTTTTGCATAACAATCGGTGTCAATGTAATACCTGTAATATTTTATTTGACAAAGCAGTGATCAAGATATGCATTTTTTCTTGTGGGTTTGTTGATATTGGAAAAAAATCAATTTCCAGCCATTACATTGAGTTGGTTTTCAGTTTTTTCTGATTTTTCTAGTATATTGATATTCACCTCACCTGAGATTATGTGAATATCTTTTTGTTCATACAAGATAATAGGTAATTGTTGAAATCCTGTATGAAAGTTTTTCCGCATTTGTTGCAGACTGTTTATGCATTATTTTAAAAAAAAAAAATTTTACTTCCACAATTCAATTATAACAATCACTCGGTTCCATCGATGAGTTGATCAAAATGTATTGCAGTAATTTTCGAAATGATATTTATGTCCAAACAATCTGAAAATGTATGCAATATATCATGAACCTCCAGTGAATTCAGTCGACGGGAATAACCATCCCATTGAAACATTCATAAACTTTCCTTCGCCATACCATAAATCACGAAACTCGCATAAAAAAACATCAGTTTTTCTCGAATCATCGAATAATGAAAACACGCATGAACCGATACAAGCAACACATTCGTTATTTCCTTTTGATTTGGTCTGCAGGGATTTACGAGCGAAAACACTAGGCATTTTTTAAACCGACGAGCTCCATACATCACAGAGCTGGGCAGTGTCTCGTGAAAACATAAAACCCTACACGAGGAAAGTTGAAAAATCGCGATCCGCGTGGATGCGAATCCGATGAAAAAATCCGGGCAGAATACGGCATGCGACATTCGTCGACCAATGGAAAAAAGAGTAGAAGGATCGAAATCAACGACAGAATTGGAATACTGATCAGACAGTGTGTCGTAGTGTACCCATGTTCATGACAAATTCCAAATGAATCGAATGTATATGAACTGATTGAAAGCTCTGAGTGACAAAAAGCTCATTTGAATTTTGCGGAGGGCTCGGGAAATTTGGTGAATTCTATCCGTGAATGATCCATCTGTTCTTATAATGAATAAGATTTATATTACTGGTACGAGGAGTCAGAAATAAAAAAATATACAGGCACAGAAAAATTTTAAAAAAAGAACTGAAAAGCAAAAAATAAAATGAACCTTTTTAGTCTTAATAACCAAGCTCCTAAACTAATGTAAGTAATAAATTTTGAGTCGCCGCCAAACAAACAAACGAATTAATTATGTAAAGCGTAATATGATGGCAGTGGGGTGCAATGATCTGGCTTCCCGACGTTCTCATATCATCCTCAAGAGATTCTAATTGAATCTTTAACACGTTCGCTGCCAATATATTCTAGGTTATGTTACTCGGAAGCCAATATTAATTTTTGAAAAAATTTTATAATTTTCGTGCTAACACAAACCAACTTTTGGCGTTGTTTTTTTTTATTTGCTCCATTTTTTTTTTTTAGTTTTTCAAGAGTCACCGGCACTGTCACCGAAATATTGGACCTATGTGCCAAGTGGCTCTGATAAACGTCAGATTTTTCAAAATTAATTATTGGTATAGGCAACTCCAAACAACATCAATGATTACTAATAATTTATTTTCTATAAAATCACCAACACGAAATAACTGAAAACTTGTAAAAACTACATTTTTTACAAAACGCAAAAAATATGCTCATTGACGTACAACTAACAAAATAAAAATACTCAAAACTAACCAAACGTTTGATTTTTATCGACAAAGAACACTTTTCTTTAGAAGAAAAAAAAATTGAGAGGTGTCAAGGGACACCCGGAGGGAACGAAGTTCCTTTCGAATAATTACTGGAGGCATTGTAATAATTTTTATTTTTTTTAAGTTATAATAATATTTTATATATATATATATATATATATATATATATATATATATATATATATATATATATATATATATGCACTCTGTCTGTCTATTCTTTCGTACACGTCATAGATGCGCGGGACTTTGTAAACACAACATAGTGTGTTATATATATATATATATATATATATATATATATATATATATACTCTCTCGACTTCGTAAACACAACAGCGTATAGGTTAGAACACGCACGGCTTGCTAAATACATACGCATTGATATTGTAATATTAAAATATAATTTGCTTTTAAATTTATTAAAGTTATGACGCGTACACTTGCTAAACACACAATAATGGAGAGATTATAACGCGTATGACTTGGTTAGCACAATAGTAAAGAGAGGTTATAATGCGTACTTGCTAAAAATACATGAGCATTTATTATTGTCTGTATAAAATCTCTACCTACCTAACTCCATCAGCAATATCCGGAACTTGTGCAGAAACACTGTCAGGATTCATTATTGTTATTATTTTTTCATTATTTATTATGTACAAAAAACCTGTATACACTCAACAAAAATAATCGTCGCGACACCACACTGTTCAATGTGAAATGGAAAGACGAAACGAAAATAACTGGCTTGCTTTCTATGAGAGAGAGAGACAGAGAAACACGCACACGCCGCACGGCTTATAACCATAGCGAAAGTCTCGTTACAACTTTTGGTCTTAATTTATTCCGTCTAGCCCCCGTTCGCTACGCGCGATAAGGAACTGCGTTCCAAAAACAACAGAAATCCTTCACAAAAATAAACAATGTATTATATCAAAACATAAAAACCATGAAAAAGTGGTTCTCCATCATTTGGATTTTTTGCAAAATACAGCGAGCGCAAAATAACCGAAAAGCTATTTTAACTGATACTATTTGCTATTGTCTTACAATGAAAAAAAGGGTCATTTTTCCAATAATCTTGAAAATGCCGTAGCCTAACATTTCCCATATGAAGGAACACCTCCAAAAAAACCGATAGCTCGGTCACTGTAACGTCCTTCCAAAAGCATATACGAGACTTGTTCTTCAGTGGACTTGGATAAAAAATCGTTGATTGCATTTTCGTTTGTTCGACAACTTCTTGAAGAAACTGAGCTAAAGACACTCTATGTCTAAAATAGTCTATAGGAGTATTTCCAATCTGAGGAACAAGCAATCTTTTTTTTTTTCAAAAAGGGAACATTTTTCATATCTTGGGGGTTTGTTTTTCCAGTCAACATTTGTACCTTTCGTATCATTGTTACTCGTTGCAATATTTGGTTGTTGGTCGGCGTCGTCAGTATTTTGTTGTATGTTATCTGCACTTACAACCCCGTCATCACTAGAATCCCACCCCATGGACACCACTGACTCCACGTCGTCAAACTCATCACAGTCAGAGTTTTCTAAAATAGCTAATAATTGTGTAATATTTATTGCGAATTCTCGCTTTTTTTGTTTGAAGGGCCCGGTACAGCACTCTCATCGGTCATTTTCAAACACGACTACCAACTTTTAAAAAGGAAAAAAAGAAATCAGATTCATTATCGTATAAAATAATACTTTCACGCAGTGCCTGCATTGCCACACACGTTAGACTTCAGTGCCAAACTAATTCATCTACGTTATAAACAACCATAGTCGGCGGCTCTTTAAAGAGTCGGTGACACATTGATCGTGTCGACCTGACTCTTATGAGAGCCAGTGTCAAATTGACAATAGAAGTCGACCTGTTTCAGGTGTTTTTAAACAAATACATAATAACGCTAAAAATGAATTTATTCCATAGCTATGGACCGCACTGTAGATATATAAACTTTCGAATGATGGTAACTTCTAGTTCTTCTCTGGACCATGATCGGCGAAGAAATATCGAAATTTTTTGAAAGGCTTGTGATGACAGGAACCATAGGTAGTATTTCTATTGAAATCTAGCTAAAATTGGTTTACAAACATTGCAATAACTTACATTTTCAGAATGTAACAAATATCATATTCTTCAACTGAAAAATGATACAACGTCAAGACATTCGCCATGAGCATAAAATACCAAATTTATAAGCATTATTTTTGTTCATAAATTGTTTTAAGATATTGAAAAAAAAAGTACATCTATACTGATAAAAATAAATAACTTGTCCGCCATCTTGTGTTTCGAAAATGTCATAAATCTGTACCGATTTACAATCTACACTTAATTAGCTTCCCAGACACAAGAAATTTATCAGAATCCGATTACTGGTTTCAAAAATATAAGCAATTAAAAAAAAGTTTATTTATGAGGCTGTGAGCTGGCTACAGAACACCTGGCCAATCGAGTAATAGAGTGGAATGTTTCTGAAATGTAAGTATTCGCAGCAAACATTCGAGAATTCATTTAGTGCCTGGACAAAATTTCTGCACAAGTTTTGAATGTCCTTTTTGTCGGAAAATTGTTCGTAAAGAAACCATCATTACCACGCACTTCATTTACTTGTATCACTTTCAAGTCAGGTTGGCCAAGCGGTCTAGCGCCAGCTTTGAACTCTGGTTCTCGAAAAGGAACATGGGTTGGAATCCTCACACCTGACAGTTTTTTTGTCTTTCCTTTCCTCTTCGAAATTGAGAAATTATTTGTTTTGGGCGTCCAAGTCGGAAGCCGGTACATAAACTCACCTCTCCACTTCATGGCTCTTTCAATGATGTATGCGAGAAGGAAATAAATTACCTGCAACAAAAGGAAATGATACAGTTGTTGGAATATTCCAATACTCCAGAAGACTCATGAATAACGATATCAATAATAATAATAATAGTTTTATTCCTTGAAATGATCATTTAACAATGATATAGGAAACGTCACGAAAAACACAGAAAAAAATTTAAATGTAGATGTAGAATATGGAGTCAAAAAAACTAACATAGGCATTACAATACATTGAACACAGTTATTTCGAAGTAGGTATACTCAAAATATTCATTGTTCGAGTGAAAACATCCCTCTATAAGATACTCTTCAACCTTCCTTTGAAAGTAGGTATTGATGAGATGCTTTTTACATTTGAAGGCAGGCAATTGAATTTCTCGAACCTGATAGAGAGGGTGATTTTCGGAACAATCTCGTACGATGTTGTTGCAGCTTAATTAGATTTCCGTTTCTTGTTAGGTAATTGTGACACATTGAATTAGTTTCGAACTCAGACTCTTGTTTTTTTTACAAAGAGTAAACGATTATAAATGTATATAGATGGTAATGTTGAAATTTTATTTTCTCCAAAAATGGGTCTACAGGAATCTGTGCGACAAAGGCCATACAACATACTAGAATCCTTTTTTGAGAGATAGTAGCTCTAGTAATGTTCATTCCTTCTCCCAACATAAGCATATTGTAAGAAAGTACCGAATGAACCATCGCATAGTAAATGTTCAGCAAATGTTCTTCATTCATAACCTTTTTGAGTTGTATCAATGAATAGAAACTCTACATATTCCATTCGATCAAAATGGGCACCGTTGGCTGGTCAGGTTGACGAGAGTCTTATCGATATCTGAGCCAAGCAACGTCGGGCGCGTTTAGTACTAGAATGGGTGACCACCTGACAAGAAAGGTGTGCGTTAAATGTCCTAACACTGTAGCGTAGTAGCATATTCGCAGCTGCAGGCGTCTTATCAATGAGCACGAGATAAGACGATAGATATACCGTCCTTCGGAGGGGACGTTGACGTTGAGATGGCGGTCCCAAGTTCATAGATGTTGAGTTCGTTAAAGAACCCTACCTCTGAAACAACAGAAGATTCGGCAAAATATCCGGTTGGGGGAAATGGGCTCACTAGGTCGGTGTGCAGAAATAGGCCGACGTTACATAAAGCAATCAAAACATATATATATATATATATATATATATATATATATATATATATATATATATATATATATCGTGTGACCCACTTAAGACCGGAGCATCTACATTTTCCGATTGATTGAATTTTTCCTTTTTTCAGCAGAGAGAGTATTAAATAGTCTAAGTTTCGCCAAATTTGCAAAATATAATTCCAAATTTCAGGGCACACTATGAATTTTTTTATATTCTAAATTGCTAAATTTCTTTAGCGATTTTTTTCGTGAAATTTCTGGTTTGAGCATCCTTCATTTACATAAATCCTGGAATTTCATTTGAAAATATTCATTGGCAACAAAGTTATAACAATAATAATTTTGATAACATACCATTATTTATGAATGTTTCAGACAAATTCTGAGAATCGGCAACACTGTCAACACAAACGTAGAAGATCGTTGGGGTTTCTGGTAGAAATTCGAATTCATAACACAAATTGTTCTCGACTTATAACATATTGTAGAATGGAATTTTTGGAAAAAAAAGAATATCCATAACGTCGAGAAACTGGCTCCTCATGATATCCATTATTGGATCAACCAAGAATTTTCGAATGAAATGAACTTGATTTTGATTCTAATTCCAAATTTTACGATGACTAACAAATGACTTCGATAATACAACATTGAGTAATCTTGGTCCATAATTATCTAGCCCTAATCGATACATTTCAAATTTTTGTTGCTTCCATCAAACCACCATTCAATTCTATGAACTTTTCATATCTCTTTCGAATATTTGTTACAGTATTTTTGAGTTCTTCTGGTGTTATTTCTCTACAAGTTTGACGTATTCTTTCACACAACTCCTGTCTAGTTCTTGGGCAGGATTTGTGAACTTTCGTACAAGAAGACCCCACGAGAACAAGTCAAGTGGGGTAAAATCGGGGGACCTAGGAGGCCATCCAATCAATTCAGTGATAGGAAACTGTTCATTCAGCCAATGTTTAATAATTCCAGCATTATAAACAGAGCATCCATCTACTTAAAAATGTAAGTTTATTCGCTCAACAATAGGAAGATCATGATTAGCATTCCATAGTTCAGTTCTGAAAAATTCTAGTAATTTCATGGAATTTATATTTCCTTCGGAAAAAAATGGGCCTTTGATTCGTTCATTCAATATTCCGCACCATACATGAACTTTTTCCGAATATTATCTTTTGCAGTTTATAACCCAATTAGGGTTTTCGGTTGTCCAAAATCTAGTGTTTTGAGATGAAACAATATCGTTGGTCGTAAAAGTGGCTTCATCGCTGAATAAAATACATTCTAAAAAACGTCTGTTTCTCAGGTATTCTCCTTGTGCCCACAAACAAAATTCTAGTCGTTTTTCTTGATCTCCGTCTTCCAGGTTATGCAAAAACTTGGGTTTGAATAGTTCCATTTTGTATTTTCTCAGGCATCTCCGTATGTTTTCCCTTGGTGAATTCAAATCTAGGCTTGCCAGTCAAACTGGCATTGGGATTATTCCTAAAGTAATCCAATATAACCTGTTTGTGTCCAATCCTTCTTTTCACATTATTTCTCAAAATATTCTTCGATACAGCTCCTGTTTCATTGAAACTTTTATTTATTCTGTGCACTGTACTATTACTGATAGGGGGCGATGTGGATGTCGATCATTGAATATTTTGCATACCTCTCTTTCACTTCTATCATTGTATCCAGAAAGACGCACAATTTCTTTTTTTTTGCAAAGACAATTGTAAAGCCATAACGTAATATCGTCCTATTGAAATTGAATATTAATTAATACCTTTCTCACATTCGAATGATGAGACTCAATATGTCATTGTCAGGGTTTACTTTCGTTTTACTCAAATAACTATTAAAAATAATAACGTCACAGCCTACCTTTCTCGAGTTAGATACATTTTTAAATTTTCAATTCAATAATAATATTTTGACACTAGCGAACGAAGAAGGAAACAAAATGACTTTGCGGAAGAAGTCGGATAGCCTGTATAAGGATAAAAATTGTTTTAATCAACTGATTATGATAAGCTGTTTTTCGATGTCATTACTTTATTCCAAATGTGTACCCCTTTCTAGATGTTATTGAGAACAATTTGTGTAATGAATTTCCACCAGAAACCTCAAAGATCTCCTACATTTGTGTTGACAGTGTTGCCGATTCTCAGAATGTGTCTGAAATATTCATAAATAATGGTTTGTTATCAAAATTCATATTGTTATAACTTTGTTGCCAATGAATATTTTCAAATGAAATTTTAGGATTCTCCTTAATGAAGGATGCTGAATCCAGAAATTTCACAAAAAAAATTAGTAATTTCGAACATAAAAAAAAGTCATAGTATGCCCTGAAATTTGGAAATAAATTTTGCAAATTTGGTGAAAACGAAGACTCTCCGATACTCTTCCAGCTGAGAAGAGAAAAAATTCAATCAGTCGGAAAATGCAGAATTTATGAGGGTGCTCTGGTCTTAAGTGGGTCACACTATATATGTATATATATATATATATATATATATTATTTTTAACCACTCTCATTCGTTATAAAATTATATATATATATATATATATATATCTTCAACAGCCTGTGTAGTAATCCAGACAATTAAGAATGTTCCTGGTTTCTGTCCATTAAACATTTGCCACTAGCATTATTTTGTATAGGGGAATTTGCGTGGTATGATAATTTTTCACGCTAGTTGCACAGTTTCGTGTGAATGTTCATTATACCCTAATTCGAAATAACTGTACTTTGTTGAATTAATCATAGTCGAAATTATATTTTCGAATCCAATTACATTAATACAATTAACCACCGACTGTGCGAGTCGCAATTCGAATTTATGGCCTTAATTACTCTGCTCATCTGAACTTTTTGTTCGTCTGCTGAGTTTTTTATTTTCGACATTAAACAGTCGCACCTTGGATAATGTCGTTCGTTTGAAAAAATAATCAGAGTAGAAAATAATGATAGAGACAAGAACGCCTCAGTTTCAGTGTAATTTCGTCTCAGTCCGTTCAAAGGAATTAGAAATGAGATAATGAACACTTTCTTATTCTGTTTGATCATTTCTACCATATCGTCTTTGTTCAGTCGAGATTATGAAACATTACTTGAATGTGAATAGGATAGCGATCGTTCAATATGATTTCAATTGTTGGTAGGCGGGAATTAGGTCGGAATATTGAAGAAAACCAGTTGTTAAATCGTGGACGTTTCGAAACTTTATAGTTTCATCTTCAGGACTCTGGAGCTTACACTTACACAAACATACATATCAAAATGGAGTTCTCGAATGGAGTATTGATAAAAACCCAATACATTAGGTAAAATGCCAATCGTTTAAAATAAAACGCTTCAAACAGTGTATATAATATATATATATATATATATATATATATATATATAATCATCAACGTTAGTTTTCTATACACTGTTTGAAGCGTTTTATTTTAAACGATCGGCATTTTACATAATGTATTGGGTTTTTATCAATACTCCAAGCGAGAACTCCATTTTAATATGTATAATTATGTTGATTTTTTGAAAATATGAACAGGATGTTCATAAAATCAGATGGAAGATAGTGACTAAAGTTTATCTTTCAGTCGCAGATGATTCCGCATCTGATTTTATGAACATCCTGTTCATATTTTCAAAAAATCAATCTATCATACCCCATGACAGCTTTTAATGTCAGAAAAAATTAATTTCAAAGTGTCTCTCCAAAAGAAATTATTCTAACTTTCAATCTTTGCAAAGTGAGATTGCTTCTTGGAAATATGTTTCCCATTATTTCCGGACTTCCTGATGATCGTGGAAGCGTGAAATAGATTTTCGTCGACAAAAATGTATTGAAGACCTAGTGAATGCGATGCTTCTCTTGGGTCAATGTTACGAATGATTCAATGTCCAGCGTGGCTTTAGCCGGGAAAGTAGTTGTTTTCTGTTAGACATTCACAAAAAATACCTCCATTTCTATCGTGGATTTTTCAAACAAAGTATTTCTATTCAATAAAAATATTTCTATTCAATATTCAATTGAGAATGTTTCCCTTTTCAACATGAATACCCCACAAGAGGTTATCTTGACGATGGATGATAGTGACTAAAGTTTATCTTTCAGTCGTAGATGATTCCGCATCTGATTTTATGAATATCATGTTCATATTTTCAAAAAATCAATCTATCATACCCCATGACAGCTTTTAATGTCAGAAAACACTAATTTCGAAGTGTCTCTCCAAAAGAAATTATTCTCACTTTTTCCATCTTTGCAAAGTGAGATTGCTTTTCGAAAATATGTTTTCCATTTCTTCCGGTCTTCCTGATGATCGTGGAAATGTATTGAAGACCTAGTGAATGCGATGTTTCTCTTGCGTCAATGTTACGAATGATTTCCGGTGAGTACTCTCTTTTGGAAAACATTCTTCTTTGCTTCATTCATCTTTATGAGTTCTTTATCAAGACTGGAACAGAAAATCAAATAACTGTCTGAATGAAAATGCAAATTTTCAAGTTCAGATTTTTTTTTCAGTTAGGGTCCTTTCAGAATATCTAGCAGATGTGGTTCAATGTCCAGCGTGGCTTTAGCCGGGAAAGTAGTTGTTTTCTGTTAGACATTCACAAAAAATACCTTCATTTCTATCGTGGCTTTTTCAATTAAATTATTTCTATTCAATAAAAATATTTCTATTCAATATTCAATTGAGAATGTTTCCCTTTTCAACATGAATACCCCACAAGAGGTTATCTTGACCATGGATGATAGTGACTAAAGTTTATCTTTCAGTCGTAGATGATTCCGCATCTGATTTTATGAACATCCTGTTCATATTTTCAAAAAATCAATCTATCATACCCCATGACAGCTTTTAATGTCAGGAAACACTAATTTCAAAGTGTCTCTCCAAAAGAAATGATTCTTACTTTTTCCATCTTTGCAAAGTGAAATTGCTTCTTGAAAATATGTTTCCCATTTCTTCCGGTCTTCCTGATGATCGTGGAAGCGTGAAATAGATTTTCGTCGACAAAAATGTATTGAAGACCTAGTGTGATGCTTCTCTTGCGTCAATGTTACGAATGATTTCCGGTGAGTACTCTCTATCGGAAAACATTTTTTTTGCCTCATTCATCTTCATGAGTTCTTAATCAAGACTGGAACAGCAAATTAAATAACTATCTGAATAAAAATGCAAATTTTCAAGTTCAGATTTTTTCTTTTTTTTTTTCAGTTAGGGTCTTTTCGGAATATCTAGCAGATGTAGTTCAATGTCCAGCGTGGCTTTAGCCGGGAAAGTAGTTGTTTTCTGTTAGACATTCACAAGAAATAACTTCATTTTTATCGTGGATTTTTCAATTCACAGAAAAATCTTTCTATTCAATATTCAATTGAGAATGTTTCCTTTTTCAAAATTATAATTATGTTCTTGCACTTCAGAGACCTGAAGATGAAACAATAAAGTTTAGAAACGTCGACGATTTAACAACTGGTTTTCTTCAATATTCCGACCGAATTCACGCCAACCAACAATTGAAATTACTTTTATGAATTGAAGAATCATGTTGTTACGAAGATTTCACAACACAAAACAATAATGAACATTTACAATTGAATTACTCAGTAGCAGTTCACAACAAGGATAATTCCGGTGACATTGCCTTATGAAATTTTTGATAGGAAAAAAAAACAAAATGGCGGACAATTTTCGTGATTATGGTCCGATTCTATTCAAAATGGGTGTGTGAGGTTTTTGGAGTCGAAGTTTTGTTTACAACATTTTTTTTATGACCATTTTCAGTTTTACCTGTCCCGGTGTCTCTCTGTCTGTGTGTTTGTCTGTCTGTAATCAAATCTTGCAAGTTAAATTTGACCCACTTCTAATCGTCCGGTTGATTTGAAATTTGGCAGGTGTACATAATTCCGGTTACAATGCATTATGAAATTTTCGTTAGAAAAAAACCAAAATGATGGACAATGTTTGTGATTATGATCCGATTCTTTTCAAAATTGCTATCTAGGGGTTTTCGGGGTCGGAGATTATGAGCTTGCCGCGGATACAAAACAATGAAAGAAATTGTTTTTTCCTTTTTAGTGCATTTGCATAAAAGCTTGTCTTTAATTTTTTTTTATTTCAACTCGTGAACGAGTCTAATAAGTGAGATGGCTTCGAAGGCTACGAAAAGGATTCTTTCCGCTGGTAAAATTCCCATGAAATTTCATGTCGGTTCTCCCAGGAGATTCATAAAATTTTCTTGATATGGATACGATATTATATTTTAAGGGGCATTTACTTCATTTAATATTTTTTCCTCCTATGTTTATATTTAGTGATTTTGATGGTATACATTTTTCAGGATAGAGGAAAGAATGCCTTCGGTTTCCATTTTCTCATTTGTACAGATCGTGTGAATGGGGAAATGGCAGCATTTCACAGATCTCCCGTCGATACCCAATATAACCGCTTCGTTTACTAGAATAGTACATCTAATAGGAAAAGCTGGATGACCGTTAAGATTGAGACAGTGTGAGAGAAATGTGACTTTTTCTACTAGGTATACATGGTATTTTTCCGAAGATCCAAAATTATTCAAAAAACATAAATTATTACAATCAACTTGTTGAAAGTTCGAAATAAGCATTATCAATTTTATTCGCAAATAAAGGAAGCCATGAAATATTTGTTGTGTAACCATGGAAACAAAGTAATAGTGATGATAATTCACTTGACGCCTGAAACGTTAATTTTCCCATAGTGTTTCCTACGTTTCCGAACGTTCTGAAAAGCAGAAGTGAAGTGTAAAATAATGATTTGATGATGACTGTTCCATTTCTGGAACTCCCCAAAACTAACGGATTTGTTGCCGACAAAATCCAGAGAAAAATATGGCTATGCAAACAATTGTTTCCTGGAATATCTCAAGAATAAACATGCAAGTTCTTTTTCCGAAACTGTTGAAGGCAACCCTTGCAATTAGACATGATGTGGATATATCTAAATATCCCAAACTCCATTCATTATTGAAACGGCAGGCAGAAGGCTATAATAAATAACTATTTTTGGCCATTTCGGGAAATGTATTCCACATGGATCAATAGAGTTTCATCTATATTTTACTCAACAGTAAACTTTCGGTATTAAAATGATACATATCTATTGGATGTTTTTCATTAGATATTGTCAGCTAGATTCCATGGATATACTACCAATTGCGAAAGTCACCAGTGACATGACAAAACGGGAGTTCTTTTCCAATATTCAATTTCATTTTGGTTGAACTCACTCAAACTTTTCACCCCTTTCATTACTTTTCCCCATCACCTCCAGCCAGTTTGATAACAACACAGAGGGTGCGTGGTTAAACAAATGACAATTGTTCCAGTATACTTCAATATAACTCACCAACGTTATTGAAGGCAAACATGCTTCCCCGTATAACAATTATAGCAAGAACACCATCCAAGTCTATTCAGTTCTCGAACCAAGCTTTCTATGATCTATTATTAATTGATACATACAATGGAGTCTCTTCAGGATGGAGGATATTGTTTGATGTAGTGACAATAGAAAATAACAATTAAATTGCAACTCACGGTGTTCCTTTGTTATGGGAGTCATTGAACGAAACTCAGAAGAGAACTAATACTTGTTTCACTCGTATGATCTTTCCTAAAATATTGCGCTTTGACAAGAATTTTTCTGCTCTGTCGGAGAGATTGGGGCCAAATTAACGTATTCCATTAGTGCACAAAGTATGCTATTACCGTGGGCTTTTGACTTTCCGCCTTGACTTTACCGTACTTGTTCGCAAAGTATTCCATTACTATAGAGTTTCAACTTTACTTTACTAACCTAGTGATAAAATACCAAAAATGACTTCATTTAATTTTTCTCCTGATAACTGATCAGGTGACAATAAAGTTTTGAACCGTCGACTATTTAAAATTTGGTTTTCCGCTTCATGATTCCGATCAAGTTCCAGCATATTCACACATTGATTTAGTAAGTCCGGGAAATGGCTTATTAAAGTCTAGATGTTTACGGACAAGACGACGAGGCCGTGTCAGGAATTTCTAGACGAGAACTTCAATTACATTCCACGGCCTTCTTTTATTCCATACCGTATCATTTCTATTTGTTTTTTTTTTTTTTTTAATGAACATTCGCAGTAGTTTGGTCGCTTTTAAACAAGTGTCGGTATGGTCAGGATGGTCCCACAAACGTGTCAAGTTGTTGATCTAGTCATCTTTGAATCGGTTGCTAACACTGACAGAATAATTTGTTTTCTATTTTGACTTTCTGTGAAATTTAGCGTCGGGTCCGAATGGACTGAAAAACTTATCTCTTTCAAGTCATCAGGAAGATACCAAAAAGAATACGACAGATTCTGCTGATGGCGCAAAACTTTCATCGTAGATAAAACAGTAAATGAAAATATTATGTTGGCCTTCTTGTTAGATGTGGTAAGTGTAATTATTATTAATAAAAAAAATCATTTTCCTAAATTTAATGGTCATTTTTAGTCAAAGAAGTCCAGTGGTTCTACATTGTGGGCCAACCACTCTTTGATAAAATCCATGTTGGTGGTAAATGAGAATGTCGACATCTCCAAATTCTCTAAAGCCATAGCCTTCCTGAAAAAATAGTTTGTGGGTCATTATCATGAACCGGCCTCTTCTCTTTATTTTTCTTGATTAAGATTTTGTTACCAGGTTTATGGAGGGCTATACTGGTAGGGAATAATTTATAAAATTTCGGTGGCGGATTTTATCGAGCGGCAGAAAAGAATAGTCCTCCCAATATATAGATGTTATATTTTCAGAGATCTGGAATCGTTCAAATTGTGTACCTCGCCAATTTAGTTGAGGATACCATGCAAATAATTGAAGCACTTATAAAAACAAACAAACTTTATTAATAAAAAAAAATACTTCGTTACAACAACACACTGTGGTATAACATTATAATCCACACAACTTCAGTACTTCCATAGTACTAAATACATGTTTCAAATAATGTACTACCACCTGGTAATAATTGTTTAACAACTGACACTTAGTTGTATCCATTTTCTAAAGTACCGATATAGATCTATAAAAATGGCTTAACAACAATTTTTCATATAAAATAATCTGTCTGAATCCGTTATAAAATAAATTCAGATTTTTCCAACCACACTGTATATAATATTTTATTAATTCAACAATCTAGGAAAAATAATGAAGCTAGGTGGATGAACAAGTATCATTCCAAATCAATTGTGAATTTTTTTTATAATTCATATAGTCAAAGGATTATACATACTCTTGCACAAAATTTCTGAGACTCTATTAAATGAGTTAATAAAACAATAATGAAAAAAATAATATTAGTTAAAGCGTAGAGATTTCGTTAAAAATATTCAATTGAATAATGCTCGGAGATATCTAAAATGTCAAATTAATACAAAACACAAAAAATAAAGCTTATCATTTTGCCACTGCTACAGATTATGGATTTCACACATTATAATTTCATCAAACTATTTCCAAATTCTGGTTATTAGTTATCAATTCCTTATCCATTTTCTGAGTAATTATTTTCAGCAATTTAATACCGAATTATCCTTGACGCGCACTGATTCTAGGTTAAACTTTTTCCCGTTCCGATATTTTTATAACACTTCTGAATATACATTCAAATTATTTCAATTTGACCGCTGAGATTGAATTTTAATATGACTACAGCGAATATCAGTACCCTGAATAGTTGGTACGGAGTTGAGTGAGATAAGTGAATGAGATTGAATTAATATTTTTATCGTTTTTTATATTCCACTAGTGGATGACGTTCACCCAATACATGGCCAATAGTCTACCCACATAATATTTCGTGATGAAAGGTTTCATTGTTATTTATGAGGCTAATTTATAGACTGCGCGGTCCCCGGATGAGTAAAAAACAAGACTTGTTTTTCTGATGTTGATTTTTTTATCTGCCTAATTCATTACATCCGTTGATATGTTTATCAGTAGTTCATAGGCTGCACACATCTGATGGTAATTATATTTTCCAAGATAGGGTATTTTAGAGTTTTAAGACAGGGAATTTTTTTCGCGCGGCGATTATTTATGGTGGTTTTTATAAATGAAAATCTGAGTTTTTGTTTCTTAGCGGGATACGTAAACATGTTTCACTTTCAATCGCTGTAATTCCTTTTTCATCGGGTCTGATGTTATCTTTTGACATTTTATTACCTATGGATTATTTTCTTTAACATCCTGAGATAGCTATTTTTGTCTGCAATTTCGACTTCTTACAATGGATTATTCGTTGAAATAACTCTTCATATTTTAGGTGGCCACTTCTTCACATATAAATTCGTTATATCTTTATATGTATTTTCTCCGGTCATAACATCATCAACCAAACTAGTCCAAAGTACTAACAAGGAAAGAAGTCAACAGATTTTATGAAGCAGCAACAGAGACATTATTATTGGTAAAGGTAAGATTTTGTTTTATATTCATTTAGAAACAATTCTTATAGATACTTTTAAAATAATGAGAATGATTACGAATTTAAATGTTAAATTGTTTGCAAAAAAAATTTTTTCAAACCTACCAATTTATGATTTTCAAGTCATGGCGAGATTGCTAGAGTAAAAACTGGTTTCCTAAGCCATGACAACAGTTTGCAACATATAAAAAAAAAGTGTATAGATATTGTGTACTGTTTCAGGTAGTGGCACTATGGAGGGTGTAGAAAGAGATGATCTCAACAATCTAAATGATGTGGACATAAAAAAAAATTGTGGAATTTTTTTAATTGGGCAGATATTAATGTCTAACATGTCGTCCCCACGTATATGTTCTATTTTGAAAAAGAAACATGTTTCGGACCTCTATAGGTCCATCTTCAGTCCAACTGTAAGATATATCTAATGTAAAATATATATAATATGTATATCTATTATATAACTTACATGTGGGGAAGAAAAAACTACATATTGGGCAAAAGTTCAACCTTGGATGGTATGTGCTGAAAGGGACGTGGTTGCCTCTTTTCAAAAGTGTTAATCATGATGAAAGGTGCAAAAAGATTATGTAAATGCATAATTTGGCTTTGACAATCACATAGACTGTAGAATCAAATTATTCATGAGAGAAAAACATCATCTTAACGTGGGGCGGGGACTGACCATTTGACGTGAAATGCCCTCTATCATTAATGTTATTACTTGAAATATGAAAAATGAAAATAGCGACCTCTGTGTTCATATTATCGTACTAGTTGAACGGTGATATACTTGAAGAGCCTATTACAACGAAAATAAGTTGGTTAGGGATGACAAGGACAAGGGGAAGGAGAAACACCAATTTGACATCAACCATTACGTTAATACTGTAGAAATATCTATTATAAGAATTTTAAAGAGTTGAAGAATTGTACGGTGGCTGGAAAAGCACCTATGTTGCACTATGATATGAGTCTTTGGGAAGCAAAGCAAACGTGGATCGAGAGATCTAAAGTGGAAAAACGTCCTATGTCCTATGAACAAAACTAATATGATCAAATACAAATTTTACCAACTCGAAAACTCCAGGAAAAAGATACTTGAACACGATTTTTTGCTAATGACAAAAATCTGAATACGACTCCACCCTACAAAGCAATTAAGCTGGATGTGAACCTTTTGTCTTTATTCCAATCCCAGCACATAATAATTAAATTTCGAAAATAATGGAAGAGATCTTCGTTTTGAACATCTACATGCAATTAAATTTAATTGTCAAGTGTAACTTTGTTAAAACTTCCTAGAGTTGCGGCGGACAAAGAACCTAATTAAATAAACGCAAAAGAGAATTAATATGGAGGGATTACGATCGGTAAACACGAGAAGCCAGATTAAAAACGGGATTGGTCGTTAGCGGAAAGCCAGGTTAGGTTAGTAGAGTCACGTTTCGGTACATGTGTGGGGCGCCACCAGGATCGTATGGATGAAAGGGTTGTAACTGTAATATAATTAGCTGTCCGGGAGGGGGGCGGGATAATCACGTTCGTTTTGCGAGACTACGAGGAATGAAATTGAAAATTGCTCGACTTTTGCGATTAATACTGCAGAAACGTGTCTGATATCGCATATTTCATTAATCCTAAATCCGCATTGTATCAGATCTGATACATCTTTTAATTTATATTTCATATATTATTTAAATTTTAGCTGCAAAACGCAATGTAACAGATCCGCTATACTTCCATAACCATCGACGTAAGGGCAATTTTCGTAATCAGGAAGAAATATTCACGTGAATTGTTCCTTTTGCACTGTTTACATTTTGGTTTTATCCTACATTCGGTAGGGGCGTATTGTTTATGCAGCATTTAGATCCATATATTGATAAACTTCGTTAAAATATTCTTGGTTAGTTTTTTTATATCAGGGGAAGTCTGGAAGACATTATTTAGCAAACATTTAATGTTATTCGTTATGTTTCAGATCTGATACAGAGCGGTTCGTACGTCAATTCAAAATACAATACAAAATTTGGGGAAAGAAACATTTTCTATTGGAGGAAAATGCAAACTTTTTCAGAGGAAACGATGAATTGGCATGGCTCTCAGTACTCCATACTTATATTTCAAGTACTTTTTTACCGATCGAATAATAGCGGACGCTGTAGAACAGTCAAATCTCTTCTCGCTGCAGAAAGACCCTAAAAAGCCAGCTAATATTACTGAACAATAATTACGTAAATACTTGGGCATTTGTATTTATAGGTCCATAGTGAATATAATCTTTAAACATTTTGGTCTCATTCTACATTCGGTAGAGGCGTGTTGTTTATGCAGCATTTAGATCCACATATTGATAAACATTGTTAAAATATTCTTGGTTAGTTTTTATATTAGGTGAAGTCTGAAAGACATTATTTCTCAAAACTATAATGTTATTCGTGATGTTTCAGATCTGATACAAAACGGTTCGCACGTCACTGTAGGTACATAAACAAAAATGAGCCGCAAAATACAATACAAAGTTTGGAGAAAGAAACATTTTCTATTGGAGGAAAATGCAAACTTTTTCAGAGAAAACGATGAATTGGCATGGCTCTTAGTACCCCATACTCAATTTTCAAGTACTTTCTTACCGATCAGCTGATATTACTGAACAAGAATTACGTAGATACTTGGGCATTTTTATTTATATGGCCATAGTGAATATAATCGCCACATGGGAGGTGTCGACTTGATGGATAGTCTCATCGGAAGATATAAAATTAAAATTCGTTCAAAAAAATGGTATATTGGGCTATTTTCCCATTTGCTGGACCAACTCGTTGTGAATTCCTGGTTATTGTATACAGTGTGGAATAGCCATACAATAAATTCATTATTTCAATTGTTGTGCTTATCTATAAAAAATCCCGAAATATATCCATTTCAGATTTTGAAATGACATCCTGCAATTGCAAAATTTACAACCCCCAACCCCCCAAATTTTTTAATCGGAAGTAGGGGTATGTGATACATCATTTGAAAGGTCTTTTCATCCTCTATTCAAAAATGTAATTTTTTTCGAATTCTTTGGAGAAATAAAAAAAAATCATCGGAATGACGTAATTTGCTTCAACACGCTAAAAACTTATTCTCTTCTACTTCCTCAATGATATGTTTTTTAAATTAATGGATCTCACTTTTTAGTTCTCTGTTACCTTCCCTAATCAAATCGTGGAGTCTTGGAGAGATATTTCTCTCATTTCCTCTCTTTTGAGTGTTTAAATGAAATGTGGTCCAAACGGCGATACACCTTCTTTTCTTATCTAGTAGCGACTAATTTAATCGTGAATGAAACAGCTGAGCGGAACAGCCTTTGTTGTGGAGAGGCACCGAATTTGTTTCGGATGTCTTATCAGCGATCATATGGCATGCAGAATTTGGCCGTTGCTTACTGCTTAGTATTGTTTGAACAGATTATCACTTTAATTATTAATTTGATTGTTTCAATCTTATATGTATAGATTGCTAGGGCTCACAACTTTTTCATACATTTACCACTTAGTTCTCCAGGCACACTTAGATACTTTTATTAATTAATACACCGAGACATACATGTACGTTCGTTGCAATTTTGCACTAATGACTCATATATTTATTAACTCATCAATGAAATAAGACTTTCATCATCTATGTCACTCATGTTCACGAAATTGTTGCGAATATATTGATAAAGTGTCAAGAATACAGTTCAAATCACAATGAGCAAATGACTTAAACGGTAGAAAAACCGCTGATTGTGTGAACGTGCCTTTGGTAACGTAGGCCACTAGTGCAATGCGACGCTAAAATTTCCGTCGGCTCCAGTGGCACTCGACGGCTGCACAGCTACCTCCGACTCAAATTGACCGATCATTTTTTTTTTTCGTTTAATGTGTAAGCTCTAACTTACTTCAGTGAGCTACTGTTGGAAAATCCGCCATATGTGTCACTGGCGTGTAAGTCTAGAAATACTATTGAAAAAGCTCTTACATTAAGGTTTTCGCGGATCAGCACTATACCGGATCAGATCTTACCTTACTGATCGAAAGCAGAGCATTATACTTGGCAACAATATCCTCTGATTTAGACAAAATAGTACGAGGAGTCCTACAGGGCTCAGTTCTAGGTCCCATTCTCTTTCTCCTATACATTAACGATATAGCCAAACCAGATATCTCTGGACAACTCACAGTGTTTGCTGACGATACCACAATCCTCTGGCAAAATGAAGATGTACTGCTTTGGCTCAAACTATTCCTGCAGATGTAGTAAAAAATCAAATTGTGGTGCGAAGCAAATATGCTGACATTAAACATCACAAAAACAAATTTGGTCACGTTCAAGTTTGATTTACAAGAAGTACCCGTAGCTCCTGAACTGATTAAATGCAAGCCTGGAACCAAATATCTTGACGTACACATTAATAACAATCTGAGGTTCGAGTCTCATATTATGGACCTAAAAAAAAGCTGTCTTCCGGTTGCTACGTTGTCAATGTAATATCCCGCAAAATTGGAATATCGGTATGGAATTCCATTCTGGGGTTTTTGTCCTCCAGAAACAGGCTTTGAAATTAATTTTCAAAGCAAAAACGCTTGAATCTTGCAGGCCGATTTTTTCAAACAACAAATTACTGACGCAATATGAAATATTCATTTTAGAGACAGCTTGCTTGATACACGAATACAGGGAAAGATTCACTAACTCCAACTCTAACCGATATACACGTCAGGAAAAAAAACTTGATCTACCACTTCCCACTTCTACTCTTACGAAACAGTCTTTGATTTACAGAAGCAAGCAGATTCATAATCATTTACCGAATCGAATCAGAGGCATTAACGATATGAAAGGTTTCCGAAAGTCACTGAAAACACTTCTCATGGGGAAATGCTTCTACAATTTGAAGGAATATCTTGCACACGCATTCTAGTCGTTCTATATTCTGTGGTATATTTTACATTCTACTTTGTTTATGTGTCTTTTAATTTTACAATTTACTATAGAATGAGTGTTTTCATCTACATGTGATTCGTAATGTATGAAAATATCTATGTAATTTTATATTAATTATTATTAGAACACATTGTGATAATTTACTTTGTCGACAAATGTTTTCATTTAGACAATAAAGCTTATCTATCTATCTATACATTCTGAAGTTAACGACACTACGCTCTTTTGGGTTAAATAAATAAATGAATTGAAATACTTTGATTTACACAACACGACCTTTACTTTCTTTTCAATCAATCGACTACAAATATCTTTTTTCACCACTCATTATAATATCGTCAATATGTTATTAATAAAATAATATTTCTGCTCATTGTTTTTGAAATAATATACAAATTCATTATGTGTCAAACCTTTGATATAGAGCTGTTATTGATATGTTAGAAAATATAAACAGGGTGTTCATAAAATGAAGATGTGGAATCATCTGCTACTCAAAGATAAACTTTAGACACTATCTTCCATAATTCAAGACAGCTCATGGGAGGTACTCATGTTGAAAAGGAAAATATTTATTTATATGCGTTCTTAATTGAAACTGGAATGGAAAATCAAATAATAATCTGAATAAAAATGCAAATTTTTACTTTTTTCTTTCCAGTTAGGGTCCATTTACAATATCAATCAGATGTAGTGCAATGTCCAGCGTGGCTTCGGCCGAGAAAGTACTTCTTCTCTGTTATATATTCACAATCAATAACCTATTTTTTATCGTGGATTTTTCAATTCATAGACCTGTAATGTTTTTCGAAACAATAAAAGTATGCCAGTAAGTGAGTAGCTTCATTTCGAGTCAATTAAATCCTTTCACAAAAAAAGAAAGATCGTCGTTGAAAGACAAGGCCGGACTCCACTGGAAAATGCACCTGAACCAGCATCTCGAGCAAACCCCAAATATATTAGTATGACTTTCTGGTTCCACTGATTTCCGGAAGTTCTGGCCTGAAGGACCCTCCGGAATTTTTACCCTCGGTTAACTCGACAAGAAGACTTAGGGACGATCGATTGGAATTCTGAAGATGAATTCATTCGCAAACTGAAGTGAGGGACACTATAAAAAATATGGTTAATTTCTCAGAAGGAAATGGACTGACATTCTGAATAGCACCTCAATTTTGGGGTGGGTAGAACTAACACGTTTTGGCAATCAACAACCCAGCATGTTGACATAAATAATATGATCACTTTTTATGGACAAGGAATTTTCGAAATACATCCATATAACGAGAATGTTGATTCAATAAAATTCGTCTCAGTGAATAAGTTTTGCATGAAAAATGACACCAACGATAGCTAGTGCGATAATAGTAATTTACGTAACAAGTTCTAAGAGTGATATTTTACGGGATGAGTAGGAACTTTCCAGGACGAGCCGTAGGCGAGTCCTGAAATCCTGCGAGTCCCGTAAAATCACTTTTGGATCGTGTTACGTACAATATTTTTTCTGTAGCCGTTTTGTATGTTAAAAAGGATATCGATGGATAATAACGTATGAACTTTATATAGACACTTACATATAACAATCACTCTTATGATTACATTACTTATGAATATTGATTACACAATTATGACAATTACTTATATTGATATTATTAGGGATATTAACAGAAGTGCGGTGTTGAAATTGGAATTAGACGCATCAGTAATTGTACTAGTTTTCGAGAGAATAATTTCGTTACGGCCCTTTTCAATCTGTGAAGCTATGTGAATTTTGTTTCTTAAAGAATTTTCTATGTATCTCTCTGCTACATTGGTTGATTGCCATCCTCCGTGTCTCTTCAAGTTGATTATACTACCACCACTTTCAGCGAGTAAAGTTGCTGAACTCCTGCGTAAACAGTGCCCGGTGTATTCTTTGGGATTTAAGAAATTCGGCAATTATGCAGGCGATTTTTCCAAAACTGTGAATATCAATCCACGATGTGGTGTGTTTGCTTGACGTAATGATAAATATTTTCTGTATAAAGAAATATTATTTTCTTCACTGACGATAAAGGTTCCATCCATATTCGTTTTAGAATTAGGAATTTCAATCACTAAGATGGTTGTCTTATCTTCTATATCATCCAAATTCATTTTACACAGCTTTTCACGATGACAAGCGCCTGCCAAACCAATTATTAATGAAATAAAAATTAAATTAATCAGAAGGAAGAAGAGGAATTAGATTTAATTATTTTACTTTTGTCATTAGTTAGATATTATCTTCAGCTTCTGATAAGAAGTGATCTATTTCTTCTTTTTTCAATACTTTTGATTTTTTTGGTTTATAGCCAATGGATTTTCTTTTGAGGAAAGCAATAACTTTGGGATATCGGCTTATATCTATATTATTGTCAATATTAATTGTGGACTTTAGCATCGAGTAATTGCTCCAGAGGCTTGATGGCTTCAAGATTTCAGATAATAATAAATATTTATTCGCATGAATAAAAACAATTGTTTACATTGAATAATATATATTAGCGGATGAATATAAGTAAGTCACTGAAGTGTATAACAGTTTGAGCTGTTATACCCCTTGTGTGTGACTATGCTATACTAATAATAATAATAATATCTAAACATACGATCTGAAGGGTACCCATTAGGACCGATAAGGTTGAGTATGGGTTTTCTTACATAGGTATAGATATGATAAGGCATTTCTTTGAATAATTGTATACTTCATAACATTTAGTCATAAATTGATATTCATGTCACCCACAATAATGTGACTGTCTACAGATATTTTATTTGTGTCTTGTAGATACTGGTTCAAATAGAAGATGAAGTTTTCAGTATTGGTTGAGGGAGGTCTATATATCGAAGTTATCAATATTGATTCGTTTTCATCTGTGTTCACTTTAATTTGTATCGATTTACAATTGCCAATCAAAATATTTTTTGATGAAAATGTGTAAGTATTATTTAAATATACCAAAACACCATCATTTTTATTTATGTCTCCTTCGCTATAAAAACTTACATAACCGTTCAGTTCAGTAAAACTTTTATCTTCTATTTGAAACGTCTCTGTAAGAACAATGCAATCAAATTCAAAAGAGAGTTCATTCAGAGCTATTTCTAGTTGGTCTAAGTTTTTCATTACACTACGTATATTTTGGTGGATCAGTTCAAAGTTGTTTTTTTGTGAACTAATGAATTACTGTTGAGTTCATTTATATTACTCAACTCTATGGTTTCTATAGGTTCATAATTATAATCGCGGATATAGGGATCCATTTCATATAGAAATCGAAACTTTTCGAAGAAAATTTATCTACAAACTGAGCAACTATAAACAGAACAGATAATGAATAATAGCCAATTACTTATTTTACTGCTACGTGTGGATCTCCCATTCATAGTACCAGGGGAGACCCGTTGACACTTCTTGTTGATTTTCCTACACGCCTATCTTCAGACTTGTTTTTCTTTCATTCAGATTGTTTCCCTCGTCGGACGAATTTTCATATCCCAAGATATCTTCTATTTCATTGTTGTGATTCAGTTTCAGATATGCGTAAGTGTAACCCACACTGTTGATGTATAGTTTGTTGCGATAAATATGTGCTTTCTTATTTTCTTTCCTGGCCTTTCTCAAATGATGAACTAATTCTCTTCTTTCAGATCTCTCTTCAGGGGATAGATCTTCCACAATTGATACTTTCTGTCCTTTAAGTTTCTTGCTATTTTTGAGGATTTGTTGCTTCGTTGTGCACCTCACTAGGATTATTTTGTTTTCTTCATTTTTTCCAATTGTATGAATATTATTCATTTCTCCTCTGGTTAAATCTAATTCTAGTTTGGAGTTCAATAGATTCAGTGTGTAATCGAGTAAGTTACCGTCTTTATAATCTGAATTGAAAGTTAGTATGTTATTCTCTTTTATTGTTTTCTCAAGTTCAGTAATTTTCTTCCGTAGGTTTTCAACCTCTTTCTCTAACGTTTTCACTTTTTCGGAACTCTGAGTGATTATTTGTTTCAATTCGCTTATTTGTTCAAATAGTGCATTTGTAAGCGATTTGTTTTGCTCGGAGATAAAAAGTTTCAATTCCTCTGTGTTACTCATTTATGAGATTATAATCGAATTTATTTCACGGTGAGTATTTCAGCCCACAGACTAAATCCGAGTTTCAGAAATAGGTGTACCGTTAATTTTTTTTTCACTGGGAGGTAATACAAAAAATGTTTCTACTGTTTTTGTATAGTGCCAGCAATTGGTATATTGCACTGATGTATCAAATCAAAACTCACTTGTTTTATTGTTTTCACAAACTCTAATGCCTTGGATCGGTGTACAACTCATATATCTCGTAGTCTGGAAGATTTGGTAATTTTCACTCCACGTTAACCCACTTCTTTTGGAATATTTTACAGAGCGTGAACAAAACACGTGTGATACGCATACAAATTATATATATATATATATATATATATATATATATATATATATATATATATATTTCCATTAAATATGTAAGAATCACTTGTTCATTCATAGTTTTCACATTTTTATCATTGCTCCATTTTTGAAATGAATTGTAGACCAATTCATACTCCTCTCTTGACTTTACCGGCAATAATTCATAAGTAGCCACTAATCTCATGTGGAATAATTGCAGCCTCACTTTCACTACTGATTTGAAAAAAAAATTGAAAAGCGAAAAAACACATACCAGTGTTACATGACAAGCGCAGTCATAATAAAATACAAAGTTAATTTTATTGTCAAAACTGCCCACATAGATACTCAAAATCATCCCGAAAGAAACAAGAATCGTCCCGAAAGTAAAAAAATCGTTTCGAAAGTGAAAAAAATCGTCCCAAAAATAGCTACCTTTGGTGGTACTTTCGATTTGATAAATCATACTGAAAATTTCATTTTCGAGAAGGCTGCAGAAAAACTTTATTACAGTCACGAGTGGGGGATGTTGCCACGACGAGGTCGGTAACTCGAGTCGTGGTAACTATACAAGTAATGTAATTAGCTTTACCGCACGTGTGTTGAATGCAAAATTTCATCTAAAACGGATAAATAACAAATGTATTAGTTTCTTGAGTTTTGATTCTGTTTCTATTTAACAGTCCAATAGATACGTACCTTAAAATAATGAATGTCTCTTTCTGACATGACATTCAAAATGTTTGTTAGGTTCTTTGACACGACATTTGAAAGATCTATGAGTTTGCAGTTGTGGTTGCTGTGCTAAAAACTGCATTTTTTTTTCAAACAAACCATTTTAAACGTCGCGACCAAATCTCAAGATTCTGATTCAAATTTTTTTCCACAAATAACTAGACATCGAGTACATTGCACAAAACGTAATTACTTCACTGCTACCCACCAAGTCCAAGGAGAAATATAATAAAGAATAACCCCGTTTCACTAGTTGGTGTGGAGCCAAAAATACCAGTAACTTTCTTCAAGAAACAAATACTAGTGCCAACATGTCGAATGATACTTAATCATTACCAATTTTCTGAAAGTAAGTTTGTGATGCTCTCAAAAAAATCGAGTGAAAAACCACGATGGGATCTGATAAAATACCTGCCTTTTTGATACAAAACTGTGCCTCCGTCTTTGCTGAAACTTTGACATTACTTTTCAACCCCTTTTTGAAATACAAACAATTCCTTAATATTCTGCGACGTCTAAGTTAATATAACTTTTCAGAAAAGGTGTCAAACATGACATCCATCGTCCGATCACCATTAATTTCTCTTAAACCACTTTTTAACACGTCAAAAATCAATTATTGGTTTCAACATGGGTTTTTCAGAGGTAGATTAACAACCACGAATCTCTTCTGTGGTACCCACTACACAACCAACTCACTTGTTAATAATTTTCAGGTCGATATAATTTATACGGACTTCTCCAAGTCCTTCGATAAATTGATTGGTTGAAAATATGAACAGGATGTTCATAAAATGATGTGGAATCATCTGCGACTGAAAGATTAACTTTAGTCACTATCTTCCATCGTCAAGATAACCTCTTATGGGGTATTCATGTTGAAAAGGGAAACATTCTCAATTGAATATTGACTAAGAAGATTTTCTGTGAATTGAGAAAACCACAATAAATGGAGTTTTTTTTGTGAACGTCGAATAGAAAACAACCACTTCCCCGGCTAAGGCCACGCTGGACATTGAACTACATCTGGACATTCGTTCGACGTTCACAAAAAAAAACTTCATTTATCGTGGATTTTTCAATTCACAGAAAAATCTTCTAGTCAATATTCAATTGAAATTTTTCCCTTTTCAACTTCAATAAGTTGAGCATGATTTATTACTCACTGAATTAAATGCCTTCGGCTCCTCAGGTAACTTTAATACTTTTCTCACTACCCATCTGGAAAACCGCTTCCCCTACGTAGAGTACCATTGTCAGAAATCCAGAATATTCACTACAACATCAGGCGTTCCGCAAGGTTCTGTCTTGGGACCACTTTTTTTCAATCTATTCATAAATGATATTATTGAGGATCTCGGAGAGTTTATTATATGCTGATGAAAATTATATCAAAGAATAAACTGCTTGAATGATTATGCCACTCCACTAAATGTATTAGATAGAGTAATCACTTGGTGCAGCAAAAAAAATCGCCTTCTGTTGATTGCAAATAAGTGTTCAATTGTTACTTTCACTCGAAAACAGCAAATGATCTGCTTCCTCGATCCAATTCTGAATGCTCTGGGGCCCTGGATTTCATTGTCAGAAATATTCGTGACTTCACGAATACACTGTGATGCCCGTGATCAAAACAAGTTATTTCAACGTAAAAAGTGTAATGCCTTTGACTGAAGGAACGCGACACAAAAGGTGAATGAAACTTCCCGCGCATATATAAATTAGATCAGGAATGGATATTCACAAATAAACTCTCGTAAATTTATATATATAAATTCCCATAAATAGTTTCTATTAAGTTTACTGACAGGAACTCAATTAACATGGGTATCACGACCAGTTATTCATATGCTATTTTCAGCACCATTTACGAATTAACATTTTCGAAGCCAGCTTGTTTCGTATGAAAATACCGGCTAGCACACTAAAATTAATTTATCCAGGGCTTCCTATGAACACTGACATTATATTTATATTTATAATATATTCTATTATAATATCATATATATATTATAAAAAGTTTCGAAGATTTTTATTTGCAAGTTTACTAATAATTTGTTGTGGATGCGTTCTTCAATTTTCATTTATAAATTCCACAGAAAACGATTAGCTTTCAAACATTGAATGATTTCAAATTCCTTTCCAATGGATCAAAATTATGAAATAAAATTAATTCTAATTATGGGTAACGACTCAAATTGAATGATTTTTCTCATTCAAATTTATAGGTACCTATATAAAAATCTGTATTATTCAGATAACACAGGTGTTGCAAAAATGAATATTTTTTCAATTCCTAATGTTCCGCATTGTAACATAGTTTGCAAATTATTATACTGCCACCAATTGGTAAAATGAGTTGTTTGCCCGATTCGCGAAACTTTTGCTTTTTTTGGTAAAGTACAAATACGAAAAGATTTTTCTTCTGATTTTACCCTCATTTCCGTGTTACAGACGGGGTTGCAAATTAATGAAAACATTCTACGTCAGGACATCTCCACTTGCAACCATTATTTGAAACTTTTGTTATAATTTCGATATTTATTTCAATAAAAAAAATCAATTAATGAAAAAATATTATTTCCGTTTGACGCAAGAGGTTGTAAATTAAACTTGTCAAAAACATTATTTTAGTTATTTTTTCGAGTTTGCAGAACTTTTGTAATTTTCATCAAAAATTAGGACTAACAACAATTTTTTTTCGATAAAAGAGACATTTCTGTTCTGTATGATGGTTGCAAATTCATCAAAGGATGTAAATATTTTTCAAAACTTGCAAATTTTTCCGCGCTAATAATGTGAAAATTCATTAAATCCAGATTTTCAACATCTTCCGTTCAGTTAAAAGGGTTGAAAAATCAGACTACATATCATATAGAAGTCCTCTTCACTCTACTAAAGTTCTGAAACTTTTGTAATTATTATTAAATTTTGGAAAAATCATGTCTATCTCTACTGGCCTAAAACTCTTGATTCGACAAGAAGTAATATTAGCAATCGCCAAGGTAACTGAATAACAGTTATTCTTCTAGGCATACTATATTTGTTTTACTATCAAGTGTATCTTATATTCAAATTCATTCTGATGTTCTATACATTTTTCTCCTTAAATTAGTTCAGGTGTATAAGTTGTTGTTTGTATTCTTTAGAAAATTCCTGAGGGTATCATTGGTCCTGAATTATTTGAGATTGGTAAATGTACTGTCAAATTGAGTCTCCACGCTTCATCATATACTGAGGGTGATAACTTTCCAAGCCGCTCTGGGAGGTTGTCCAGTTATTGGTCAATAGACTAATAAGGCCTAGCTTTAATAATTAACGAGCAGTCATAACAACACTGCTCCTGTTGTACAATTCTTATATCCAATCTGAAACAGAGTATACATCTGTCATCTGGTGTCCATATTATAATGTTCATATAAATAACCTTGAACATATCCATAGACGCTTTATGAAATATATCTCCTTCAAGGAAGATGGTAATTACCCTGCTATTGGAATATCTAATACTTCTTCATTGAAAAGATTCAACCGTACTTCTTTTGCAAATAGGAGGAATATATCGGTCCTGATTTTCCTTTATAAGATGATCCATGGCCAAATAGACTGTAAGGCTATTTCGAGTAGGTATGCTCAATTTTCATGTTCCCAGAGTCAATTCAAGGCAATAAAATATTTTTCACTTCGGAACGCCCAGATTAATGTACAAAAGGACTCACCCTTATTCAGAATATGCAACAATTTCAATTGCATCAATGTTAGGTATGACATATTTTCTTGCAGCATTGCTTCATTGAAAAAATAATAGATTTTGATATCCATGTATTTAATATTTTTATAATGTCTCATATCTCCACTCTTTTTGTTTATACGGATCTTGAATTTGTTTGTATAATTTTTCTACCCTCTAAAAGGATTTCTGTTGGGTGGTGTACAATAAAAAAAAAGATATTTCTTGCTTATTTTGAAAAATGAGCACAGAAATATTCCTCATCTGTTTTATAGAACGAGCCAATAGTTCATTGGAAAATAACAGTGTTTTTATCAGAGTAAAAGGGATTTCATCAATGATTTGTACAACAAAATTTGTGTTGAACCAATTTCTCCAAGTGCAATTCAATCTGTCATCAATCCAGATAGACATCAAACAGAATCACAGAAATTACATTTCGCCGTAAATAAATGATACGATCGAGTTCTGTCAGGTCCATCATATATGTGGGTTCACCCTCTGAGGATTTTCTTTAGCTCGCTCCCAGTTGCAATCTAGTTTCCTGAACGTGTCTCTATTTATTTCCGGCTACTTCATCGACTGTCGATCTTTCTTCCAATCCACTTCCAGTGGCGTTACACTCCTTTCCCAGTTCTAAATAATTAACAATATTTGTCTCTATCATTCAGCTTCAGATTAAGGTCAGAATAATAGATGAAATTTACTTTGTTTATCACCTTTTTAAATAATAATAATGAAATCTTTTTTAAATCCTTTCAGATCTAAGTTTATACTTATCAGGTGATATTGAAGTTGCCACTCAAATATTCATTCGAAAAGTGAATAACATTGTAGAACAGTGTACAAATACTGTGAAAGTTGGGAGACGAGCTATAAAGAGGAACCCATGGATAACTGATGGTATACTCAAATCATTCCAGGAAAAAAGTGATTTACATAAAATAGTGAAGGCTAACCCTACAGGAAATGAACCCAAAAATATAAAAACATTATAAAAATAGATTGAAAAAAGTAATGACAATATCAAAAATTGATTATTAAGAAAAAAATTAAAAGGAATCTAAACAAAAACATTGTGAAAAAAATTAAAAAAGATTAGAATTGTTCAATAATTGAAACATAAGTTATTCAATAATGAGAAATAAATATGTATATACATTTTATCTACAGTAATACAGAACGATCACATTTCATGAAACATTGTTACAAACAAAATAAAATAGATTTGAAAATAAAACATATATTTAACATCTAACAGCACTTCCGTTTCTGATGTGACAGAGAGCAGACGTCTGATAGAGAGCTGTTTTCAAAGAGGCCACGTGGATGTCATGTCGGAAGTGGGAGTCAGTTTTATGTTCGTGAATGTCGCCATCTTTATGGGCATGAATATTTATATATTTACGTAAAGCAAATTACATGTGTGTGAAGTTCTACAAGTATCTCTTTCTCTACGCTGGTAACCAGGCCAGATGACAACGGATTTGTCGGAAAGAGAGAATACCTGATCTGGAAGATATTCCAAGTTTTTTGTCTATCATTGTATTTGATGTTGAATATTTATATATTTTATGAATACTATTTAATGTTTGTGAAGTTATACAATACCTCATCTGGAGAAAGTGACACCGTAAGGAGTCAGAAATCCAAGGAAACTACAAAAAGAAGAAGAACATCTAACAGTTTATGACAATAAGATATTCATCAACACTGTAAAAGCAGCTTTCAAGTAGAAATTCCTTAAGTTTGGTTCTTAAACTATTTTCTAATTACGCATCTCTCATATATCCAGGAAGATTATTGAAAAATGTCACCCCTGCATGTGATGGACAATTCTCAAACGATTCGGTTTTATGTTTATGTCTCTTACAATTTTCCCATGTCTGGTGGGATAAGTATGGATATCTGAGTTTCGATCAGACTTGATTATTGTTTTTTTCTGCAACAATACACATTCGTACAAAATACAGGGCAGGGACATGACTCAGTATTCTATAAAATATTGTTTATAGAGATATAGCTCAGGTTGAATATCAGGCGATCCTTTTTATATGAAACACATATTTTATTTACATCAGTACAGCAATTCCACAGAGCTATCTTGTAAAATGTAGTGTAAAGTTATAAGTAACTTGAGGAGTTGATCTGCACTAGAGTTGATTTATTTCGCATAATATCCCCTATTGACCTTTTTACTTATCTGGCTTATGCTAGATTCGAAAGTCATTTTACTATCAATATAGATCCTAGGAATCTGGTGTTATATGACGATTCGACATATTCATTATCAACCTTCACTCAATTTTTTTTATTTTTTTTATTTCTGAACAAAAACTGCATGAGAAGTGTTTCACTAGAGTTCACGATCGGATAGTTTTTGCAAAACCTGGTTGTAAATTCATGTGACAGCTGATTGAAGTTTCACAGAGCTGTCAGAACTGCATATAAAACAATATTATCGGTCCTCACATGTTTTGGCATATCGTTGATGAAAAGCAGGAAAATAAGTGGATCCTGTGGGACTCCTAGATGCATGCTGGATGGAGAAAAATGGCAGGCTTCCAATTTCACGCGTATTTTTCTTTGGGACACTAGCCACGAGAGGAAGTTGCCTCGAAACCGATTGAGTATAGTTTACCTGAATGATTTCAGGATCAATGATATCAAATGCTTTCGAAGGTAACCGCATACTTGTTGATAAATTTTGATTTATTGAAGGATTTCGATCAGCCAAAATATAATTTGATGTGAAAAAAAATATGGGAATTGATATGGACAATAATATTTACCATAGGAAAATAAATAGCCAATATGAATTCTCAAACAATATGGATTTCCATGTCTGAGCCGTTTTCTACACCGTGCGCCACTGTGAAAACAATGATGGGGAAACCTTGTCGCTTCATTAGTGAAGCCCGGTCGTAAATATTTTTTCAGGACCGTTTTAATTGAATATACAGAAAAGGATGTGCAACCACAAGTAGAATCATTTATTTGGTCTCTCTCATTGACTCGGTTCATTTGGAACTCTCCAAGATGGAAAGTTGGGGCTAAACAATGGGTTGGGGATAAAATTCATTGGTAATGATTCTTTCATTCCTCATAATGTTTTTATTTTTCCTCTCGAAGTGAGATCTCTATTCAAAGGTGATTTCTGCTCGGAAAATGCAACAAAAAAACGTCGCTTTTTATTTCATAGTCTGCTTAAAATACTTGAATTCAAAAGCTTGCTCACTGTGTACAGAGTAGAAATAAGACAATAATAATTGAATTTATAAATATTGTTATTGGGTAGATTTCATGTAGATAAATAATTAATCCTGTTATTGAATTTTCAGTTGTAATATCACAAGAGAGCGAGAATGAAGTGAATATAATTCGACAGATTTTCGAAAACTTGTTGCTAGGCAATCTGACTAAATTGGAGAATCTGACTAAATTTTCCTTGAAAATTTTTTTTGAAAAGAAAAAGACAGGCCAAACATTTTACTTAATTAGTTTCTGGTTGCATGGGCTGAGCCCTAAAAAAATATTTATGAAAAACTTGAAGCAGTTGAATACAAAGGGATATAAAAATGAATTGTAAAATACATTGAAATATAATAAAGAAACATATTAGGGATCGATGTAATTATAAAAAACTTACGTGTTTTTATGGAAATGCTGGCGTTCCTAGACTCTTGCCCAGGTAGGTCACCTTTTTTCGGATGTGTCTATGACTCACTTGATAAAGAAATATGATGGTGCACTTTTCTCTGACTCATCGAAAGCATTCGACATTATTGACTCCGATATTATTTGCAAAATTGATTCACTTGGTTTCAGAGGTAACTTTCTTTCGTGGCTTAGATAGCACCTGACTCTCAGGAAGTTAATTGTCGGTCACAACCATATGACAATAACCTTAGGGTTCCTCAGGGATCTATATTGAGTCCCCTCATTTTTCTGCTCGTTATTAACGATCTGCCAAATCATGTAACCACAGATTATGTAGTTTTTTATGAGATGTCGTAACGCTTGTAGCAGATGCCAATTACCCAGAGGAACTCCAAGAAAAATTTAATATATTGAGCTTCGAGTTCACAAATTGGTGTTAGAAAAATCACTTGGTGGTGAATGCGAAGTAAAACTGTTTTGATGAAGCTTATTTGCAGGACCAATGGAAGAATTGATGATTTTTATGTTAGCGTAGGCGATAAAATCATGAAATCATCAGATAACACCAAATTTCTTGTTACAAATATTGATAGCGACATGATCTGGGAATCAAATATAAATCATATGCAGTTAGACAGTTGAACTCCATTTTTAATAAAAAAAACTTTTAAATATATACTTTGCTGTTCCCACATCACCTACAATATCCCTTGTGGGTTGCTCTACAGAACTAAACAAAATCTTTGTTTTCCAGAAGAGACTTATACGCCTAATTTATGGAATAATCCGCAGAGAATCTTGTAGACAATACTTCATTCTCAATGAAATAATGTGCGCACCGTATATTTATATCAACAAATGTATTGTATTATTCAAAAAACACATTCACAATTATGTTCGAAACTCAATTGAATGAAGATTGTCCCTCTTGCGTAGGTGCAAAACTATTCAACCCCTTTCCTGATAATAAAATGAATTCAAATAGAATAAATAATTTCAACCTGGAACACAGAGAATTTACGATTGACGGTTGTTTTCATAGTATTGATGAGTATTTCAATCAATAACGTGAAACTACACTCATAGTTTCATTCCTACCTTTGTGAAATCGTTATATAGTTTTATTGTGAATTATTTGTTGTTTGGCGTTTCCTATATCATATAATCATCATCTATCTACCCACTCGTAATTTCTAATTTCTGTGGACAGCTTGTTTATTTGTTTATTTACATTAACTATGCATTAGTTTGAAATGTATATAACTCGCAAATATTTTTGAACGAATACACATTAATATTATTCCTGTTTAGATATAAAGGTTCAGGTTAGTATCAAAATGAAGTGATATTTTCCCATAATTCCCAGGAAAGAGCCGAATCTTCTTCTATTTTCCAAAAAAAAACAAATCACCTCAATTTTATAGCGATAATGATTTTTTATGGCATACTTTAATGATACCGTCGTGTCCATGAACAGACGATCAAAGCAGCTAAGATAAGTATCAAACGAAAGGTTACATTCAGCAAACAACAATAAAAGAAAGAAATGTGGAAAATAGTTAACGATCTTAGAGGCAAAAATAATCATACCCATCCAGAAATCGAACGCAGATCTGAATTTATTAAACGAATATTACTGTTCAATAGCAAATCGATCAACTCAGGATACAATTTCAACCACAAATCCCCTTGAGAACGTACAAAAGGTATTTTCTCCAATCAACTCCTTGTTTCTATTCGATACAGACTTATATGAACCGAAAGTAGTGATAAATGGAATAAAAAACAAAAATTCCTCGGGTGGAGACAATTTGTTAGCTAAGTTGTTTTCACAATTATCAGATGAAGCTCTAAGCACCTAAGTACGGGCAAATAATAATTATTTTCCCCTCCAGCTTGAAGTCTGCAGTAATACCTCTGCATAAAGGGGGTGCCACTGATGATCTTGGAAACTACAGACCGATTTCACTGCTACCAACACTTTCCAAAATAATTGAAAAACTGGTTAAGCGAAGAGTAGTGGACTATTCAGAGAGAAATAATATATTAGCTAAAGAACAGTTTGGTTTTCAAAATAAAAAAACACTAATGACGCCATTTTCAATTTCCTAGGAAAAGAAATTCTGTTGCAGAAGCTCTTCCACTATGATTTTTGGGGTACAGCTTTGGAATGGTCATATCTTACTGACAGGAACCAAATAATATCAGTTGGTAAAAATACCTCTGAAAAAGGGAGGATTGTACGTGGAGTCCAATACTAGTTTTGCTTTACATTAACGAAATATCTATCCTCGATATCTCTGGATACCTAACATTGTGCGCTGACGTACCAAATTCTTTGGCACAATGAAGATCATACTGTTGACCAAAACAGTATGATCTTCATTGTGCCAAAGAATTGTGGTATCGTCAGCGCACAATTTACACAGATATCAAAAGAATTCAAATTTGGTGTGATGCAAATAAGCTAACTTTGAATATTTCAAAAACCAATTTAGTCACAAATATCAAACAAATTACATTGGGGAATCAGCTCATTGTGAGCAAGCCTGTCACAAAATTTAATGGTATAACATTGATACCAATTTAAAGTTTGACTACTATATAACAGCACCAAAGAAAAAATTTTCCTCTGGTTACTTCGCTATCAATGTAATATCCCGCGAACTTGGTCGGTCAGCTTCAGTAATGGCGTACTACTCATTTATTGAATCTCATCTGCGTTATGGCATTCCATTTTGGGGTTCTGGTAGCCAGGCTCTCTTGCAAAGTGTATTCATCCTCCAAAAGCGTGCTTTGAGATTTATATTCAAGATAAAAATGCGAGAATCACGTAGACCAGTATTTTCGGACAATAAGATATCAACAGTATATGAAATTTTCATCCTACAAACGGCAAGTTTGCTTCACAAATATAGAGAAAAGTTCCTAAACGTAAACAGGAAAAAACATACTCGCAACGAAAAACAATTTACCCCTCCGTTTACGGTTTCATCTTTGACGAGTCAATCATTATAAAGAAGTTAACAAATTTACAACCATTTATCAAATCAAATAACAGCAATAAATGGTTTGAAACAATTCAGGAAATCTGTTAAAAACCTCTTAATGGGAAAAAGATTCTATAGTTTAAACGAATATTTTGAATATGAATTCTAGTCCTTCTATGACATGTTTTGACTCGACTGAATTTTTTTATCAAGTTTTAAAATACATGTCGTTCTGTCATAATCTTTATATTCCGTTGATTTTTAATATGTTCTATTTGTGCATGTTTCTCTAAAAACAATTTATTTTTATTTATATTTCAACATTTATTTTGTAAACTGTGTACTGTATTGTAGAAGTTATTGACTTTGTCGACAAAATGTTCCATTTTAGACAAAAAAGCTTACCTACCTATCTACCTACCTACTCTTAGAGCAATCATCATTCTGCATAATTTTCTAACCAGAAATAGTTACAGAAATCGAATATATATTGTAATCCAAAATGAACAATACGATGTGGATTCTCCAATGAGGAGATTCAAAAACAACTTTTTATATCATCCGCCAAATAATCCGAGTAAGTAAGAATATTGGATTTATATACACCATAAATTTAATAACTCAATTGGAACTATAAGCATCCCCGACAACGATGAAAAATGAAGTTTGACTCGAACCGCATTCTATAAATCCAGTCTATTCAATCCCGTGACAACTGAATGAGAATTCCCAGTGTATCGGAAGCAACCCCATTGTATACTCTTATCTTAATACCGGTGGCAGAATCCTCTAATGGTATTTTCGACCGCGTGTCTGTCATTTTTCATTCGGATCCACAAAGAAAGCGACACACTGCTCTATGAAACTCTTCCAAACGATATGGCGGAGGGTAAGAGAGTAGACAGTTATTTCGTAGAAATGGACTGGGATAGCTGTCGTTTCTTTTTCGAAACGAGCTCAATGGAATTCCGAAACTGCATTTTTAGAAAAATAAAATGTGAAAAGAACTGACTGGAATTGCTCGTTTGTACAAGGGAATTATATACACGATTAAACTCAGTGAAATGTCAGATGAATTGGGGAGCTGGTTTGGAACAGGTATCCTTGCGCGACAAGCTTTTGGAACTGAAAAATATATACAATAAAATATAGAGAATGAAACAATTAATATGAAAATATGAATGAAAAACATTAAAAAAATATTAATAGAATTCTAAATAAACTTCTAAACCGCGATTTGTAAGTATATATATATATATATATATATATATATATATATATATATATATATATTCTTCATTTTCTCGGAATGAGGTCCTTAGTCAGTCTATGTATTTTTTATTCCATGCGATGTTTCGACATTGTTTATGTCAACTTCAGGTAAATTCAGGAAAATTCTTCTATTTTCCCCTTTGTAATTTTTCTGTTTATGTTTGTGTAATCATTCAGTAACTTTGTATTGTTTCTTCCCATTCTATTTTCCATCTTTTTGTAATATCCATCCATTTTTGGCAGTTCCCAGCCGGTAATATTTTTCCTAAATCCTTGACCACATATGTTTTTATTCTTTATTTTCTCGGAATAAGGGCCTTAGTCAGTCTATGTATTTTTTATTCAATGTGATGTTTCGACATTGTTTTGTCATCTTCAGGTGAAATCAGGAAAATTCTTATATTTTTCTCCGTTGTAATTTTTCTGTTTATGTTTGTGTGATCTTTCAGTAACTTTGTGTTTCATTTTCCTATTCTATTTTCCATTCTTTTGTGATATCCATCCATTTTTTGCCGTTCCTAGTTCCCAGTTCCCAGCCGGTAATATTTTTCCTAATTTCTTGATCACAAATGTTTATATTATTTATGTGGCCATGAAATTAGGAAAAATATTACCGGCTGGGAACTAGGAACTGCCAAAAATGGACGGATATTACCAAAGGATGGAAAATAGAATAGGAAAACACAACACAAAGTTACTGGAGGATTGGACAAACATAAACAGAAAAATTAAAACGGAGAAAAATAGAAGAATTTTCCTGAATTTACCTGAAGATGACATAAATAATGTCGAAACGTCGCATAGAATAAAAAATACATAGACTGACTAATACACTCGTTCCGAGAAAATAAAGAATATAAACATATGTGGTCAAAAAATTAGGAAATATTTATATATATATATATATATATATATATATATATATATATATATATATATATATATATATATATATATATATATATATCCATGGGAAATTGGGGTAAACAGCAATGAAAAAGTAAACTCTAGGATGTGTACTCTATGTGGTGTGACAAGTGAAACTGACAGGTTAGGAATAAATCCCGCAATTATATTTAAGCCAACGATACCTGACGGGTGTCACTTGGAAATAGTTACAGTGTGCCAACTATCAGATTGGTACCAACTGATGTTACCAAGTGGCGATAATGTTAAAAAGAAATATTATTTGATATTAAATTGTAGTCAATTTTCATTGATATCTAAAAATTCTATAAACATAATTCAAACATTGTCTTCAACCTTTTCTTAGATAATTCATATCCAAGAATTTCACTTGATAACATTCTATATAATACTTCTTCTCACTCAGAAGTGCTTTGCTTTTAACATTAATAACTCGAACATTGTCTCAAACAACAATGAAACTAACACTACCCCTACTCAACCTTTTTTCACTTCATTTCCATATATGAGAGAGCTCTCCAAATTATTTCACAATCCTAAAAAATTTAAAATATCATATAAAACAGTTCTAACAATCAGATCAATTTATTCTAAAGTTAAAGATAAAACTCCATTACTTTCAATGTCAAATGTATTTTATAGTATTCCTTGTCATGGTTGTAATAAACAATATATTGGTCAAACGCAAAGATCATTATCGAACAGAATAATTTCTCATAGAAGTAACTGCAGCTTGCATCCTGAGAGATGTGCTCTGGCAGAACATGTGAATAAATTTTACCAACAGATGAATTACAATTCAGTGAAAGTGCTAGCGACAGAGTCACATACATATAAGAAAACTTTCTTAAAAATATCTTTCATTTCCCAAGACAACAATTGTATAAATGAAAAAAACAGATATTGACTCTTTGAGTGAGATCTACTCATTTATTTTCTTCAGATATTAATCAAAATTGACAACAATGTTATATCAAATAATAGTTCTTTTTAACATCAACGCCACCTGGTAACATCAGTTGGTACTAATCTGACAGTTGACACCACTGTAACGATTTCCAAATGACACCAGTCAGGTGTCGTTGGATTAAATATAATTGCGGGATTTATTCCTAACCTGTCAGTTTCCACTTGTCACACCACATAGAGAACACATTTATATTTATATAATTTTAAACAATGCTAATGTGATTGTATTAACTTTGAACTTCGTTTCATTCCTCGATCTGCGTTTTTTTCTTTTGTATCACTATGTTAGATAAATATGTTCAACATCATTGGAACAAACCTCAACAGAATTGTAAGTAGCATAATGTTTCGCACTTTAATATGTATTACTATTGGTTTTTTCATATATTGTAGCTTTCCTGATGATGGAAATAAACATTTCCGAAAGCTTGGATAAATCTTAATGAGTTTACTTATATATATATATATATATATATATATATATATATATATATATATATATATATATATATGAATATATATATATATATATAAATATATATATACATATAAATATATATATTTTATATACAGGGTGTAATCTAACCTCTTGAACACCCGTGAATGACGAGTGTTATGCTATTTCATAACAAATTAGAGTGCTCAGAGATTTTAATTTGTTTTATTAAAACATGTTTTGCTCTCTGTAAAATTCGACGAAATTTTGAGTAGCACCCCACCTAATTTCATGTGACCAACTGGACATTTGAATAATTTAGAATGTTGAACTGATTGTGTGGCTGCCTGGGATAGATATTCAATTTCAAAGTGAAGAAAACAACTAACTTTGTTATATCCAAACTGGTGATAAAGTCAGAACTAGTTGACTTCACACTCTGCATTGAGGCACTTATCATAATTATCATAGTCACTTTTAAGAAACAAACGACACAAACAGTGTTGAAAGGGGAAACATTCTCAATTGAATATTGGTTTAAAAATAATAGCACGACCATTTTAGTGATTCAAAACACGTAAACTGAACACTGTTGCCAAGCAAGATCCTCGCATGCACGGTTCACAAAGCTGTCTACGAACGAAAGTTTTTTAGATTCTACTAGTGTTTTCTTATTGGCTGGTGAATGAGAGATCCTCATTAGCAACCAATCAGAAAACAGTACGAGATGTACAGGAATATTAATTTGAACATCATTGTCTTTTGCTGGCTCTTAAAACTGAATATCGTACTTATTTTGAAGAGTAGAAGACAAGATGAATCACTTGTCGCATTCATGATTTTTTTATAGAATGGCAAATTTTTGAAAAGACAAAGACAATAATGTTTAAATTAATTTTCGTGCACATCGCGTATTGTTTTCTGTTTAGTTATTAATCGAGATCTTTAATTCACCAGCCAATCAGAAAACACTAGTAGAATTTAACAAACTTCCTTTCGTAGACAGCTTTGGGGATTCCATCGAAAGTATCTATCTATTATTATACCCAGACATTTGGTGGACTCTAATTAAGGAATTTCCGAATGTTTATCAATTTTGATGTTTCCCAAGTTTGCTAGATTGTTTGCATATGAGACATAAAGCATGAAAGCAACAACATGAAACGGATACCCTACCTTGATGTTTTGATTTCAACAAGAGGCATTTAAATATACCAAGCATTTCAAACAAATTGAATCCCTTTAATATAAGCAATTATTAAAATTTCAATATGAATACTAATATAAACAAGAATCAGAATGTTTCTAATTTTGTTCAACAAATAAATTTTATAAAGAAACGTGCTTCATTGATTTGTTATAACACACGATTGCCGGAAAAATAAAATGCCCGAAAACTTTTTTTGGACTCGCATACTTCCTGGAATCTCGTCTACTCGTCCAAAGAAACAGTATTTTCTGGACTTGATAGGTAAGTTACTATTACCAGAAGAAAAATGGGAGTTGGCTAAATAAAAAAAAAGGGCAGCCAGATGGGGGTGCTGTGATAAGGCCTTTCCATACAGGTTCTCAAAATGAAATATCATTATTTTTTCTCTCACATTTCATTCACAAATCTCGCCAATCTTACACACTGTCGTCTGGGATAAATAAGCAATCGATAGGATCTTCACTACATCCACTAACCAGAATTCTTCCGGAGTGTTCAATTTCCTAATGGACCGGGGGATTTCGCTCGACAGGCGCGGAATTCAATCCAAACAAATAATATTTGCGTCCTCGGCATCCTCTATCACATGTCCCTCGTCGTGTTGTCAAAGTGCCTGTCCTCTGACGGCATAAATTGTGTTGAGAAAAATGCACTTCAAAACGTCCGCACCGGCTTTCAATCACTTTGGCGGTGAAGAGGAATTGGGGATTATTGAAGGGTGAGAGGTAGAAGCGAGTGTAGAGGTGAAAATTGGTATTGACTGAATATTCGATAACTGGTAACAAACGATGGAATATTCTGCGTATACAGGATGGTTTTATCATTATTTCCGGAAAATTAGAGAATTATGAACTGTTAGCAAATCCATCGAACAAGATATTCGACTGATATCTTCACAAAAAATTTAATATATATTGAAACAAAATTGGTAGACCACAGGCGAGAAACAACTACTTCCCTAGCAAATACCACGCAGAACGTTGAATGATATTCACCTGAAAATCCTGCAAACTTCCATATAAATGGAAATTGATTGCAAATGTTTCTTTCTGAAAAGCTCGATTATGTTCAATTTATGTCGAGTCCGCCCAACAATCCGCATACCGGTTTTAGGCTTCTTGGCCCTCATCAGTATGGAGTAGTCACCAGCCAGAGATCCGGAGATCTCTGGCCGAAGCGAGACACAACATAAACAAAATCGCCATCAACAACTGCATGGAAAACAACAGCTTTAAAAGGAAGAGGTTAGCGATTTGACCTGTATAATATTTTTCCAAACGACCCATCTACATATTGCACGATCGCCCTTGTTTTGCAATCATTATTCTTAATATTTGCATGGGCATCACAACTGCAATGTTTTGAAATTATGGGAAGCAGAAATATAGCGACGTGAATATATATTAGTAAATGAAAATTGTGGAAAATTTTTAAATTCAAAAGGAGGTTTTTTCTTGAATTTAAAAATTTGTTTGCAATGCCATATTTTTCATTTACTTTAAAATTATCCCGATGGTAATGAACTATGAAAATGATTCGAAGTGATGGTTACAGTCTAGATCGCTATAGGATTTTATTACACTAAAAAACAACCCTTAGTTATGAATTAATAATTTTCCCTAGATATTTACATGGTTATGAAAAGGATTCAATTTGGTTTCAATTGAATTAAAAGCAGTGATGAAGTAGAACCAAAAATCTAAGAAGGTCGTGAATCACCAACCACTTGAGTAATCAGCAGGCGGTGGATTCTACGCAGAGTTGTATAGTCCATCCAATATCAATTGCAGAAGCTGTTTCTATAGGGAGCAAATAAAAACTCACTTCGCTAACACGGGCGTATATGCGAAGAAACAGAACGAAAAATAATGTGTACTACTCGTAAACATTCGCCGTCGGCGAAGGGAAGATCAAAAGAGCCGATAGTCAACGTGGACTTGAGTGACTTCTGTCACCGATTCGTCTGGGCCAATCAAAACGGACAACAATGCTTGGGGGTGTGTCTATACGATGGGACGTCATAAAACACGCGTTATATTTGTGTTTTAATAGCTCTGAAAGATTAAAAACCAGTAGCGTCTGTGGTATTGGTGTGTGCCGATCGAAATACGTTTTAGGATATAATAATAACCTACATCAAACAATGTGAGAAATTATTTTTCTTCCTTAATGTATTTGTATAAATAAAAGCTTGTCTTTTTTTCATTTTTCATAATTTATGAAGTATTTTTTAAAATCTTAAAATTTCTAAATAAAATTAGTTATCTCCGCCACTGCTGCTCACAGGATTTCGCCGCAAGACTTTTTTATGCTTCTGCAATTGATATTGGGAGAACTATACCTGCCTTAGCCATCCAATTTTGTTTCATAGGTAGGTATAATGATATTGGGTTAAGATTAAGAAAAATCGCTTGAATATAATTGAGAATTGTTTATTTATATATAATATATGATAATAATATATATATATATATAATATATATTTAATTATATTATAATGTAAAACAATATACTTCATAAAAACTTAATGTAAAATGTCAAACTTTATACTTTATAAAAAGTTCATTTTCTCATAAAAGGTATTTACAAACAAAATTACTCGCGAAGATCAGTTTCACTTTCACTGTCGTCATCCAAATTGATAATAAACTTTTCTTTGGGAATTTTTTCTATATCCATATATGACTTTTCCATCTTTTTGATATGGGAAACACACTTGGCCCAGCTGCTATCAGGAATGTTTCCAGTTTCTGTTTGAATTAGAGCTACCACAGTTGAATTGAGGTTTAGGTTCAACCCACGCACAGGTTCATCCTTCTGTGGGAATTCTATTTTCTATTTATTTATCGTTAACTAAAATTATTGTATATTTCAAATTGAATCGTAAATAAATATAATTATTATCATTATTATATGTTCACTTGAATACCTTTGTAGTTTCCTGTGAACTCGTAATGGCGTAGCGGACCAATCATCGAACGTTTTGTTTTTGCGAATGAAAAACTAAAACAAAAACAATTAATTGCAAGTTATGTAATGAACTGAAGCGTAAATGCAACTCGTATCGAATTTCCTGTCATAATTCCCCATCCCTGGAGGGAATTTGGAATAGACTACGGAATAACATGAGATCTGAAATTACCGAAGCTCATTCGAGGAAATTGCAGCTATGAATATTCCATATAAAATAACCGCTGTAGCCTCAGGTGAATTTGACTTCAACATGTCGTATCAACATGCAACGAGTATAATGATGCTTGCACTTTCATATATTCATACCAATCCCCCTGAAGGTGTTGACAATGGAAAGTTTGTTTCTCGACCAGTCCCCAGTAACTCATTGACTATTCACTAAACTTGTTTTAGATGCGAGGAAATGATGATAATGACCACGTTATGGAAACTGAAATGGAAGAACCCATTTCAAGCCAGAACACTAATTCTGATGATCTTGGTGGATGTACTTCCATGGATGGTGAACCACACGTGATTTCCCAGAATGAATTAATGAATGACCTAGTGAGAGACCTGCAGCTTTCAAAAAGTCGGAATTGGTTGCTTCACGCCTTGTTAGCTCGTGATACCCAAGTGAGAGTTTACCGTAGAGGAAGTGATCAGTTTGCTGAGTTTTTGGAATCGAATGATGGATATCAATATTGCCGTGATGTTTGTGGTCTTTTCAAATCAATGGTTCAGTCTTATGAATCCAAAGAATGGCGTTTGTTCATCGAATTTTCGAAACTAAGTCTTAAAGCTGTCTTATTACATGATAGCAACAAAAATCTATCTGTTCCCATAGAACATGCAGTTAATTTTAGGAATCGTATGAGACAAATGGAAAGTGTGAGTCCATATTTGTTCGTGATAAAGAAAGCATTTATATGAGATTATATTGGCCACAAATGGTTCACAGCAGGCTACTAAACATGTATTCCTTTCCATATACCTGAAGTATCAATTACCAAAATCGACATTACTCGAGGTGTAAATTCGAGTAACGAGTATGTTTTGCGAATTGGTAGTTTTGCTAGTCATTGGTGGGAAGTCGATTGTGGTTTATTCTAAAATTCCATGTGCAACATATATCTAGAATCTGAAAATTCTCCAAGGAATATTGAAAGTAATTGTTGTTACGCGAATGTGATATACTCTGTATAGATACGAAACATTTTTTTGAATGAAATATGAGCATATTCAGTTACCACCAATATTGTTATTCACTGATTTCGTTTAATTTTTTGATATTTTTCGAGATTTTCCTACCTTTACTCGAGTCGTCCTAATACTCGTAGTATATAAAGGTTTATACATATCATTCAAAATATTCCAGAGGAAATTGTTCAAAATCTTTCAACAGATGTGTGTCGAACACATATTTGTGGAAATGTTTCAATAAAATCAATATCAAACATAACTACTTCGAGGAAATTATCAGTAAAGGACACTAGTTTTCGATCCACCTTGTATATTTTATATATCTGCAGAGTGAACGATCGAGTTTCTGACCGACTTTTCGGAATTTCAGGCATTTGGATATATCAATAAGCAGGACTGGTGCAGATTCATGAGAAATACATAATAGATATGCCAGTTCAATTCAGGAGATGAGATAATATCATCAAGCGCAATTGATATTGGTATCCTACAAACTATCTGAAATTGAATCAAATTCCACCGCTCAATTTCTTGGAAATCACTGGAAAACTTGCTATCTTTGAACTCACCCTGTATATCGTCTGTACGTGCAGGAATCATTGTTCCCTAAAGTGTATTCAAATCGGCCGTATGAACAATCGATGCATACTCGATTTGGTTTATATATTCGACAAAGTCTCTTCACAATGGCCACTTGAAATTTTGGAAAAAATATCTTTAGCGCCCTATATAATCTAAACTGTTGGATTTAGAGCGGTGGTGCAATGGAGACATTTGATCAGTATCACGAGTTCTGCAATATATGAAAATGTCGAGCAAATTCACCGAAAGCAAATTTCCCATTGATGCGGTGCGAGGTCCTTTATAGGTTTCAAATTGTTGTGGTTGGAATGGGGAAACTTATATGGGTTCATTCAAGGTGAATGAAAAAGAACAATTCGTGAGATTTTGAATTTTCACTGGCGTACCCATATTTTTGTCAAAATCCAAGGCATAATGAAATCACCCCAATTTTTTCTCTCAATCTAAATTTCCTTCATAGACATTCACTGGCAATTTTTCAATAATTTCCTCATTTGTGAATCTAATCTCGATATTTTTCCTATATTTGAATAGTATTTCTACTGATACCCTATTAATTTTTTATTGGTGAGATCAAAATTCGAATTCCTAATTGATTGAGTCTGTCAAACCTAACACTCCATCAAAACAATCGTGAAAGTAAAATAGAATGAAATTTATTTGTAATCGCCATCGAATTCAGATGATGCTGGGCCAAGAGCTTGAGAACTAATAATGTTACTAAGTACAGTTGTTTTCATTATTGTGTTTGTATAGTTAATTGCATTCGGGAACATTTTTTTGATTATCGAATGTCTGATGACTGATCGAGAGCTACCTGTATCAATCAAAAGCTTCAATTTGAATTTCGATATATGGTAATGCATTATCGGAGAGGATGTTAATTTCTTCTATTTTCCGTTTTCTTTTTGGTCGTTATCAAATTCGATATTGGGATTATGGTCTGGGTTACAGTTACCAAAATTTTGGTATTCGTCCTGATATGGATTTTCGAATTATAAATTTGGTTTTGGATTGTACAATGTTCAGATTTGCATAATCGTTAGAATGCAATTCTTCGAAAGGAAAATTTGAAATTTCTCTAGGTTAGAAATTTTGTGTATTTATTGTCAAATTGATATTTCCAAAATTTTTATGTATGGGATTTTGACATTGTCTTCTAGATACTAATGTGGGGTTTTGGAACGTAGTTAACATTGGCTCAGGCTTTGGCAACTGATTCATGGGTATTTGATTTGGTTTGAAAACATTTTTGGGGGGTTTTGTTGTAGCCTCAGTAAAACCGGTATTGGCTGACTGGGCCATACTGGCTTTTGGGGTATTTACAACTTTAATTCAGCTAATGAAATATGAAGAACACAATCTGAAAATTGTGGTATTACTTCTTGATTTGCAAGATGGTAATACCAAATATTGATGTTTCTTATGTTTATGGGACAGCAGCAGGAAAAAGCACTATATGAAGAAATAATGGCATGTACGAAAGGAATACACGCTTCACAAACAGAATGTTAAATACAAGCTTTTGACTGATCCGAAAAATGTGATACCACCACCACTTCATATCAAACTAGTATTGATGAACATTTTTATAAAGGCACTTGACGAAAATGGATCTGGTTTTGCCTATTTAAAATCCGTGTTTCCTCATCTCTCTGATGCTATACTGAAAGAAGGGATCTTTGTGTGTCCTCAGATAAGAAAGATATTGAAGGATTAACATTTTGACCATCACTTATCCAGTGTTGAAAAAATGCTTGGTATTCTTTCAAAGCCGTTGTTGAAAATTTCCTGGGCATCAAAGAAACAGAGGATTATGAGGAAATTGTATCCAGTTTATAAAAATTCAGAAAATGGGAGTCAACCTGTCCTCAAGAATTCATTTTTTTCATTCACAACTGGATTTTTTCTCTGATAACCTGGGAAGCGTAAGTGATTGTTGTTTTGCTAACGAGTTTGAAATATTACGTATAGAAAAGAAAGAATCCAAACGTGACCTTCTAGAAAGCTTGGAAATCAATGAATGCAAAAAGTCTCGATATAAGCTTACAACTTACCAGATCAACTTGAAAAATTATCCTCTGTTAAATTTATTTCACTGAAGATTGAACGGTTAGTGGATCATTTTCAATATCCTCAATGGACAAGGACACGATATGTTCGAAATATTTTTGATGGATTTGACACCTTGTGAAAACTCTGTTGGTAATTTCCTTTTTGGTTTTTAATTTTCTAAAAATAAAAAAAAATATTTGAAGTCGACAAACTTCAAATGGCATCTTGGCGCCATTGCAAAATATTGTGACGTATCAAATCTTGATATGCGAATAGTGTTCTAGATCTGACATTTATAGTTGAAGAAATTTGGCAACATTGTCGTTTAACATCACAATCAACCTTATTACGCCTATTGGCTGCTCGGTCGTTTACGTCACAAATTGAAATGTAATTGAAATTTGACTCAAAAAATGTTTTCTGGTTATATATATATATATATATATATATATTGTTATGTTATGAAAAACCAGTTATATATATTAAAAGGAAAAAACCCACAAAAAGAATAATTACTTAATAAATATTAGTTCCAAGAGATTGTTTTTACATAACTTTTGAACTTCTATTTCCTTTATTAAGCCTCTGTATAATATGAATAGATAAAAATATTCAAATACTATAATACAATCAATTTCATACACTGTCATAATGATTACAACCCATAATTATTCGAAAGACAACAAGAAAGGTCTAGATTTACAAAATCATCCTGAATAAAATGTGATAAACAAAATTATAAGCTTGAAACATACAGTATATGAAATTGTATGTAACTAAAAATAGCCAATGGGAGAACAACAAACTTCTTGATGACAATAGCCAATCAGGGAACAGTATGGTCAAATGTAAGATTTGAAATTGTGAGAAAATAAGAACGGAAAAGTGTCAGAGACAATTATGATTGAATATTGTAAATAGTCTGTAAGAAAGGAAAAATAGATTCATTAATAAGTTTTGACAAATAACCCCAAACAGTGAAAATGTGAGAACTATTGAAGAAATTTTCACTTTCAAGGTAAAACTGAGGTTGTGTCGATTTATCCATGACCTGTTTCTCATGATTATCCATGAATATTTGTAGATTCACCTTAGAATAAGTTATCTATCGTTAGGCCAGGTAAAATTAAGTTTTCCTGAATAAAAGAAATAGTTGCTTTTTGATACTATCTCGTTTTCCACAATTATCAGCAATCATATTTATAAACACAGACTTGACATCAAGCAGTGGTTAGTGGCTCAATTGCCTGAACCGGCTATCTGAGACGAGAGGAGTACCAACTGAGTTTAGTCGTGGTAAGAAAAATGATAACAATTGGCAGCAACGTGACGAGAGAACTGTGACGTTAGCTAGCAATTATTATTACATCACAAAACATATTATACAGGGCGAAAATACTTATCTATATCATAACAATTTGGCTCACAACGAAGAGTGGAAATTATTAGCAATCTTCATTTTATAACAATAATTTATATTTGCAAATTATCATTATATTACAATTGGCACCCAAAAAGTGGGGCGAAATAATAACAAAATAATTTGTTATATATCATCATTGCATTACAATATATATATATATACATATATATATATATATATATACACGCTATGTATTTTAAAGCATATTGAAAGCGATAATAATTTCTCGTGACCTCGCCTACTACTACCTGCCCTGATTATTCAACATGACACATCGTGGTTGTTAGTATTATCTCCACCTGAAGAAGCCATTGTATGACGAAACACATGCCGTTGTTTTATAAACCCAGTTTAGTGAAGTGAGTAACTTTTGTTTGATTTAATATGGATTTTCATCAAGTATCATCCGCGTCAATTAAAAAAAAAAGGTATGATAATGACCTCCAAATCATACCTACTTCATTGAAGTGTACCAGACAATTCTTCTCGAGTATTCTGGTATTTTATTATTGCTACTTCGAATGAGGGTGACTGAATTCCCACCCTTGCATCTTGTCACCCTCAGTAAGGAGTGAGATAGAGTGTAATTATTTTTAGTACATTTGAGAGCTATCAACATTTCAATTGAAATGACTGATGAAATATTCATGCGCATGGCTGGAGAGAATATCCGATTTGATTAAAGACCAATTCATGAAATATCTCCCTCTCATCCGCACACACAAATGATGATAAACTCACTATAGATGAATCTAATTATAAACTCGGGTGATGAAAGTTGAAAAATTCCATTAATGAGTTCGAAAGTTCCTGGATAGTTTTTCAATTCCACCGTGTTGAAAGTTCATCCTGATTTCACGTTAACACGTCAGCCTAGAAGTTTTCATTATCAGAGTTTTATTAAAGTTTGTTACGGAAATTCGGAATGTTAAACTCATTTATCCAAAACTATTTGGAAATATTAATTTTTTACTGGAATAAGTTCGCCGTCAGGATTCGGATCAACTTAATTTAACCCTTTTAAAATATTTGTTGAAGTAGCGAATTAGAAATGGATGATCATGAATAATGTTTTACAAAAATAAATTGAAATTCCCAAGCAACATTAGGTTTTTCGAGGAAAAAGCATAAGATGTATCATAATCTGATTGAAAATTTTGATTTCCCAAAATGGAGGGAAGTATCCTATACCTTACCGATCAACACACAATGATCGCTGCAAATGGCGTTGATTTTTATTTCTAAAAACGAATCGTATCAGTGGAAATCAGGAACCTGTCTATTTATGGTAGGCTCCATTATAAAAACATGAATTTGGACAGTTAAATCTCCGGCCAGCTCAACACTCGGAGTAGATTCGAAATTTAATAAATGGGCGACTAAAAAAATCAAAGTAAATTTCTTATTCGGAAAAACAGATTTGCACAGCAAAGAAACTTGAAAAGTGAATATTTTTTTTTACCAAGTTCAAGCCCTTCAAAGCAAAATGAATGAAAGTGAATTTACTAATTTTATTCTAAGATAAGATCTTTTCTATGATATAAAATAATAAGATTTCTCAAAAAAAGTTTGGCTAGTTGCCTCAAAAATAAATGACTTTGAAATTAAGCTATTTGCCTTAAAAATATATCAACAGAATGTTTCTGTTTCATTCGAAGAATTCGTCGCTGGAGATACTCTCCTAGCGGGACTTCTTGGGATTCCCTAAAAGCGACCACGATTCCCTAGCAGAAGTCTGAAATTACGCAATATCTTGGTACTAGGACGCTGCATTACTCCTTCATTCGAGAGTGGACCTGTAGGATACCGTACGATGTCCTAATCCTGCTCAAAACAATTATCTGAAACGAAAAGTACACCCCTAACTCAGTATACCAGTTCTAACACCGTTGGTATAGTGCCCGCTCGTTCCGGAACGTCAACGAGATTATTTTTCCCAAACATGCCAGTATATGCCTACGTGAAAATAACCTTCTGCCACTGTCACAGCAAATTGTCAGAAATGCATCTAGGGAAGGGTGTGGACTAAGATGCCTAAAAACCCTGGTGTATTCACTGATTAGATTTTGTTTAGAATTTTTGGGCGACAACAAATGAAAAACGTTAAATTCTGCTTAGAACTTCATTAGTAGATGGCGCGGTTGAGGAATGTTTGTGTCACGCAAAATGTTAAACTTCAAACCTATGAAATTTAATTTTTCCGCCAACATAGCTTCATGCAAAAAATTGTGAATTGATCGTTTACAAAGATTATAGTTCTACGAACAAGATCGCGCTCAGAACAGTTGGCGCTAAAATGAGATGGAATCCTCGAAACTTACTACAATGTTTACATCTGTCTGTCAAAAATCAGATTTTTCGTGAAGTCTGCCTGGCGATTTTTTCAAAGTGATTTCTTCTCAAATGGCCTTTTTGGGGATCATGGATACTTCCACGAAGGAATGAGAAAAGGTAGGAGAGTGGACTGATGTCTCTAGATGTTGAATTAACTTGAAAATTGAGGGGATTGGAAAATGTCTCCGATGACATTGTTCCATTAAACTTTCTGATACAAACTATTACCAAGCCATTCACTGCCCATCTCTGCCGGAATATTACCTCTCTAACAATCTTCTGATATGAACAAAATCAGAGAGTTCATTGTAGATATCATAAAATCTGTTGATGAAGTTGAGAAATCGATGAATCATGGTTTGCGACAGTCTAGGCTGCTTCCAGCTATCTTAGAATTATTTCTCAGGAGAAGGTGAGCCCTACTAACAAAGGTGAGGGGAGAAAACAATTATCTAAATGTTTCTCTTTTATTTTTCAGTAACATCCCGCATGAGATAGTCGGAGAAGGAGGGCGATCTAAACCAAGCAGTTGTTCGGAAGAACAAGGCCCACTCCCAAGATCGATAAGGCTATTGACTATGATTAGGATAATTATCACTTTTTAATAAACACATGAATTTCATTATATGAAGTTATCTTGATTTTGGCTAGTGAATTCCGAACCGTCACAGAGGGTTCCATGGCTCTTTGGAAGAAAATATCCACTATATTTAGAATTTTCCAATACTTTAGTAAGAAGATTGTCATCTCATGGGAAAATGTTTATACAAAATATATATATATATATATATATATATATATATATATATATAATATAAAAAATAAATATAAAAGTAATAATAAAATTATTTGACTTGCTAGTTACTAGATAAATTACAATCACAAGTTGAAAAAAATTATTACAATGGGCAAAGGTAATTCAGAGAAGATTCAAATTAATCATTTTACTAGTAGTGGAGTGATATTAGATTTCAGCTTCAGAAAGTTAGGGGACTGTGGTAACATTTCACTGTACATTAGTGATGATGTTGGGAACAACATATGAAAAGTTACCAACCGTAAAGTGTGTGCCTAATTAATTATTTAACAAATAAGTTGCCAAATTACATTGTATATTGAATATTTAAAAAAATGAATAAATAATGGTGCCACTAGCAAAAATGGAAAATTTAACATCAAGGAGGTAAATAAAATTATTCTTTGAAATAAAAACTAAGCTGCTGAATTTTTTTGCTAACGTAGGAACAAAATGTGAGGCGGCTTTCTCTGAAATGCAGCGCTGGAGGAGCACGCAGCCACGAGCGCTTTACACTAAATTTGTTATAACTTTTGATCTAATTGATTAAATTAACGTAACAGAAATTTAACTGAAAGAAGAAAAATGTAGCTAACGAGAAATCATGTTTTTAAACGTGAAAAAATATGTATGGGAATAGTACGTAAATGAAATTACGTCAAAGCAGAATTCTGTCTTACATCTTTTTATTTTCAACATAAACATGACAAATAAAAAGAGGACAATTTAAAAAAATATATATATTTTGAAAAATATTGAATAATTTAAAAAAATTACAAATTTGAATTTTGAGGCCATGCTTCAGAAACTCTAGTTTAAAATCTGATATTGAAACTTATATATGGGATATATCGAAGTTTGTTGAGTGGAGGCCACATTTTCCAACCGAATGAGACCAAAATACTTCTCATGAATACTTCGGCTAATTTCGAAAATGGTCCAATAGTCTCAATGGCAGCTGTTGAAAGATTTAAAAAAATTCTCAATATTTCATTTCCATTCCCAATAACGGTAAACTATAAGTTGTTTGATAGAGCTTCATTAGCTCCAAAACTTTTACCCCAAAAATGTTTCTCCGAGATGTACACATAAATAAAAATATGTAGCTGCAAATTATCATTCATGAAATCTACCTTTACAACTGGCCACGCCATCGTTTTTTCAATGTCATATTCTGGTTCAGCGACCTCAAAAACCCCTATAGCATCAATTTGGGTAAAATTTGAATAACAAAATTATTTTTCATTGTTTAAACAATTAATAAACAAGCAGCGCACGAATATAAGTTTATAGCTTTTTTCTGCAAGCAATTTCTAAGTAATATCAGGAGGTTTTAGGAAAATCCATGGAGTCCTCCAGGATTCCAAAATTATGTTTTACTCCTCTATATGAAGGTAATTTGAGTTCTTGCGATAAGATAGTCGTGTTGTCTGCCAAAATAGTGAAAACCTCTTAATTTGTCCAAAAACTGAGAGGTTCGTTCACTCAGATGGGATTCGAACCAATTGAACCTTCGTTCTCTGAAGCTTATGTAACAGTCAAAAGCTTTAGATGTGTCGCAGAACACTTCCTTCGGACTAGAATATAGATTTTTCAGAAAGCGAAAGAGATTGCATCTCCCGTACTTTTATTCGGTTTGAAAGCTAAATTGAGTGATTGTATGTAATTTACAGCACTTCATAAAATCATTATCCGCTTCATCATAAGATTTTTATCATGAGCAAACAGGGACAGAAATACATAAATACCAACTCGGTGGAGCCGTATCAATAGAAAATTAACCATTCAAAATAAATTGGTACGGTTCATAATTAGAATTATTTCGGAACACCCCTCGAAAATTCTATATAAAACTGACATAAGTACATGGAATAGTTTGTTTAAAAATATGTTACATCGATCGATCAACCTCAAAATATTTCACAACGAATTGACATAACCTTAAAGGCGACAAAAGCACAATCACAGGACGGATCAGAGACACAAATCACAAAAACACCCTGTGTGGTCTGTAATTGCAGTTCCCTGAATTATGACAAGAAACGACATCGGCGCCATCTGAAACTCTAGATAACTCCCTTTATCAAGTGGGCTGGTGTACCCCAGTTTGTCCCAATATTTTACAGGTATAAGTGAATACACCATGGTTTTTGGACATCTTAGTGTGGACATAGAGAAACTAAAAATAAAGAGAGTTGTCAAACCTGCAGAAAAAGTTGGCACCACGTTTAGACAGTGGTGACATATCTCGCAACTGGCCGAACTAAGTTAGTACAGTTAGTAAAACAGATTTATCTCCAGTTACCGATTGAGATAAGGCGGGTTTTTCAAATGTATTACTTTTATATGGTGTATATTTTACAAGTGATCGATTTGCCATTCCTGTATTTCATATGAATGGCTGTATCATATGAAATACAGGAATGGCAAATCGATCACTGATAAAATATATACAGTAATCGATTCGTAGAATGTTAGTTCGAAAGTTTCGAAATAAATCTTTGTTTCATAATATCAAGAACAAAATTAAAGTTCTTATAAAATAATAAGAATAATAAGTTAAACACCATCAAAAATACATTTTATTTTATCTAGGACGAGGTACAACAACAGACAAAACAATAATAAAAAAAAAAATTAAAAATATTCTTCAGTCTTATCATGAAATCAACCAAAATAAAAACAACCTACTTTCAATAATTTTGTTAATTTATTAGCACAAAGGAGAACGAGTAGGTATCACAAACACTCCAGTTTGATGATAATCATATTAAGTAGACCATCTACTTCGTACTTCCTCAAATGGTGATAGGAAATGAAAACTTTCGGATGGAAATAAGTACCAATTTGTAAAAAAAATTCTGCAACTGATGGATGGAAATAAGTATCAGTTTGTGAAAAGCAGCTCATATTTTACCTTGTAAAAGAATATTTCCAGGAATTCCAGCGTCAACGAAACATTCTATTTTCGACGTTGGGTTCCGATAGTATAATTTCTATCATAAATTTTTCGATGACAATAACAGTAGAATTATTCTGAAATAATTACATGGTTTGTCATTTTCTGACAAATGGCGTTATTGGAAAATTATCATGTTACCATTCGTCTGTCGATTGCGGGCAGCGCCTCCATGCGCGACTGGCCATACCAAAAACTTGGTGGTCAAGTTCGCCAATGTTTCAAACAGTCTCTTCAATTTTAATTTGTCTATGGGTGTCGTAAAGGTGAGTAAATAAAACCAATTGTCTTTCTCTCATTCCAGGTACCTCGTTCCGTAATATGATTTGGACGTCCATTCTTTGTGGAACCAACTTGTTGTTGGCAACGATCAGTAGAAGCAGCGAATGTTTAATGCGTTAGATTTTGCAGGCCGTAGAACTTCCTATTAAACTAATACATTCCCATGAATCCAAATTCCAATATAATCCAGTATAGGTATCCAGGTAAAAATATAAATATGGGCGTAGCTATATTACAACGATGCTTCAGCTCCAAATAATATATTCAACGAAGACAATTTACTTGAATAAAAACTTCGACAAGTTCTTCTTACCAACCAATCATTGTCCAATGAAATTAATTGGTACCTACTTTTATGAAAACTTTGCGCGACAAGGTTCTTGAGACCAAATAATTCAACAAAAAATACTTAATTCATTGTCAGCGATGACTTAAACTCATTTTATACGTTCTAGTACACGGCTTAGATAAAAACTTCCCTTCAAAAAGGTGTTTCATTAGTTATTTTTGTTTTATTAATTCACGATCTGTGTCAGAACTGGATCAGATGATGAATGTGTGTAGGTATAACGCTCAAGTTGAATCAAGTTGAATTCGTCTCTGGGGTAGTTCAGCTAGTTCAAAGAAAGTTTTCATTTGTCAGAAACGGATACTGATTTTTTTTTTGAATACTTAATGGGAAAACAATATTTGCGGCAAATAATGAAATTCCTAATTTTATCAGAACTTCTTGAAATACCAATAAGTTCCAAATAATTAATGGAATACCATGCTCCAAATGCCCTACGACATATTTGCCAAATTTATGAACATCAACTGGCTGTCCGAAACTTGTAGATCTTTCTTCGGCACTTTCCAAACGCAGGCCAGGTTCGCTCTCTTTGAATTCTGCGTTTGACTAAAACGGTTCCATAAAAGTTTTCGGGAGTGAACTTGATTTCTAGTAGGTTACGATTAATCAGTTTCAAATAATGGCTATTCACTGTTGACTACTGGTGAGTATATTCAATTATCGGTTTTTGAGTTAACAATACGGAACTGAAAAGTAAAAACTGAAATAAACCTTCTGAGTCTCCATAACTGAGGTTCCAAACTAATGTAAGTAACTAATTTTGAGTCGGCGCCAAACAAACAAGCAAATGAATTAGGTAAGGCGTAAAATGATGGCATCGGGTTGCGCGGTGACATTCTGGTAATTTTTATGAAGTAATTTAATGATCTTCGTTGAATGTTGGTTTGGCGCCGATTCAAAATCAGTTACTTACAATAGTTCAGGAGCTCAGTTATGGAGACTAAGAAGGTTTATTTTATTTTTTACTTTTCAGTTCCGTATTTCGTCGGTTTAATTTTTTGTTAAAAAGTTTTTATTTTTAATTTTTTTGTGGCTCAAATCTACTAATTACTACCTACTTGTTTTTCGATTACTTCCAAAATATTTATTTACTCACCTTACTTCAACTAATACCAGTTAAATAATATGATTATCTACTTTAAGTATTTGTTGTAATATAAATTATTTTTGTTGTTCTGGTTGGTTTATTTCATTACTTTGTATATCATTCCAGCCCCTCATAGAATATAATGATTATGACGGATGTAGGAGAACAAAAATAATGACAATAGCCATCTGTCATTGTCAACCACATATGTGTGCCAATGTTCACAAGTGAAAAATCAATTATCCACTATTTTTCCACCCGTAAGGGTGGATAATCCCATTCGAAATCCAAATATGATCAACTATGAGATATACTCTATCTAATAAAAAAGAATCATCCAAATCGAAGAACCAAGTACAAAGTTATGCCTCATAGAATCGGTTATCGGACCAGAATTCAGAGGGTGAGTGATCAATATCCTTCATTTTGCTAACTTTAGGGATGGATTCCATCTTTCAAATGCGAATGCGACCAACTTCGAAGTACACTCTATCCACTGAAGAAAGAATTTTCGGAATCGGACGTCTCAGTAAAAATAATCTGAGGTCGCTGAAAAGTTTCGCGGTCATGGCATACACACTATTTTCAGTGCAATCGTCAAAATTATTAAACTAGATAATTACAAATGAATATATAATTGCTTCAAAATCGACAGCAGTTCAATTTAATCAACAAAGTCACTGCGTTGCTATGGAAATGATATGATAGAATATATACAAACCATTTTGGCAGTTCTTGACAAAACGCGAATATGTCAGATACTGATAGTGATATTGTAGTATATTGCACTCCTCCAGAGCCAACTGTAAACTTGGCGCCTTCCGTTTTAATAACTGAAAATTCTGAACGGCAGTACGAAAAATGTTACGGCGAGTTGACAGATTGGTGTGACAAACAGAATGTAAAATAATCCCCGTCATTGTCGTATTTTAGAAATGTCAAATTTGGAAGTGACGTTTGGTTTGGCGGCCGTTGCTATGGGTAACGGCCGCGAAATTGAATTTCGCGGACTGGGTTGAGAACGCGACATACTCACTTTGCGTGCGATTGCACAAAATAGTTATTTGTGTGCCAAGGCCGCGAAATACCTTTTCAGCGTACCGAAAGAAAAGTTATCGCCGAGGCCGCTTGCAGCCGAGGCTGGATAATCTTGAGGTCACTGAAAAGTTTCGGGTCATGGCATACACACTATTTTCCGTGCAATCGTCAAAATTATTGAATTAGATAATTGCAAATAAATATATTATTGCTTTAAAATCGACAGCACTTCAATTCAGTTAACAGTCAGAGGGTTGCTATGGAAATGATAAGGTTGAATATATACAAACCATTTTGTCAGTTCTTGACAAAACGCAAATATATCTGATACTGATAGTGATATTTCAGTATCTTGCACTCCTCCAGAGCTGAAAAGTATTGTAAACTTGGCGCTTTCCGTTTTAATACCTGAAAATTCTGAACGGCAGTACGAAAAATGTTACAGCGAGTTGACAGATTGGTGTGACAAACAGAATGTAAAATAATCCTTGTCATTATCGTATTTCAGAAATGTAAAATTTGGAAGTGACGTTTGGTTTGGCGGCCGTTGCTATGGTAACGGCCGCGAAATTGAATTCCGCGGAATGGGTTGAGAACGCGAGATACTAATTTCGCGTGCTAATGCACGAAAATAACTTTTTTGGGCTGGACATGCAATCTTGGAATCCCGTCACCAGGAGCAGTTTTCCGTTAACGTTGGGGCAGCAATACGTGGTGATTATTCAATCAGACCCTATTTTCTTCATGCGAGGATGAGTGGACATAATGACCGGCAGTTTTTCGAAGAAGAATTGCCAGATTTGATGGAAGATGTTCCCATTTCAGTAAGACTGGTTTATGCACAACGGGGCGCTAGGGCACATCAGTGCCCTGGCGGGCGAATATTCAAACCAACATTACAATAATCTCTGGATACGTCGCGGAGGAGGACCACAGGCATGGCCACTCAGGTCCCCGGATCTCAATAGTTCAGATTACTTTCTGTGTCTCAAAACATTGGTTTTCACACAAATTCTTACTGAGCAGTTAAGAAATCGCAACATAGTTTCTTGCGAAACTATTAGAAACAGTCCCGGTATATTCCAAAAAGTATGACTTTGCTCGTGATTCATGAAAATAAAAAAAAAACTCCCGACTAACTCAAATTACCATGACTATATTACACGCAACGCGAATCTGATCATGTCTCAAAGATTTAAATACAATAAGTCTCTCAAAAACTCAATAAATGTTGATCTTTACAATGTACTTCCTACCACACTAAAAAACGAAAACCAAGCTACGTTTAAAAACTCTATCAAAGTGATCCTGCAGAAAAAGTGTTACTACACTATCGCTGAGTACATGGCTGACCCACGCGGGATGTGAATTGATCCAACTATCTTAACACCATACTATGTGTATGGTATATCGTAATGTCTACATATGTGTACACGCATTATTTTATTTTTATTGTTATTGTATTTTAATTGTGAATTTGTACATTATTAGTTTCTGTATTTATTGACTTGCTACAAATGTTTTTTAACATAACGTAGTTAAATAAAGATCTATCTATCTATCTATCTATGTGAGTCCATGAGAAAAAGAGCAGAGGCATGTATATTTGCAGAAGGTTCACATTTTGAACATCTGATTCAATTTATTTCTATGTGCGTTCAGAGTAATTTACTGTTAGCATTCCAAAAAGTATTCAGATTACTTGAATTTGAATAATTTACCGTTTAGAAATTATTCTTTCGGATAAAATTCTGATTGAAGTCACATAAATAGTGGTCTAGCGAGGTGCAAATTAATGAAATAAATTTTTTTATGCGAAAACCGCACGTCAAATGGAAAAGAATCAATAAGATTTGCTCAAAAAAAAATGGGGATTTCAAAAATTTGTATTTTAAGAAAAAGCAGTGGCGTATCACTTTTCTCTTTAAAATGGTTCAGTGCAAATCCCACATGAACGCCACTGGCAAGAATAGAAAATCATGTTGTCCAGCAGGAAATACCTTTTTCAATACATCAATCTATCATACCCCATGATAAGTTTTAATGTCAGAAAACACTATTTTCAAAGTGTCTCTCCAAAAGAAATAATTCTAACTTTTTCCATCTTTGCAGTGTGAGATTGCTTCTTGAAAATGTGTTTCCCATTTCTTCCGGTCTTCCTGGTGATCGTGGAAGCGTGAAATAGATTTTCGTCGACAAAAATGTATTGAAGACCTAGTGAATGCGATGTCTCTCCTGCGTCAATGTTACGAATGATTTCTGGTGGGTACTCTCTTTTGGAAAACATTCCTCTTTGCCACATTCATCTTTATGAGTTCTCAATTGATACTGGGATAGAAAATCAAATAACTATCTGAATGAAAATGCAAATTTTCAATTTCAGATTTTTTCTTTTGAGTTAGGGCCTTTTCAGAATATCTATCAGATGTAGTTCAATGTCCAGCGTGGCTTTAGCCGGGGAAGTAGTGGTTTTCTGTTAGACATCTGATTTTATGAACATCTTGTTTATATTTTCAACACATCAATCTATCATACCCCATGACAGGTTTTAATGTCAGAAAACACTATTTTCAAAGTGTCTCTCCAAAAGAAATGATTCTAACTTTTTCCATCTTTGCACAGTGAGATTGCTTCTTGAAAATGTGTTTCCTATTTCTTCCGGTCTTCCTGATGATCGTGGAAGCGTGAAATAGATTTTCGTCGACAAAAATGTATTGAAGTGACTAAAGTTTATCTTTCAGTCGCAGATGATTCCACATCTGATTTTATAAACATCCTGTTTATATTTTCAACACATCAATGTGTACGAAGTTTCACAAAAATATGTAGGGTCATACCAAAGTTATCAAGAAAAAAATATTTGTTTTAAAACTTTAGCACCCTGTAGTTCAAAAGTTAAAACCTTTAGGACATATGTTCATATGAAGTTTTTTACTCGAAATGGAACCAAGAACAACCTCCACAAATATTAGGATGTTATTAAGAAACACCCTTGTGACAGCTAGATCGAATCCTGAAAGCTACTTCCTGTCAACCTATCTGGATAAATCTGGAAAGAAATTTCTTTGACTCCACTGTTTTCCGTTACATTTTCAGGAAAGTAGAACGAAATGAATAGCATTTGATTCTCATTCTTCGGAACTCATTAACACACTACTTCCCTTGTCAGATACAAAGTTTCACAAAAGAATTTTGCAAAACCATTCAACATTCCGCTTTATGAAAGTTTCTTGGAAACAGCGAAAGAGGTAAATTTGCTGTTCACCTAATTTATAGTTAATTAACTGCAGACGATTAAATTCGAAACTTGAAGTAAAGTTCTCGGTTAGTTTGTATATGAGGCAAGGTTTCAATTAAGCTGCCTGATCTCCGTCAGGGAAATCATATCGCTGATATTTATTCTCGAAATATTTCGTTAAAACACAGATCCATGGAAAAATATCCCCTGGGCGATATTTGGTATACTCCCAATATATATATAGATAGATGTTCATTTGCCATTGCGGTACATTTGGTACATATGGTATGTCAAAAATATATAATATTCACAATGTATTCATACATCAATGAAATACTTCACATACATATATAAAATACAGACAGACAGACACAAGAAAAAATTTATACATATATAAACTGAACAATTAAAATATCTGGTTGTCTAATTCAGGCGTCGTCTAATTATTCTTTCTCGCTGAAATAGCATTTCTGCTGAAGCAGTTCTTTCATACTAGCTTCGAATGTGGCACATCAGACTTGATTTGTTTCATCGAAATTGATGGTTCATTGTATAGAATTATTGCATTATATAATGTAATTTTTTTATATTCGACTGCCTTATGATGTGGATTTCGTAGTAAATTTCCACGTCTTGTATTGTAATTGTCTACAGTTGCATTCGTTTATAGCCCTTGTAAACAACCACTAGCAAAATCGATGCATTTCAAAATATATATATATAGTATTTCTAATCCCAATTGGACCGACATAGAAAGTTTCATGAAGCATTTCTCTTTCCAATTGTCGCCTTGACATAGGCGTCAGTATATTATTTTCCACTGGTATTTTTTCAGTTACTTATTATTACAATCATAGCAATTGATCACCCCATGTAAAAGTAGACACATGTTATCTCAACTGAATTTTATTATTTGTCTCCAGAAAGCCATATTGATTGAATCATTTTCCATGGATAATTCCTAACCCCACCAACACACGGCACGGATTAAGGAATATTGTGAACTGAGTAAATCATGCCGCTTCAGATAACAGATGTCCAATCCAGCTAGCCAAGTTTTATTCCTCAAATATATTTGATAGCGCCTTTACTAATAATCTGGGCAACTAGGGCCACACCTCTTAACTTTTTTATGATCGTACCAGGAACGCTTTGAAAGTATAAACACTGGTAGTATATAAATTTTCCATTTGCCGTGCAGTGCATATGAATACTCCTCGTAGTGCTCTTATTAACCGACGAAACCAAAAAGGAGGAGGTTCTCTATTCGACCCGTGTATTTTATGTTTTTCCATCATATTTTTTTATGTATGATCACGCATAACTTTTTACTGAGGCGTCCGATTCCGATAATTCTTTCTTCAGTGGATAAGGTGTACTTCGAATTTGGTCCCATTTGAATTTGAAAGATGAAATCCACCCCTAAGGGTAGCGAAATGAAGGATATTGATCACTCACCCTCTGAATTCTGGTCCATTAACCGATTCTATCAGGCATAACTTTGTACTGGGTTCTTCGATTTGGATGATTCTTTTTTTAATAGATAGGGTATACCTTATATTTGGATTTCGGAAGGAATTAGCCACCCTTACGGGTGAAAAAATAGGGGATAATTGATTTTTCACTAGTGAACATTGGCACACACATACGTAGTTGACAATGACAGATCGCTACTGACATTATTCTTGTTCCACATCCGTCAAAATCAGTATATTTTATGAGAGGATGGAATGATATACAAAGTAATGAAATAAACTAACCAGAACAACGAAAATAATTTATATTACAACAAATAGTAAAAGTAGATAATCATATTATTTAACTGGTAATAGTTGAAGTAAGGTGGGTAAGTAAGTATTTTGGATGTAATCAAAAAACAAGTAGGTAGTAATTGGTAGATGTTAGCCACAAAAAATTGAAAAATAAACACTTTTTAACAAAAAATGAAACCGACGAAATACGAAAGTGAAAAGTAAAAAATAAAAACTTTCTAACAAAAAATTAAACCGACGAAAAAATCAACTGAAAGCAAAAAATAAAATAAACCTTATTAGTCTAAATGATAATTGAGCTCCTAAACTAATGTAAGTAACTGATTTTGAGTCGGCGCCAAACAAACTAGCAATTGAATTCGGTGAAGCGTAAAATGATGGCAGCGAGATGCACGGCTGCGTTTTGATGACTTCTTTCATAGATAATGATCTTCGATAATTGTTTGTTTGGCGCCGACTCAAAATCAGTTACTTACATTAGTTTAGGAGCTCACTTATCATTTAGACTAAGAAGGTTTATTTTATTTTTTGCTTTTCAGTTGATTTTTTCGTCGGTTTAATTTTTTGTTAAAAAGTTTTCATTTTTATTGCCAATGCAATTGGGATTAGAATAACTATACTGGAGGTTCCCTTAACAAATGTTTCCGTATAAATACTGGTTCACAACTCACCAAGTAAGTCATATAGAAAATGAGCCTCAATATATGTTTTTATGCCACAAATAATAATAATAATAATGTACCCACCTGCTGAAAGGAGAAAGACAACTGTAACCAACCCTTAACAGTTACACATCTCCTCTTGGACTGCTCTGAATTTTGTGTAATACGACAACAATTACTTACATGAAAATCAATACCCTCAAATGGAACAACTACAATCGAATATCTCAGAAAAACACTCCCACTAACAAAACTATAGATCAATGGAATCAACAATGGACCCAACTCTGAAGGGCTGATGACCACTGCAGTCTATCCCAAAAAAATATTTACTATATCGGTTACAATCTATGAAAATACTTCCTACAAAACCAAAGTTTTAGGGTAAGAAGAGGTGGTATCACCCAAAAAGCTGTCGAGCGGCTTGCCTATGGGAATTCCTTCCTCTATAAAAACAACTGTCAAGTATTGAATGAATGTGATTTTTTTGTGGGGGGAAAATTTTTCTTGATATATTTCTTTGCGTAACCTTCCACAGTCTGAAAATGAAAATATAATTAGGAAAATCTATAAAAGTATAGAAAATAATTAGTTCATCCCGATAAGTTACTGCGGTCATCAAATTAAATTTTCTATAGAAAAATGATTCAATTTGTCACCAACTTGTCGTTTCCTAAATTTGCCAAAAAAATTAGTAAAAATTCGAGAAAAATATAGTTTTCGATTGACGTTTCGGGGACTATATCTGCCCCCGTTCTCAAAATCTTCTGAATCTCCTTTAATTCTTTGAATAATTTGGATTTTTCTTGCAGAGTCTTTTTCGCTTTTTCAACTGACGGATGTCAATTGAGATCAGCCAAAAAATTTGAGAGTGACGTATTGCTCATTTGATATATGGGGTGTTGTCCAGATCAGTCTATTAGCATTCTACCACATCTCACTTCCTCTCTCAGTAGAGGTAACCATGTATGGTCCATTTCAACAGAATTTGTTGAAAGGCAGTTGTTATTGGAAAGAAGAATACAGGCCAATTCTTTCCATTTTCTCCTCTCTTGATATGGTTCTTTCATCAAGATTTTCGTCCTATTCCATTCAATCGTATGATCGCCATTGGATGTGAGGATATGTTCTGCAATTTGTCGATTTCTGATGTAACTCTGATGTTCACTTTGGCGCACTTCTAATGATCTGGACGTTTCACCTATATAACTATCACCACACGAACAACGTATGTTGTAAACACAGTTTTTGGTACTTTCTTTGGCGTTTTTTGTTTTTTTTTTATGTTAGTATAGATCTCAGTGTGTTTGTTGGTCTGAATGATGTTCTCACATCATACCTATGTCCAATCCGTTTGATCTTCCCAGATAATCCGGGGACATAAGGTATTTTGTTGGTTGTGGAATGTGTAGGTGGTGGGAGTACTCCTGTTGGTTGTGTTAATTGGTTGTTTGGTGGATTTTTGTTTTCAATATCAGTGATGTTTTTTCCACAAACTGATCCGGAAAAGAATTTTCCCTGAAAATAGATTTTATGGGGTTCATTTCTTCCTGTAGATAATAGAGACATTCAACTATGCCTTTTTTTCTCACTGGCATGATGGTTTGAGTTGTACTGTAGATTGGAATGTGTCTTCTTCCTGTGTACAGATGTTTCCATTCGAGATGATGATTTTTGGATCATGACATCTAAAGAGGGAAGTTGGTTGTTTTGTTCTGATTCAAAACGTGAACTTGAGCGTCGGTTCTTGACCGTTTATATGATCCAAGAATTTTTTAAATTCTTCTCCACTTTGATTCCAGATAGCTAAAACATCATCCACGTATCTCCACCATATTTTTGGACCATTGTGGAATGTTTCAAGGAAGTATTCTCCAAAGTATTCCATGAATGTGTTACTCAAAATGGGTGACAAAGGAGATCCCATCGCCATACCAAAATCTTGTTGATAAAATTCGTTCTTGAATTGGAAATATGTTTTTTCTGTGCATAGTTTGAGTAATTCTATGATGGCACTGACATCCAGTTTTGTACTTGTCTTCAGTGATGTGTCATTTCCTAATCTTTTTTTCACGATTTCCAGAGTTTTATCAATAGGGACATTAGCAAATAAACTTTCGACATCAAAACTCACTAGTAGATCTCCATCTTGAATTTGTAATTCATTCAAGTTCTCCAGAAAGTGAGGGGTATTTCTTATGAAACTATTTCCATTTCCAGATATTGTTTTTAGAATGTTGAGTAGGTATCTAGCGAGTATTTGTGAAGGAGATCCAATGGAATTACAATAGGACGTAGAGGATGAGATGGTTTGTGTATTTTTGGCAATCCATAAAAATGTAGGGATTTGCTGTGGTGTGATACTAGGTCTCTGCGTTCTGTTTTCGTGAGTATGTTTTTGTGTTTAGCTAAAGTTCGGTATATTTTGCTTTCTATTGATGGGGTTGGATTTTTGTTTAGTTTTTTGTATACTTTGTTTACTGATATGATAGTGTCTTGATTGAGTGTGTGATATGTGGTGTTTGAGATCATTTGTGTTAGTTTGTCCTCATAATCAGTAGTGTTCATGATGACTGTGGCGTTACTTTTATCTGATTGTGGAAGATTTCCAAAAAAATATGTCAAGAAAAACTGTCAAGTGTTTTACGAATGAAGTATGTTCATCATATTTTGGTGAAAATGCTATTCTACTTTAACTATAATACTAGTACTACACTATATTGCCCTTTACTTATATATAGACATATGAAGTGTGCATATATACTAATGCATATGTATAAATATTTTAGAGACATTAAGAGCGTAAGATATAAATTATAAAAATATAAAGTAAAAGTCGGAGTAATATGATGAAAGATTCGAAAATAAATCAAAAATACATTAAGAGTACATAGAAATGCGATGAAAGTACTTCAAAGATGGGATCGATGAGATTATGGAAAAAGATCCTGTTGATTGACGAAATCCAAGTTTTCATCTTTTTTTTCAATAAATTTTTCAAGTTTATAATTTCTAATGAACTGGGTAATAAGTTTCTCATCCTTGGTGCAATGTAGATGAAATATATTTGGCCTATTGATTTATGTGCCCGAGGTACTATTTCATTTGCAGCTAATTTATTCCTGGTTTGGTATTGATGTTCTATCAGAGTAGACACGGGTCTATGAAATGTGAATAATAAAATTGTTTTGCAATGAAGTTGTCTTAGATCCAGGATATGCGCATCACCGAATGAGAGGTCAGAAGAATAGTGATGTTTTTTTTTAAATAATTCTCAGTATGCGTTTTTGTAAAACAGGGGTCTCGCCTTTGTTATCCTTATTCCTCTCCAGCCTATTATACCTTATTGCATAATGGACTGCGCTAGTGAATAGTACAATATCTTCAAATGTATTGAGTGTAAAACACTTAATTGTTTGAACTTATAGATGAGTCTGCGGAGTTTATTGACTATAGTTTGAACATGGATATCCCATTTCAGAAATTGGTCGATTACGAAACCGAGATTCAGCTGAATTAGTGAGGAGTATTGGTATGTTGTTGATTCCCATAGTCTTGTACGCGGGTAGTAATCTTTCGTAGGAGGTGAACGGTATAATTTTAGTTTTAGAATTATTAATTAACAAGCTATTTTCATGGAGCCGATTTGAAATGAGGTTTAGATAATTTGTGGCAGTTTCCCTCACATCATTCCATGTTTTCCCTACGTAAACTAAGACAGTGTTGTCGGCAAATGAAATTATTGTGTTGAATCCATAGTTACCAGGTCGCTTGAATGAATGATAAAGAGTATAGGCCCCAAGACTTTAAACCCTGAATAATTCGCTAGAACAACCCCATGCTATGACATTTAGGAGATATGTGAATACACCATAGCAAAATATATATATTTTAAGAGACCTGATGTGTCCAAGCATGATTTAGTTTGTTTTATGACAAAGACAGCTTTGTTTAAGTCATTGCAGACACTATTGATTTGCGGATTCCAGTCCAGACTCTAATTCAATTGATTTCCTAGATGTAACTTCATTTACCGTTTTTATATCATCCTGTGATTGAATATCATTTAATACCTTATTTTTTCTATTCTGAAACTATCAATAGTGCGATTGATATTTGTTATCAGTTCTTCAATATCCCTGCAAATAACTGTGATAGTAATATCATCTGCAAACGTAGTTATGTGACAATTCGTGACTCTGGACTCGTCACTTTGAACTGCCAATTGCCACTTCAAAGTGGCAATTGTTACTCGAAAAAGACATTTATTGCCAACTGCAGTGCAAGAATATTGTTTTTCCGTCAATTTACGCGTATACTGCTGCTGATTAAGATGCCATCTGCAATACAAGAATTTTTTTTTTAATCTTTTTATGCGTATACTGCTGTGATTAAGATTGAAAATTATGGTATTTCAACTCATTACGAAAGTAATGTTTCCTTTTTCAAGTAGAAAACTCTTTATTTTCCATCTTTAAAACAATACTCCACTTTTTTTCATTATTTATCTATAACAACAAATTTTACTAAAATATACAATATGTTTCGCATATAGGTAATTATTATAATTATTCTCAATACCTTCTCCTAATGATGAATTACTGAATCAAATCTTGGAAACTAAAGAATTGTTCTGTTTCTCGAACTTGCAATATGCATGGGGTTTTGTCTGCCACTTGATCATCAGAGCAACAATACTGGATATCGATGAATGCTTCATTCACCTTTTCACTGGTGAAATGATAGCAGACATCAATATGTTAGCTCCTTTGATTAAACTGCCCACTTCGTATCAATTTCATGGTGATTTGATTGTCGATATTCAGCTTGATGGTCACATTCCGATTCGTAAGCTCATCAATGGGTGATTTTAAATTAATTAACTCCTTAGTGCAATCTACACCGGCAATATACCCTGCCTCGGTACTAGATGAGGCCACAATCGGTTGTTTCCTGGAACACCAGCATACAGGTCCTTTGCAAATCATCGCAACAAATCAGTCGTGTTTTTTCTTCCTCCGGTGTCTCCTGCAAAATCTGAGTCACAGTATGCTATTAGTTGGTTTTCTTTTGAATTTCTCGAGTATCAAATTTCATAATCTTGGAAGTGTCAAATATCTCAGTATAGACAGATCTCAAAGAGACAATCGTCAGTTGAAAGTGACAATTGTCACTTCAAATAGATGTGTAGATATAATAGATGTGTAGATATGATTCCAGCCATTATAATACATTGTTGGGAAAACCAAGTTCGATAAATATAATTACGTAAATGGTTGGATGCAGTTTCAGTTGATCTATTTTTTCTGAATCCATATTGGTTTTCCTATAATATAAGATTTTCTTTCAAATAATTGAAACAATATTTCCTGAAGAAAATGAAGGCTTTGTATATACAGTTTTGTTTTTTGATGTTGTTGAAAAAACAATTCAGTGAGAATTTGAATATTGTCAAAAAATTTCAATACAATTTTTCGAAAGGAATTGATATCATTATTCATTTGACTTGTTGTCTTATTTATTTGGGTTCTTCTCTGAGAGTATTCAAAACACCGGTTAGGTGTCTTTGAAGAATTATCATCTGGCGACCGTGACAGGACCTAAGTACAGATAATGGATAAAGTGGAAAAGGCGTTGGAAATCCATCGGAATTCCTTTAATCGATTATATGATGCTGTATCCAGTTTGTTGAATGAACAAGTCGTAGACCTAATTGATGTTCGAGAAAATATGTGCCTTCTAGAGCAGAAAATTGACATCATCACTGAATTGGACCGACAAATGTTGGAACATTTTTTGGCATCTGATAAAGACACGGACTCAATTGATACAGAGGCAGCTTTAGCTGATGAATACTGCACCAAATATCATAAGCTGAAGTTGAGAGTTGAATCGCTGACATGTCAAGACAATCATGGAAGTATACGATCTGAGGCATTGAGTCAATCAAGAAGAAAGATAAAACTCCCCAAAATTGAGCTTAAGAAATTTGGAGGAGAAATAAAAGATTGGCTTCCGTTCTGGAGTCAGTTCAAACGAATCGACAGTGATGAGCAGATGGACAGTGAAGATAAATTTCAATATCTAATTCAGACAACCATCCCGAACTCCAAAGCTCGACTCATCGTTGAAAGTTACCCGCCGACTGCAGTAAATTACCCAAAGGTCATAGAAAGCCTCAAGATCCGATTCGGTAGAAATGATATATTGGTAGAATACTACGTGAGAGAACTGTTAAAGTTGGTTTTGAATGATCTCTCTAGTAAAAGTATGATGAGTTCTCTCTACGACAAAATTGAGTGCCAATTAAGAGCTCTCGAAACTCTGGATGTAAATACAGGAACATGTGCCGCAATGTTATATCCGTTGGTTGAATCCTGCCTGCCAGAAGAATTGATTAGAGTGTGGCAAAGAAGTAGTTATTATAATGATGAATCCCCACTCAAAGATCGATTAGAAAAGCTGATGTCATTTCTGAAAAAAGAAGTCAATAGTGAAGAAAGAATTAACTTGGCTATTTGTGGTTTTGATATCAACAAGAAGAAAAAAGACCACTCCTTTGAGAAAACTGTTTTACCATCAGCATGTGCATTAGTTGATCTGAAATCTGAGAAGAAGTGCATTTTCTGCCTCCAATCACACTCGAATGAAGATTGTCAAGAAGCACAAAAGTGGACAATGAATGATCGTAAGAAGAGGTTGGTGGAACGAGGATGCTGCTATATATGTCTTAAGTTTGGGCATTTAGCCAAAAAGTGTCGAGTATCAATAAAATGTTCCAATTGTAATGGCAGACATGATACTCTCATGTGCCAGAAGACTATTTCTGCGAAATTAGAGAATACTAGAGTGGAAAGTTCACTTTCGAATAACACCCACACCGAAGTATTCCTGCAAACTTTGAAAGTTAAGTTGGTTAGTGACAGCAGAGTTCGTTATGCTAGATTGCTGTTCGATACTGGTTCACAGAAATCATATATAACAAAATCCGCTGTAGCCGATATGCAGTATAAACCAGAGGAGTGGAGAATATGATGCATAGTCCATTTGGAGGCTCTACAACAGATACTGTCAACCATTCATGCTACAGAATTCGACTTGGAAGTATCGATGAAAATTATGCCTGTAATTTTGAAGCCTTAGACCAAACAATTATCTGCAACAACATCGCTTGTGTTAAAATAGGCCCTTGGATGGATGAACTTACTCGATTCGGAATCCAAATATCAGATATTGAAGATGGTCCAATCGATATTCTTGTAGGAGCGGATATATGGGGAAAGTTGTTCACTGGCAGACGCCAAGAATTGAGTTGTGGTTTGGTGGCCTTTGAAACACTTCTTGCTTGGACTTTATCAGGAAAAGTCATTTTCCCGAACTACAGTATGTCCAAAGCACCTTCGAATCTAATTTCAGTAATGGCATTACTCTACAATGATATCAAAATAACAGAATTGTGGAATCTTGATACTTTGGGCATTACTGATCCGACGGAGAGCAAATCTAGAAGAGAAATCGAAGAAGCTGTTAAAATGAATTTTGCAAATACCGTAGAAGTTCGAGAAGATGGCAGATATGAGGTTTCCATGCCGTGGATTGATTGTCACCCTCCAATACCTGACAATTCAAGGTTGGCTCAAGGAAGACTAGAAAATCTCACGAAGAAGTTAGAGAAAGATGGATACTACGAAGATTACAATTCAGTGTTCAGAGACTGGCTCAATGAAAATATAATCGAAGAAGTGCCAAGTGATGAATTGAATAACTATGGACATTATTTACCCCATCGTCACGTTGTGAAGTTAAACAGTCAAACCACTAAAATCAGACCGGTGTTCGATGCTTCTGCTCAAGAGAAAAACCAACCATCACTTAATCAGTGCTTAGAAAAGGGAGTGAACTTTATTGAAAAAATTCCATCAGTTCTTCTGAGATTCCGATTTTCGAAAATAAGTGTGATATCTGACATTAAGAAGGCATTTTTACAAATTTCATTGTGCCAAAGTGACAGAGATTTTTTACGATTTTTTTGGTTCAACGAAAACCGTGAATTGTCAGTATATCGACATGCCAGAGTTGTTTTTGGTATAACGTGCAGTCCGTTCCTCCTTGGTGCCGTTATCGATTATCATTTAAGAAGAGAACTCGAAAATTCCGACTCTCTGTATTCCAAGATAACTATCTCCAAACTCATGACAAGTTTTTATGTCGATAATTGTGTGACAAGTGTGAATAACGTTCAAGAGTTACATCAATTCATTGAAGAATCGACTAATATAATGGCTGATGCAAAATTTGAGTTAAGAGGGTGGGAGCACTCAAGTATCCAGTATTCTGCAGAGAAACAGACAAATTTGATACCAGTTGTAGGACTCAGTTGGAATAAAGACCTGGATACTCTTCAAATATGTTCGACTTGGTGTGAAAGCATTCTAACAGACTCTATAACTATTTTATCTGCAGCTCATAAGTTATTTGATCCTATAGGATTCTCATCTCCTGTTTCTTTGTTGCCCAAATTACTATTGCAGAAATCCTGGAAAACTAAAGCTGGTTGGGACAAAGAAGTAGACAGTGAATTGAAAGGAAAGTTTTTAAATTGGTTGGAAAATTTACCACAACTCTTCAACCTAAAAATACCCAGATGGCTGAAAATCCCATTCGATAGAAGATGTAGTTTACATGTGTTCACCGACTCTAGCAAAGATGCCTATGCCACAGTTATCTACATTAGAACCGAGAACTCTGGGGAAATCGAAGTGCAACTGGTTCAGTCCAAATGCAGAGTTTCTCCTTTGAAGATTATGAGCATACCACGATTGGAACTACTAGCTGCTACCATTGGAGCTCGATTGTCAAAAATAGTTTTGGAAGATTTTGATTTTGATTTGCCTGTGTTTTACTGGACAGATTCAACGACGGTTTTGTCTTGGATAAAAAGAGAAAGCCAATGGAAAACATTTGTTTGGAACCGAATTGAGGAAATTCAAAAACTGACACGAAAAGAAACGTGGCGTTATGTTCCGAGTGAGATGAATCCAGCAAATATTCCCTCTAGAGGATGTTCAACGCAATATTTAATCAAATCAAAATGGTGGGAGGGACCTCACTGGTTGAAAGAAGCTCCAAATCTATGGCCCGAACAACATTACGTTTGTAACGAAGAAATGATTATTGGTGAAAAGCAAAAAGAGATTGTATCCTCTTTCACAACGTCTGTGAAGACAGATGGGAGCTGGTACCACAGTTTTTCTTCAGACTATGGCAAAATCGTCAGAGTTTTGTGTTGGGTGAAGAGATTCATTAAAAACAGTCGAAAACGAAATTTTCGCAATCAAAGTGAAATGAAAATATTAGAACCATTGTCAGTAGCTGAATATGTCATGACTGACAAGCTAATTGTCAAACTAATTCAAGCAGAAACATTCACTTGAATGGAAGACAAAAGGTTGCAATGTTTTCGTTCATTCAAAGAAGGAGAAGTCATAAGATTGAAAACCAAAATATCTGACAGAGATGACACAATGCCTTTTCGTTGCCCTGCTGTTTTGCCTGCGAAGCACCCACTTGTGAGGAAAATAATCGAATACGAACATAAACAATCCTGTCATTCTGGCGTTCAAAATCTTCTCAGTATTTTAAGAGAACGTTACTGGATTATCAATGGAAAAAAAGAAGTCAGGTCAGTCATTTCAAAATGTGTAACTTGCCGGCGATTCAATGTGAAAAGTTTCCCCGATTCCTTTGCCACAAAATAGAGTACGGGAAGCTTTCGTTTTTGAAGTGTCTGGAGTTGATATGGCTGGACCTCTCTTTGCCAAATCAGGAGACAAGTGCTGGATATGTTTGTTCACCTGCGCAGTATACCGAGCAATACATTTAGAGTTAGTTTCATCGTTATCCACTGACGCATTTCTTCAAGCCTTACGAAGATTAATTTCTAGACGAGGTAGGCCTTTTGTCATATATAGTGACAATGGAACTAATTTCACTGGAACAGAAAATGCATTCAAAAACTTGAATTGGGACATTATAACTTCGTATAGTTCTGCAAAAAGAATCGATTGGAAGTTCATACCACCAACAGCAGCATGGTGGGGTGGCTGGTGGGAGGTGATGGTTAAATTGGCGAAAAATCAGTTGAGAAAGGTCCTCGGCAGAGCTTCATTGACATTTGAGGAACTGTCAACAATACTTTGTGATTGTGAATCGGTTATAAATTCGAGACCTTTGACTTGCCTTGGAGAAGATAGTGCAGATTTGATAGCATTAACCCCTTCTATGTTTCTTCAAGAAGTCAAAGAATCAGGGGTTCCTGATATAGATGTTATCAACGCCCGCTCCTTGACAAAACATCATAGGTATAGACTAAAACTGAAAGAAGAACTACGGCGACGGTTCAGAAACGAATATCTCGGCCAATTAGTTTTATATAATCGTAAGAAAAAAGGCGAAGTGAAGGTGGGCGATATAGTTTTAATCGAAAATGAAAATAAGAAGCGAATTGATTGGCCTATAGCATATGTTGAAGAAACAATACCAGGACGAGATGGTGAAATTAGACTGGTACGCCTGAAAACAGCTGATGGTCATCTGCTGAGGCCTCTTCAGAGACTATTTCCTTTGGAGTTGAGTAACGATGCGGAGAATTTCAAAGATGAAACCACTGATGGAACAGAGAAACCTTCCAAAGTATCTACTGATGAATCGAGTAAAGGCGATACTTTTACAAGATATGGGCGTAGAGTCAAATTACCTCAACGATTTGAATCATGAAGATTCAAAGGTGGGAGAATGAAGAAAATGAAGGCTTTGTATATACAGTTTTGTTTTATGATGTTGTTGAAAAAACAATTCAGTGAGAATTTGAATATTGTCAAAAAATGTCAATACAATTTTTCGAAAGGAATTGATATCATTATTCATTTGACTTGTTGTCTTATTTATTTGGGTTCTTCTCTGAGAGTATTCAAAACACCGGTTAGGTGTTTTTGAAGAATTATCATTTCCATACAGTTTGGATAGCGATGAAAGAAGAGAGATTTGCCTAACTTCACAACAGTCCCCCTTTCAGAAAAGGTGTTTCACTAGTGCAATAATGTGTTTGATTGTATCTATCGATAACTCGTCTAGTCGATGTTTCATTCTAGTTTGAGGCATTTGACACTTCTTTTTCGGTTATATGATGATTTTGAAAAGGATGTATCCAATATTTTGACGAAAATGATGATCATTCATATGGCAAATTCGGCAGCATTTGAGAAATTGTTTGCAAATATATCTGTTATTTCGTGCAAGTTTCTAATTTCCTCTGAATTATGAGTAGGCATGATAGTTTTGTCATAGGCCTTACTTTTTCTTCCTAATTTTTTATCAATGTATTCCATGTAGTTTTGGTTCTATAATTCGCATTGTGGATTACGATGTTGAAATTATCCATATTTGTTTGCTTTATATTATTTTTATGTTCCTTCAACCTGTTTTTGTATATGTTTATATCCTCTGAGTTTGCTTCTGAACAATTTGAAATCCAAGTTATAGAATTTTACTTGACAACAACATCGTTTTGTACATGATACATTGGAATACCTGGAGACAATACGAAAAACTTGGACTAATAATTATGAGATTATATAACTCTGGAATCCAATTTATAAAATTTTGTCTTGTTCTGAATTCAGCAAAATTTTCAGGGTGGAGAAGACGCTTGAATACTATAATTTTTTTCTCAGATCAATTCTTGCAGTGTTCATTATCCATCTGGAAAGCCAGAATATGTGACAGATGTTCAGCAATATTTGATTGTACCAATTTGCATTTATAAATTTTCTTTGATAGGGTAGTTGTCATGTAATAAATGCATATTCGACTTATGCGGGCGCAACATTCTGGTGGGGTCTAAATAGTTCACGTTCAGTTTAAAGGATTTGAAAAAATATATAAGTAGATTAGTTTTATTATCATTAGGAGTCACATAATTTATTTTGCAATCTCCACAGAGAATAGTAAAGTCTGGTCTGTTTTCTGCGATAGCAATCGATGGTATAACCCGAAGTTCACAAATATTGCTATTGATCAACATATAAATGTTCATAGAAGTTAGGATATTGCAAACTATTATGAGTTTTCGTTAATAAAATCCCCAAATGAAAACTCCGAACTCATACAAACTTCCACCAATAATACATGCACAAGTTGGTAGTTTGTTCAGTAATTGAAACTGTTAAATAGCAAATTGTTCTCATTAACTTCCTCCTTCAACATACGATCTCTTCCGAAACAAACTCAATCGACAGCCGCACGTTCATTCCAAACTTCATTCCAATCAGCCTCCCAAGTACCTCCGACAGAGCAGGACCGACCGGTATGTTGTTGGGCTGCATAGTAGTTTCTACTGAAAAAACTCATTTTAACCTGTATTTCAATTTGTCTTGTCCCCGTGTTGTTTTCCAAAGGACTATGGAAATTTTGAATATTAATATACGTAAATTATGTACATCTGATGTTCACACGGACCATTATTTTATCCATCAAGCTCCAAATCACCCCAAAAAAATTCAGTTCCCAGTGGTAATATCCACTGGATCGTCAGAGAAACGGCTAATAATTTTTCCGGTAACATTTCTGAATTCTTGGAGTTTTCGAAGAGAAATAAGAGGAACGCCATCAAAATAAATTAATTTTTAACCGACGAAACTAAAAAAGAGGAGGTTCTCTAGTCGACGCGATAATTTTTTTTTTTTAATGTTTGACCACTCATAATCTTTCATTGAGACGTCCGATTTCGATAATTCTTTTTTCAGTGAATAGGGTGTACTTCGACGTTGGTCCTATTTGAATATAAAAGATGAAATCCACCCCTAATGGTAGCAAAATGAAGGATATTGATCACTCACCCTCTGAATTCCGGTCCGTTAACCGACTCTATCAGGCATAACTTTGTACTGGGTTCTTCGATTTGGATGATTCTTTCTTCATTAGATAGGGTATGCCTCATAGTTGATCATATTTGAATTTGGAAAGTGATTATCCACCCTAACGGGTAGAAAAATAGGGGATAATTGATTTTTCACTTGTGAACATTGGCACACATATGTAGTTGACAATGACAGATCGCTACTGTCATTACTTCCGTTCTCTTACATCCGTTGGTTGGTTGGTTGAAAACTGACGAGCCAGAGACAGAGTTGGCACTTAGCTTCCCTTGAAACTGCGACCAGCTGGGGTCTATTGTTTCACTCTGTCGTCGGTGGTTCCTCATTCAAACAGGTTTGTGCCTTCAATTAGGTTCAGAAGCCTGTTAATGAGGTTCTTCGGATTATTGCTTATTTTCGGGCTGGTCTCTCCAAAGGTTCTGTGTCGCCTTTTACTTAGGGCGTCACAGTCGAAGATAATATGAGAGGCTGTTTCCTCCTCTTCATCACATAGCCTACACTCCACGGTTTCCCTTCGTACTCCCATGGTGTTTAGGTGTTTTCTTAGGCCGCAGTGTCCAGTCAATAGACCTACTATTATACGTGCCTTCGTTCTGTTCAGGTTTAGAAGGTCAGCCGTCAGGGTCCGGTTTGGGTGCCCTACCATGACTTTGCGGTGTTACAATCATTATATTCTATCAGAGGATGGAATGATATACAGAGTAATGAAATGAACCAACCAGAACAACAAAAATAATTTATATTACAACAAATAGTAAAAGTAGATAATCATATTATTTAACTGGTAATAGTTGATGGAAGGTGGGTAAGTAAGTATTTTGGAAATAATCAAAAAACAAGTAGATAGTAATAAGTAGAATTCAGCCACAAAAAATTGAAAAATAAAAACTTTTTAACAAAAAATTAAACCGACGAAATACGGAACTGAAAAGTAAAAAATAAAATAAACCTTTTTAATCTCAATAACTAAGCTCCTAAACTAATGTAAGTAACCAATTTTGAGTCGGCGCCAAACGAACAATCAACGAAGATCATTAGATTACTTCGAAAAAATTATCGGAATGTCACCACGCAACTCAATGCCATAATTTCACGCCTTATCTAATTCATTTGCTTGTTTGTTTGGCGCCGACTCAAAATTAGTTACTTACATTAGTTTAGGAGCTTAGTTATTAAGACTAAGACGGTTTATTTTATTTTTTACTTTCCAGTTCCGTATTTCGTCGGCTTAATTTTTTGTTAAAAAGTTTTTATTATGCAAAAAGATTTATTTTAATGTTCGTAATAAATTATCTTAGGTGATGAATCAACCAAGCAATACTAAAAAACTTTTCGTGTACCTTCATATCATCAATGCCAAAATACGTATAGGGTATTTCACCTTCCAAAACAAAACTGATTTTTCTTCAGACAAAATTCAGGAAATGGATTAAAATAAATTATTACCCCGAAAAATATTCTGATAATGAAAGCCGAAATTATTTGTAGTGTTTTTTTATTTTGTTTTCACTTTTCTCAACCGGTAGACTCGTTTATTTTTGCGGAATATATTGTATTACCTATTGAACTGAATGTTTAAAAATTAACAAAATATGTTTAATACAGAGAAATAATGTGATTTTTTTAATATTCCATTTTTTGTCAAAAAATTTTACAATTCACGCAATGGAAAGCGACAAGAAATTCAGATTTACAACTAGTAGAGCTAATAAACTGAAATACTAACAAACTAAACGTTAGACAGAAAAATGTATTTTGTAGTGGTTCTGAAAAGAGTAACAACTATGCTAATGAACTGAAAATACATTATCTTAGACAGAAAAAAATTGTTTGGTAGAAGTTTCGAAAAGTAAGAGTGATTAGCTTAATAAGTCTATTTCAGAACAATATTTTGGTAAAGGGGAATGGGGGCATTTTGACCCAAATTAGTATTTTTATGGAGTATACTAAGAAAAATTCTATTTCTGGTGTTTCTAGGAGGTACATGTATTGAAACTGGGTACATTCAAATCATTGTTGATAAATTTGAACATAAACACTACATCTGTAATAATCCTTCTTTCTCTAATGAGAGAATGCCAAATGTTATTCTTGCTGAATTTATGTCTTCCACGTTATAAACTCCATCGCCAGTTTAAAAATCTAATGATTCTATTCTGGATTCATTCAAGTCTCATTTTGTGAAGGTTCCAGCGTGGGTTCCAAATGACGCTTGCAAAGCTCAACTTTCTGTGTGCCTATGCGAAATAAAGGGATTTTATTGATTTTTGTGATTGGAATTTTCTACATATTCTGCTAATAAATTCTAACATTCTACTGCATTTTTTAATAATGTATTCACAATGCAAATTAAAGCTCAGTTCATTATCGAATACCACACCTATATCCTCGATGTGACCAACCCTTTCTAGATTTATACCCCGCAAATTGTAATCAAATTCAAACAGATTGAGATTTTTCGAAAAAGAGATCTTCGAACATTTATTTATGATGAGAAATACCCTATTGGAGCGACAGTAGTGAGGAAAACGGAGGCAGTCCGGTGGAATATTCAAGCGGTATAAGTTCAAGCTCATATGTTCTCTCATATACAAACTTGGATTTGGCCGGTAACATGTTAGATACTACCGCATTGCTATATCGTATGTATCCCATGGGGTATCGCTGCCACTACCATGATGTACATCGTATTGAAAATAACTGGAAATTGAAGCAAATACAAACAAACTATAAATGTATGCAAAAAAGCGGCGTGCCACCAAAAAAAATTACTGGATGCTGTGAAATTGTATAGGAAGTATTGATTAATTGTTTATTTTTGTGAAGGAAGTACACTTTTAGACATAATATAAAGATGTTTAGTAAGTATATATTTATGACATATTTCATACGATTTATTTATTCAAATTTACAGTTGTACAAAAAATATTATTTGTATGTCAGTTATAAAATTCCTGTTTTCATGGCATATTTGAGAGAATTAACACTCCCATATGCCATTAAAAATTTGATGTACTCAATACAAATAAAATGTTTCAGCTATCAGCTTTTATAACTTTCTCCCAACAAAAATCAAAGAAGCTTTAAACATACATTCCTTCAAAAAACAGACCAAATATTATATTCTTTCTTCAGAACGTATGGTTATCCAATCATTGTTTAATTATTATAATATTCTATCAGACTTGTTAATTATTATTATTTTTCGTTCCCTTCATTGTGATATTTATCATTCAATAATTCTATGTCTAAGTCGCATTTTAGCCCTCTTTTAGCATATTTAATACAATTTTATTTATATTATGTTATTCCAGTGAATTCAGCATAAATTATTGTATATTTTTCTCACATAAAAAAAATTCAATTGAACTTGATTTCTAAATGTGTTTCAATATTTCAGAATAAGTAATTTGCCCACGCACAGACTGCCTTAGTTTATTTGAAAATATCTCATCAGCATATTCTATCCTGCCATACTCCAGATTGTTCACTTGGAATTGTTTAATTTGTATGTCTGTCTGAAATTTTTCAAATAAATTCATTATTATTATATTGAATTTTTTTCACAGCCATTACTGTGATGGTTTGGATGGGAAAGCATGTCACCTTTTATCGATTCACGTACGTTTTTATCTTCTGATGAGATTAGGTCACTAAAATATGAAAAATATAAATATTATAAATAAGTGGTGGATAGCATCTGTAATTGAATATCAATAGAAAATGTTTTTGGCATTCAAACAAGAAAATGAAAACTAGAACTGAAAAATAAAAATATGGATCGGCCAGGATTCGAACCTGGAACCTTTCGATTTCTAGTCGAACGCTCTGCCAATTGAGCCACCAATCCTCGTTTGAAATCGGCGATTCACACTTTTAAATTCAGTTCCGTGTTAGTAATGAAGATGATGAGGGTTAATGTGATGCATGAAAACATTCACGCATGCACACCCAATGAAATTATATTGGTCTTATCCGCTGGTGTCAATCCATATCGGATTATGGACCAACTTCAAACCGGAAATTCCAGTGTGCATGACTCAAGCCAAGTAAATATAAATGAGTCGTGGATAGCATCTGTGATTGAATATCAATAGAAAATAGTTTGTGGCACTCAGACAAGAAAATGAAAACTAGAACTGAAAAATAAAAATATGGATCGGCCAGAATTCGAACCTGGGACCTTTCGATTTCTAGTCGAACGCTCTGCCAATTGAGTCCTTGTTTGAAACCGGCGATTCACACTTTCAAATTCAGTTGTTGTTAGTAATGGAGATGATGAGGGTTAATGTGATATTATGTGATAAAATATTTATTATTTAGTTCAGGGCTCATTATTATTCCTAGCGTTTTAGTAATTTGATTGGTCAGACTATATACATTCTAGGTGAATCCTCTTGGTTTTGAGAAATTACGGCACATCGTTTAGGGTTTTCGTCAGAGAGAGTCTTGATAATGGTAACTGTTCAATATTATCTCTTGACTTGTTTTAGTAGTTTTTAACTACAAGTTTGAATATTATTAAGTCACATAAGTTAGAAATCCAATTGACAGCGTATTCTCATTCAGAATGGAATCCTTATAACAAAAAATTAAACCGACGAAATACGGAACTGAAAAGTAAAAAATAAAATAAACCTTCTTAGGCTCAGTAACTAAGCTCCTAATCTAATGTAAGTAACTAATTTTGAGTCGGCGCCAAACAAACAAGCAAATGAATTAGGTAAGGCGTAAAATGATGGCATCGAGTTGCGCGGTGACTTCTGATTATTTTTTTGAAGTAATTTAAATTTTGTTGTTGTTTTTTGGCGCCGACTCAAAATTAGTTACTTACATTAGTTTAGCAGCTTAGTTACTGAGACAACCAAGGTTTATTTTATTTTTTTTTTCCGTTTTTCGTCGGTTTAATTTTTTGTTGAAAAACTTCTATTTTTAATTTTTTTATGGCTAAAATATACTAATTACTACCTACTTGTTTTTTGATTACTTCCAAAATACTTACTCACCCACCTTACTTCAACTATTACCAGTTAAATAATATGATTATCTACTTTTACTATTTGTTGTAATATAAATTATTTTTGTTGTCCTGGTTAGTTCATTCCATTACTTTGTATATCATTCCATCCTCACATAGAATATAATTGTTTTGACGGATGTGGAACAGAAATAATGTCAGTAGCGATCTGTCATTGTCAACTACGTATGTGTGTACCAATGTTCATAAGTGAATAATCAATTATCCCCTATTCTTTTACCCGTAAGGGTATATAATTTTAATCGAAATCTAAATATGAGGTATACCCTATCTATAAAAAAAGAATTATCCAAATCGGAGAACCCAGTACAAAGTTATGCCTGATAGAATCGGTTAACGGACCAGAATTTAGAGGGTGATCAATATCCTTCATTTTGCTAACCTTAGGGGTGGAATTATCGGAATCGGACGCCTCAGTAAAAAGTTATGCGTAATCATACATAAAAAAAATGATGGAAAAAAAATATACGGGTCGACTAGAGAACTTCCTCCTTTTTGGTTTCGTCGGTTAATAAAATTCATTATCTTTGTTTGAAGCTCAAAAACTTGTTTCATTTCTATTACTATAGAACACACCCTCTCTGGAAGCAAGGATACATTTTGATACCTGAAAAGAATATAAGTTTGTCAGAAAAGATAAAATATATAGAGTCAATGAAAGTGCTACCAGGATCTGGATTTCTACCAGTTTAGAGATTGTTTGGGGACTTCAAAGTAAGCGACCTTCGTCTGAATTTTCGAAACCACGCAAGTTATGACACAATAAAAACTGTAACAAAACCGGCAGACAAAAAATTATTGGAATTTTTTCAACAATATTTCTTCTAATTGATTGACTGAAAAAGCTGCTGGCACATTTGCTATCGGTTTGGCAAAGGTGTACATCAAAGAGAAACATAACAAGTCGAAGGGAGAATTTGTGTTACGGTTCCAAAATCCCACTCCGGCTCTGACCACCGCATGTTTATTGCTCTCCGAATCCGCATAAACCGTCTCTCGAGCCGAAGTTTGATACTAAACTCAGAACAACGTTGTTGAGAGCTCTGCTCTCTTACAAATTCGCTTAATACGTTATTATTCTCGGAAACAAGGCCTTCGACTGCTTGTCAGGAAGAACTGAAAAGTAAGTTTTCCACGAGGCGATGAAAAGTCCACAACTCCGCTGCAGCAGTGGAAACTGAGCACAAGTTGGGAGACTTCCGAAAAGATACACTTCAGTTTTATATTCAAGAAAACGGATATAGGGGAAACTCCACCGAAATCAACAGGGAGTTTAAGTTTGAGTTCGTGACTCTCTCAGTTTGAGGTGCTTGAAAGATATTGTTTTATCTACCGAAATGAAATTTAAAAAAGCACGTCAATCGAGAAAATTCGTTGAAAAAGACACACTTTCAGCCATCCCAATAATCAGGGATATCTGAAATTCAGGGATCAGAATAGAATAATATTTTCAATGTGCATGAATGCAATTGATTGATGAGGAGAGTACATGGTACATTCACTGGACCAGGGCCATTTGTTCGTTCCCTATCAATGGATTCTCCAAACTAAATCCGCTCTGTCCGCTTTAAAAAGAGCCAAATGCTATTCATTCTGATATTCCATGGCAGATTATTGCCAAAACTGTGTAGTCTGGACAGTGAACATTTTGGGCACTCGCATGTGAAATCGCATCACATTTTTCATCCGGACATGGTACTCTCAGGAACATTCGACAATTTTTCAAGAATAAAAATATAAAAATAGCTCAACGTAATGTGAAAACTATCAATAGTTCATTTACGAAAACTCAACTGAATATCGTGGGAAAATCAAATGTAGTGTACAAAACGCAATTAAAGCAATTATCACAAACGAATTTTCAAAAAAAATTACTTTAATATATAACCATCTTCAACTATATAGTTATTCTAATCCCAATTGGAACGGCAATAAAAATAAGAGCACTACGAGGAGTGTTCATATGCACTGCCAGGCAAATGGAAAATTCATATACTACCAGTGTTTTTACTCTCAAAGCGTTCCTGGTACAATCATAAAAAAGTTCTCGCACGTGTTTCTAGTAGCCCAGATCATTAGTAAAGGCGGGATCAAATATATTTGAGGAATAGAAGCTCGGCTAGCTGGATTGGACATCTGTTATCTGAATCCGCATGATTTACCCAGTTCACAATATTTCTTAATCAGTGCCGTGTGTTGGTGAGGTTAGGAATTATCCATTGAAAATAATTTTATCAATATGGCTTTTTGGACACCTTTCGAAACAAATAATAAAATTCAGTTGAGATGACATGTGTCTACTTTTACTTGGGGTGATCAATTGCTATGATTGTAAGAATAATTAACTGAAAAAATACCACTGGAAAATAATATTCCGACGCCTATGTCAAGGCGGCAATTGGAAAGAGAAATCCTTCACGAAACTTTTCATGTTGGTCCAATTGGGATTAGAAATACTATACCAAGAGGTTGGGTCAGATGAGTAGATATTAGCGATGACTCAGATGCAGAAGCAAACTCAAGACGAATAGGGAGCAAGAACATGAAGAGCTTGATATACCGGACAAAGAGTAACTAATATTTACGAAGGAAAAAAGGTCAAAGGAGTAGGAGGTATGAAATGGAAAAGTACTTGCCCCGCAAAGAACGTTCGAACTGGAAATCATAACATAATTTCAGCCCAATCAGTGAGTCGGTCAGGACATGTAATTATGAATGAATGTTTATTTACAGAAAGTATTACAGTACATTAGTATTAGTATAACATTAGTATTAGTAAGAAGGGAATTTTGTGGCATAGTGGACAAATTATTAAATCAAAGTGGGAGTCGAACCTTATGACCTTATGATCTCTAGCCATACGCTCTGACCAACTGAGCCATTCGAGGACATAGGAATTGACACACACTCGTGAATCCTATCCTTCCATAATTTAATGTTCATGTTAGAAATTAATCGGAGATCAAACGTACTCATCATTGGCCGTCAAGATCCGTTACCTGTCACTCTAACATCATCGTCAATCGACGATTTCAATAGCGAATTAAGGAAGTTGATCTCTAACCACTGATAAGATTTAGCCAAATATATAATGTGAAAGTGGAAATATTGTGTCCGAAAGAAATAATTCAATAATTCATCCACTATGCCACAAAATTCCCTTCTTTCATATTTAGTATTAAATGAGTGATATATGGTGTTTATGTAATAATTGGTATGAGGTAGTCTACGAAGGACAATGCAACAGTAAATAAACAGGAGTTTGTACCTGACTAAGTTCATTCAAGAACTTATCTTCAGGTATTTTCTAGCTGGTGAAGTTTACTACTGGTAATGTGGCCTATTTTGAATTAGAGACTGAATGACAAAGTGGTAACAAGACTAATTGCGGGGTTTTTTAAGTTTGATTTTCAGAATTCATTTTTGGATGATTTCCATAGGTTTCAAATGATTTTGCCCAATTTTCTGTTTTTGTATTGTTGACTGTCAGTTTATTTTTTTCGAACCACTCAAAAATCATTCGGATGTCTGCTTTAGCAGTTCGTTCTATTTCGTTCCAGGAATTGCCCTCATAGATAATGGCAGTGTCATCTGCAAAGGATAATATCACATTGTGGGACTCCATAGGTGACTGACTCTTCGTGGCTGTAACTATCGTCAAATTTAACTACATGGCTTCTGTCCCTCAAGTAACTAGAAAATAAGTCCAAAGTTACACCTCGGATACCTTGGTATTCTAGTTTATTGAGCAAAAGGCTGTGGCTTACCGTGTCAAAGGCTTTTGCCAGATCTACGAATACTCCCAAACATGATTTTTTATTATTTACCGCCGAATAGCAATAGCATCCTGCGTTGATTTACCATCTTGGAAAGCATGTTGATAGTGGGATATTATTTTATTGCTACTTATGGAACTGGTTACTCGATTATTCACTGCTTTTTCAAAGATTTTTGGTACTGAAGATATTAAGGATATTGGTCTATAGTTACCGACATGGTATCTTAGACCCAATTTATAAATAGGTTTGATTACTGCCTTCTTGAAGTGTTTTGGAACCTGTCCTTCTACGAATGTCAAATTTATAAGGTATGCAAGAGGTTTTGAGATATATTCGCTGGTTAGTTTGAGGATTCCGTTAGAGATACCACCAATTTCGGTGGCTTTTTTATTCTTTGAGTCACTGATGAGTGATTCGATTTCCTTGTGGTCAGTAGGTTTCAGGAAAATTGTGGTGTTGCATTGTTTTTTCTGACTGTTGGATGTTGTGGAATTGCATTAGCCATTTTTGCACCTATATTTGAGTGTATAGATTACAAAAAATGGGGAATACGAAAATTGTAGGGTTTCATTCGAACTGTTCGATGGCAACAACGTGTAAACGATTTAAAAAAGGGAAACTTCTAATGTATAGTATGAGTAAAACTATTTTCAATGGCAGAAGCTGTTTCTATTAGGATCAAATCAAAAACTCACTTCGCTAACACGTGCGTATATGCGATGTAATGGAACGAAAAATAATGTGTACTACTCGTAAACATTCGCCGTCGCCAAACGCAAGATCAAAAGCGCTGACAGTCAACGTGTGTTTGAGTGACAGCTGTCTAGTTCTACAGCAGCCAATCAAGACGGACCACAAGCCAATGATAATGCTTGTAGGTGTGTCGATACATCGAGGGAAAAAGAAAACTGATAAATCACGAGTTGTATATGAGTTTCAATAGGTCTGAATAGATAAAAGCCAGTAGCGTCTCCGGTCTAGGGGTGCGCCTACTGAAATAGGTTTTAAGATATTATATAGTTCTGTTTCCGACCATGTGAAAATGAAATTGCACAAAGTAGTAATGAAATTGCACAGGTGAGTGAGAATAATATCAGATATGATTTTGACAACGAAGACTTGCACATACAAACCCAACAAGTTATTCTAAATATATTTGATTGCCTTGAAAAGAAAAATATTCAGCAATCTGATAATGCAATCATAGTAAGAATTGCAGAAATCGAGTAATCACGAAAGGAGTTGTTATGAATCATACTGAATATAGAAAAACGTGTTGGGAAAAAATTAAAAAAATTGACAGAACTACGCAAGATTTTATACGTGAAACTATTTATAATTCATATAAGGAGAACAGGGTTGCGACTTGAAAGTTATACAGCAAAACTAGCAGATTATCCAGATTACACTTATACCAGCGTGGAGACATTGCGTCAAGTTTTAATAAGTTATGATTTTAAACCCAAAAAACTTGCTAAGCGCATGGCGATTACCGAATCATCAAGGATAGTACAATGGCGGTAAGATTATTTGCGTCAAATGAAAGACTACAGAAGTTCTAATAGACCCATTAATTTTCTTGATGAAACATGGTCCGACAGTCATGATGTAGTAAATTACAGTTGGGTAGACAATAGTAAAAATTGCTGCTTAAGTGGGCCATGTTCTAAAGGTAAACGCATTATAATCGTACATGCTGGAACCAAAGACGGTTTTGTACTCAATGCGATATTATTATCTGCAAAAAAAATTAAGACTGTGCTGCTGATTACCTGTGACAGCAGACTTACTTGAAAAGTGGTTTAGCGAACAGCTTCTACCTAATATTCCACCACAGTCAGTAATCATTATGGACAACGCATCATATCACTCGCGGCAACTCCGATACCAAATAGTAGCAGTAGAAAAGCTGAAAAAATTGCATTAATGCCTGAAAACAATATACGTCTGCCTGTGACCAAACAAAAAGAGATTTGCTTGCTGTTATAAAATGTGTAAAGTTAAAAAAATATATAGTATATTGACGAGCTGTACAAAGAAGGAGATCACACTCTTCTGAGACTACCTCCATACTATCTCATATTTAACCCTATAGAGTTAATATGGGCAAACGTAAAATCAGAATTACGAAAATGTAATAAAACTCCAGAACTGAGTGAAGAAGTTGTAGAAAACGTAAGAAAAGTTATGACAGGAGACCACCAAGAGATTTGGAAAAAATCTGTTGAACATGTTATTAAAAAGGAAGACGGGTATGTGGTTATAACATCTGTCCAACCCATTATAATACAACCAAATGATGATTCTAGTTCAGACGAGTCTCTCTGTCGTGATGATTGCTTATAAACAACCTTTGAAATTAAAAGGTTTGGAATTTTATTTGTTTCTGTTTTTCATAAGTGTAAGTAGCTAGAATATTTTGTTTCCAAAAAATTTATTTTTGATTATTATTTTTGCTTCGAAATTTTGTTTTGCGGAAAAACTCGAATGGGGTACAAAAAGGGCTCAGTTCACGACTGGTACCCTGTTCAAACCGAACGCCCTTGTAGATAGATAATATTTTTTTCTGCGTTTTCTCATTTAATATTCACGTGTAACAACTTTTATATGAATTTAAGCATGCTATTAGGTTTGAAGAATGAAATTTTAGATGAATGGGTTTTCGATAGGTACTGTGGATTTTAAACCTGAGTATCTTATTCTGAAGAAAATTGCGCTTGATCTATATGCATAACGTCGTCCAATTTATGATGATCCGATAGCCTATTAATACATACTTCCTCGCTTATGGCATATTTTTTTATTTTAACATATTTTTAAAAATATTTAAATATCTAGATACAATTACTTATCTCTGCCTATGCTGCTCAAAGGATACCTCCTCGAGACTGCAAAACTTGTTTTTCATGCTTCTGCAATTGTAAATGGTTCAACTATACCTCCATGTGATTATGAGTAACTAACCTGTATCATTATCCATTTTGAAAAATTGGTTCAATGTAGGGAAAAATAGTCTTTTTCATAAAGTTCTTATCGATCAAATAGAAATCTGAATATGCCTATCGAATCATTCCTGAGATTTCCAGGAGCATAATGTGTGGTGTACCACACCGTGTAGAGATTGGAAAAATTGAAAGTGAAGAGATGAAAATAAAAACTCGGAATAGGGGCGACTGAATTCCCGGCTTTCTATCTTGTCACCCTCAGGTACTGATATGGAGGAAAATAATTTCTGGTATATTTCAATTAAAATGGCTCGAGAAATATTCATGCGCATGGCTGGAGAGAATATCCGATTTGATTAGCCCATGCTATCCCAAATGAGATGTATTCTTAATTTGCACAGATTCCCAAGGGAGAACATTTAATTGACAAGAGTGACGCCTCCGATCTTTATTAAATTTGAAGTAATAGTCGAGTAAATGGTGGGGATTTTTACTTCTAAACCCGTTGGAACACAATATATTTTTAATGTTTGTTGAATTCAATTATTCAAAACGAGAAACATTCCAGCTGGGGCACTTGACTATTCATACAGGGGGTGTCACTTCTCATGCAAGTACCCATCCCTTTTGTAACGCGTTTTTCCAGGGTCGGGAATAATAACTATTATTCCTAGAATCGTTACGTTATTTATGACGCCAAAACACTTATTTAAACTATTTTTAAACTCAACTTTTACCCTCGAGCACCAGTTTTTATAGTGGTTTACTTCACTTACCAGGGGTAATACGGATGTCCAGGACTTAATTGAAATCACGAAAGGTCTGTAGGCTTCAATTACAGCCCTTGGCACTGGACTACGGTTGCTTTCGATTGCACAGATAGTCAGACAGACCTGTCTTCATCCTAACTTATACACTGTTCTGATTTTAAAGTTTATATGCCTCTCCCTTTGTGAGATATTTCACTTTATCACCCCGGAGACCAATTTTCCTATTTTTATAATATAAGTTCTGAAAGTGATTTTTCTGGTGGCTTCGTGAGGAATAAATTCACTCACTTCGTCTTGAAACAAGAAAACTTCACGAGCTTCTCGTAATAATCACTTTGAGCTTCACGGAGAGAAAACGAAACCACTTTGATATCTCGAACCGCCCTTTGTCAAAGCTCAAACTGCGGTGTTATCACACTCCTGATCTACCCTTATCTAAGTACCAACTCATCAGGAAGAAGTTATATATGGCTAGGATTCTGCGTACGAGACATCAACGTGTAATACTTTTTATATTCACAATCATTTTAACTCAGAAAATTCAAAGACTTCATAAAACTACCTTCTATCACGAACCGGTAAATGGTGTTGGATATTTGGAAACCCTACACTCTAGCTCACTTAGTTAAGGTGTTGTTACTACGTTTATGGAGGGCTATACTGAGTGTGAATAATTTATAGAAACTCACTGGCGATTTTTATCCAGCGGCAGATAAATATAGTCCTCCCAATGTATAGATGTTATGAATTTAGAGAGCTGGAATGGTTCAAATTATGTTCCTCGCCAATCTAGTTGAGAATACTATGCATATAATTGAAGCATTTATAAAAACAAACAAACTATATTAAAAAAACATACTTCGTTACAATAAATACAAACTGTATGGTATGACATTATAATCCATACATATTAAGTACTTCCATAGTAATAAATATATGTTCCAAAATTATAATCAATTCTGAATGATAATTGTTTTACAACTGACAGTAAGTTGTATCAATTTTCTAAAGCCCCTGTATAAAGGAACTAAGATTTCAAGAATCTAACAATTTCAGAATGACTTCAAGATGAACTACAATTTTTCCATATAAAATATTCTGTTTAAACCTGTTACAAAATAAATTCAGCTATTTCCAACCACACTAACCAAACTAAAAAAAATAGGGCCACTATGGTGAATGAACAAGTATCATTCCCAAATCAATTGTGAGAAAGGTTTACAATGTATTAACTTCAAATGCTTACATATACTTCTGAACAAGATATCTGAACTCTACTAATTGAAAAAATAGAACAATAATGAAAAAAAATATTTGTTGAATAAGCAAGAAACTGGATGAATGATTCATAAAATTTGGTAATTCTTTACACAAACTGGATATAAAATCAATTTGATTCAATAATAACACTGAAATATTTCTAGATTCGCATTACAACAATAGATCAAAATAGAAGTCTAATTTTTATTTATAATACAGATAACTGGAGATTCCCTGGAGTAGTTCAAGAGTCGAGGCTAATTTAATTTGAATGTTTTCGATATTATTCCAAAATCTACATTTTTTATAATCTTGCTTTGGTGCATGATGTTCCCGATAGGGCACAACTAATATTTCCAGAACAAAATACACTTTTAGTAAAAAAAAACTTATTGTTATCAGTTATGATGTATATTCTCATAAATCAACAAGATATATTTTTTTACAATTTTTTTTATTTATACAATAGAGGGTTAAGATCGCCAAAGAAGATGCACGCGCTCTTTTTTTCAATAAATAGGAAGAATATTTCCAAACCAGTCTAGCGAAACGCTGAAATTGACGACTGAAATGAGGAGAGCATGTTGAATGATTCGATCCTCATCCTCAAAGTATGAAGAATTTCTTCTGAACTTTCATAATAAACTCATAACCAACGATGTTACCAAGAGCTTTACACCTTCGCAAATTCGTTTGGTATGCCGTTATACTCTAAAACAAGCCATTCGACTAAGTGTCAGGAAAAACTTACAGGTAACTTTTCATGGAGGCGATAAAGAGTTCTGCTGCAATATACAGGGTGTTTCTTAATAACATGCTAATATTTTTGGATCATTTTGAGATAAAAACTCCATATGAACATATGTCCTAAAGGTCTGAACTTATGAACTACAGGGTGCTAAAGTTATTTTGGTCTGACTCTAGATATTTTTGTGAAACGTAGTACGAATCTTCTATGCATCAAAAGGGATTTTCTGCTGTACCACATAATTTTTCATTCTTGCCAGTGGCGTTCGTGCTGGATGTGCACTGAATCATTTTAAAGAGAAACACGATACGCCACTGCTTTTTCTTAAAGTAATTTTTTTTTAAATCCCCATTCTTTTTTGAGCAAATACTCTCCTGATTTTCTTTGTTTGGCTTACGGTAGCTTCATAAACACGAGAATTACAATTTTTTTTTCGTGCAAGGTGCAATTACCGCTTATCTATTTTATTCCATCGATAAATGAAATGAAATCAATGAATGGATAATAAATGTAGATATTTTGAATCACCAGACAGATATTCTGTCATTAACACCAATATTTTCACGATCTTACAATAAAATATCTTATGAAATTTTCCTCTCATCGCGCTCAAAAAAGTTTTCACTAAAAAAAAAATCCCTTGATGAAACAAGTATGTAGTTCATACTTCAGTATCAATTCCGTGGAAAATGGATCATCAAATCGACTGGGATATCAACCGGCTTTTCCTCTTTCGTTTCTTAGTGAACCCTTATCTCAATGAAACATAAAACGGGAGCATCTGAGGAGAAAAACGCGCGTTCGTTGATGGTGTTGCTTTTGTCAGTTTATTTCGCATCAATAACGACGCATCAAACAAAATGAAGGAAACGCGATAGGATGACGATGTTGAAAAATCTCAAGAAAATTGATCAGAAAGTAACTATGATCATCACAAGAGATCGATCTAGGGAACATTCTCAATTGAATAGAAGTATTTAGACAATAATGAAGTTATTTTTGTGATATCCAACAGGAAATATTACTTCCCCGCCTAAATCCACGCTAGACATTGCACTACATCTGATTTCATGAACATCACGTTCATTTATTTGTTGAAAATATGTATTGAAGACCTAGTGAATGCGATGCCTCTCTTGCATCAATGTTACGAATTATTTCTGGTGAGTACTCTCTTTTGGAAAACATTCTTCTTTGCCTCATTCCTCTTTATGAGTTCTCAATTAGGACTGGAATAGGAAATCAAATAACAATCTGAATGAAAATGCGAATTTTCAATTACAGATTTTTTCTTTCAGTTAGGGTCTTTTTAGAATATCTATCAGATGTAGTTCAATGTCCAGCGTGGCTTTAGCAGGGAAAGTAGTTGTTTCCTGTTAGACGTTCACAAAAAATAACTTTATCGTGGATTTTTCAGTTCACAGAAAAATCTTTCTAGTCAATATTCAATTGAGAATGTTTCCCTTTTCATCATGTTCATATTATCAAACAAATCAATTGGTCTGGTTAAGTATAATAATAAACTTTACATTTTTAGTGAGCTAGGTTGCTCAGTAGTAGCATTCCATGGTCTGCCAGTACAGTGAGCCACAATGATTGAATAACTTAACTAGAATAGAATTCATTTATTTACATAGTTTCCAATATTACAAGTTCACATAGTGATCAATATTGCAAATTTACATAGTAATGACTGTGCTGTGAATGTCTTGTCTATGTAGATAAACACAGAGCACCATTCAGTCCTCGTGAGGACTGTCTATGGATAGAGTTGTCTTTTTACACGCTTTATATTAGCTTAACTTGTATGTTTGTTTGTTTGTTTGTAACCGACTCCTTTGAGCGTGATTTTGACCCACTTTCAGACGTCCGATTGATTTGAAATTTGGCAGGTGTACATTATTTCGGTGATAATGCACTAAGAAATTTTTGTGCGAAATAAAAACAAAGTGGCGGCTCCAATATGGCGTACGAGTTTTGTGATTATGGTCCAATTCGCGTCAAAATTGGTATCTGAGGGTTTTCGTAGTCGAAAATTATGATTATTTTGTGGAAATTGAAAAAGTACTGTACTAAGGTTACAAGAGATAGTAATGGAGGAGACAAACAATTTACGAAATATCTATACCATGAAATGAATAGTACAAAATTAGGCTGAGGTAATACATGAGTATTACATGGTTTATCACTCAACAACTAAATTGAAGAGTATTCTTCCTTGCTGGTTAATCCAGTATTTAATGTTCTTTTTGAAGCTATGTCTAGATTTGATATTACTAATAGATTCGGGGAGGAGGTTATGAAATCTAAGAGCGGTGTAGACAAGTGAACGCTGCCCCAACGCCTTGTTGGCTCTGGGTGAGGAAGCATTTTTGATTTTTTTATTTCGCGTATTGTGTGCATCAGCACAGACTTTACATATACTTGTCTTACGTCTACCATTTTGAGATCTCTGAACCGTTGGTCAGATGAATAAAGAGCACTGGCTTTAATGCTATAATTCTGAGAATTCTCTTTTTTAGGACTGAATGGGGCTCCAGTGTGGTTTTCCTAACTCCTCCTCACCCGATTATACCATAACTTAGGAGAGTCTCAGCTAGAGCAAAATAAATGGTTTTGAGGTTCTCGAGAGGAAGTATACAGCGACACTGGTAGAATTTATACAATAGTGAACGCATCATTTTCTTTAGGTTTTCCACATGAATTCCCCACTTCAAGAATGAGTCAATTGATACTCCCAGGTATTTTGTTCTTGTGTGTTTACATTTTGTCCATCAAAAACTATGAGGTGAAAGGTTGGATAATGGTTTTAGTTATGTTCACAGTTAGCAAATTAGATTTGGGCCATTTTTTTTTTCAAATCTTGTTCTGATTTTTCTTTCATTTCTTCCCATGAATCCGCGACATAAACTATAACTGTGTCGTCTATTGAATATCTATCGCAAGCAATGTACTCGTTATCTACATTCACCACACAATCAATTCATCATTCCAAATTACTTAAATGTTTATTGCATCGGCAATTGCGTTGCCTTACAGCTCTGAGCGGCGTTTCCCAAAATTTTGTCGAATATGACAAAGTACAAATCATGTTTTCAATTTTTTTTTCGGATTTTCAACCTTTGTAATTTTTCATTTACGGGTGTGCAAGAGGTTGGATTACACCCTGTATCTATATATATATATATATATAAATATAAAATAATTGTACATTATCCTTTTTTTTTTGTTTAAACTATTGACATAATTTTTATATGCATGCATTTCTTTGAAAATTTGTTTGTGATAATTGCTTTCAGTAAAAACAACTTTTATACTTTCATGTCTATTTTACGTTTGATGTACAATAATTTTTTTTTTTTTTCGCGGTGTTAAAATTCTGACAAGGGTTACTGTATACTACATCTTATGAGTTTTCCAATATTTCTATGGCTTTCATTTCGATTCTAGGGAATGAACTATTGATTTTTCGGCATTTTGTTGTTCAATTTTTATATTTTTATTCTCGAAAACATTAATGAGATTTGGCATTGGCTTTTGTATATATGGTTATTGAATGGAGAAATGTTAGTTTTGTTTGTTGTTGTTGTTGGGGTTGGGGTTGAACATGATAATTATTGTGCGTATTTTTTTCGAGTTTTCAATTAAAAAACAAAACAACTCAAAGTTTTCACAGAAAAAAATGTATTTACGTCATACCGCTAGCAGGTTGAAAATGTCAATTCCAAAAGAACTTTTACTCGAAAATGGCTACAGCTATCGCTTTAAAAAAACGGTTTGAATATATTCACATCCCCATAATTGAAGATGTGGAGAGAAATATACAAAAAATGGGTGGGAAGCTTTACCATTTGCCAACAATTATTAGGAGTTGAATTCAGGAACAGAAAAAAACTTTTCTAAACTATCGTTGTAAATATTTTTTCATTCACCATATTCGATTGGTGTTACTTTCGGCTTGCAAAAAATAATTTATTTCGATGCTATAAAAAATCAATTCTCCTGGTGATCCCTATTCTTGTTAGTTCTACTGTGTGTGGCGAACGATGAATTGATCATTTATATTGATTGTGTGAAGGTTTGATTCAGAGTCTGTTCAATTTGATGATTCAACATTATCGAAATCATTAGCCACCGACACTAATCTTGCAAATGATTTTTTTAGAACTCTCATGGTAGCACCTGGGATGAGTATACACATACAATAGAACGGTATTCCAGCATTAACTCAAACTGATAATTTGGCCCCATTCCATATTTTATTTGAATTTTGAAGAACAATTTCCAGAGATCAATCACTCTGAAATATTTTTCAAATGGGACAGAATCACCAAAAATATTATTATCTTTCAAGTCTAGAGCATTCAATTTCATGGCAATTGTTCGATATCCCTGTAATATTTCCTGGAAAATGACAACAAATACTTAAATTGTAAACTTCCCCTGATAAAAAATTAATTCACCCGACGGTCCATATTTTTGTTAGTTCTAGTGTATTTGTGGAACAAGGAATTGATCTATTATATTGTTGTGTGAAGGTGTTATGATTCAGAGTTTGTTCAATTTGATTAGTTATTGCAAATGTTTTTTAGAACTCTTTTGATAGCACCTGAGATGAGTATACACACACAATAGAAAGGTATTTTAGCATTAACAAAAACTGATAATCTGGCCCCATTCCATATTTTATATGAATTTTGAAGAACAATTTCTAGAGGTTAAGCACTCTACAACATATTTCAAATGAACACTAATTTTCTTTTCCTTTAAGTCTATAGCATTAGATATCATGGCAATTGTTCCATATTCCTATAATATTTCCTAGAAATTGACAACAAATATTCAAATTCCAATCTGCCTCTGCTGTACCAATATTCAAGATGGACACAGAGTACAATTACATAACGTCGAAAATTGTGAGAAAACACATTCGCCATTATACCACATATTACGGCACCGAATTCAATTCCATTCGAGAAACCGACTGAGAAAACAATTCCCCATGAATCCTTTTAACCCCTTTTTTGCGGCATCATGTGCTTTCGTGTCACGAAAATAAACCTTTGAACGATATCAAGACGAATGTACTACATTTTCATTCGATCTGAGAGAAACGCAATTTATCCCGGACCTCCGTTTCTCAGAATGACGTTTGGAATAAAGAGCGGCTTCTCTGGTGGAGAACTTCAGATCGGTTTCAATTCAGACGAGAAACTTTGCTAGAGATCATTTATCAGCAGGAAAAATTTTCGCGAAAGTATCATTTTTCCAATGAGTAATTTTATGACTAAACAGGCATGATGAAATCATCGCATTTTAACAATATGCATTTTTGATGTTAAGTAGGTATATCAAAAAACATAAATATGATGTAGAATTTTTATTCATTGAGAATATGGAGCAAAATTGTTGTCAATTGACGAATTAGGTTTTCAAAATGTCCGCCTAATGCTTCTTGACAATAAAATATTCGATTCGAAAATTCTTCCCGAACAGGGAAACATTCTCAATTGAATATTGATAGAAAGATTTTTCTGTGAATTGAAAAATCCACGATTAAAATGAAGTTATTTTTTGTGAATGTCTAACAGAAAACAACTACTTCCCTGGCTAAAGTCACGCTGGACATTGAACTACATCTGATAGATATTCTGAAAAGGCCCTTACTCAGAAGAAAAAATCTGAAATTGAAAATTTGCATTTTCATTCAGATAGTTATTAGATTTTCTATTCCAGTCTCAATTAAAAACTCATAAAGATGAATGAGGCAAAGAAGAATGTTTTCCGAAAGAGAGTACTCACCAGAAATCATTCGTAACATTGACGCAGGAGAGACATCGCATTCACTAGGTCTTAAATACATTTTTGTCGACGAAAATCTATTTCACGCTTCCACGATTATCAGGAAGACCGGAAGAAATGGGAAACACATTTTCAAGAAGCAATCTCAGTTTGCAAAGATGGAAAAAGTAAGAATCATTTCTTTTGGAGAGACACTTTGAAATTAGTGTTTTCTGACATTGAAACCTGTCATGGGGTATGATAGATTAATGATGGAGTAATTGATTCACTTTACCTTTTATAACCTTTTGATGTATTACTTAACTGTAGTTTCTAATTTTTCCTCCCATAATGTTTTAACATTAGCTGAAGATGGTTCCGTCTGGTACCGAAACATGTCTGATTATTTAGAGTAAATAAATGTTGTGGAGACGATTTTGAAATTATTTCCCTCTTCATATGGAGTTGTATTGTATTGATGGCGCAATTATAAATTAATTCGTGGAGATCTGAGTGGACAGTATTTTAAGGTGAAAAAAGAGCGAGAGAGTGGAAAAATTATCTAAGTTTCCTTATTGTTGAAGTCGTTTTCGCCCTCAGACTGCAGTTGCGTCCAATGCCTTGTTGGCTCCAATACGTAGAATAACACAAACACAGTTCGACAGAGTCGAAAGTATTAATAATAAAACTAAATGTAGTTTTGAGTCACGATATCGAGGAAAGCTGAGAAAAGCGTGTATCAAACTTATTTTTTATACTGAACTCTCGAGTATCTATATGCACAATTATTGTCAAAATTGTATGTCCCATATCAATCCTTTCTACACTCGGTAAGCAAATTATTAAAGGGAAAATTACTATAAAATAAATTCATGAAACCAACTTCCTAGGGTAAAGGAAAAATAATGAATTATATCTAATATAAATCTTAAATATCTAAGAATACTGAACAGGAGTATTCAAAGGTGGGTTTAAGAAAAAAACCTAGTAGAAAATTGTTTTTATAACTTTGAAGATTTCTGTGATTTTATTTCCAACTGATCGTACTTATTCCTTGTATTTGACCAAAATATGATATTACTTTTTTATCAGTATTATTTTATTTTATATTTATACATATGCTGTATCGAGGCTAGTGGCTCAGTGGTACCAGCGGGTTCGACTCCCGCAGCCGGCGAAAATTTTTTCAAGGCACCAAGAGTGGTTTTGGATCCCACTATGGAAGGTAAGGCCCCCGTGATCTTAACTCGTACAAGTTTTTATCAACTTCTGAGGCTTGGTCAAAAACTAAGAAAGCGGTTAAAAACTTTTTTTTTAAAACAATGTGTTACCCTGTATACATGTGCTGACTCGTCCAATCTATTGTAAAAAAATAGGAAACGGATATTAATCAATTTGAATATATTTGGTATACCAGCACGCACCCGTGTTATTCGTCATTTCAGTTATCATTGTCTTCTAGTATTTGAAGTATGAGTGGATCGATTGTTTCTTGTAGCATATCCAGGTATAAATTACCGTGTTCGTTTTCTTTCAGAAATGAAGGACCTAGAATTCCTACCCACACATTCAGTTTCTGTGGGAACTGTGTGTGACCTTCTCGAAAGATATCGGGATTTGAGTCACTCCAGTACCGCATATTCTGTGTATTTACGTATGGGTGGAATTTATTTTTCTTCAAATATTTCTTTACTGTCGATGTTGAGACTTCAACCGTATTAGCTACATGTGAGGTACTTTGTTTAGGATCAACCACCATTTCGGCAATTACCGAAACTTATTCTCGACCAGCTCCACTGGTCCTATGAACACTGCCAGTTCTGTTGAATTTTTCAGCCAGTTTCCTCAAATACTTCCGGGTTATTGGATGATCAGGGAATTTTTCAATGAAAATTATCTTCGCTGTATGGTAGTTCCCACGGGCCTCACCAAAAAAGTTGATTGCTTCAGTTTTTTCTTCGAAAGGATGTGCACGAACAATGATTTTGTTTAAAATTCGAAATAAATACTAGTAGAAGTATAGATGAAACTCTTTACAAAATACAAAGACAATAATATGAAAATAAAAGCTTTTTAACAACAAATTAAACCGACGAAATACGGAATGAAAATTAAAAAATAAAATAAACCTTCTTAGTCTCAATAACTAAGCTCCTAAACAAAATTAAGTAACTAATTTTAAGTCGGCCCCAAACAAACAAGCAAATGAATGGCATCGAGTTGCGCGGTGACAGTCTGATAATTTTTTTGAAGTAATCCAATGATCTCCGTTGATTGTTCGTTTGGCGCCGACCCAAAATTAGTTACTTATATTAGTTTAGGAGCTTAGTATTGAGACCAAGAAGGTTTTTTTTATTTTTTACTTTTCAGTTCCGTAATTCGTTGGTTCAATTTTTTGTTAAAAAGTTTTTATTTTTCCATTTTTTTTGGCTGAAATCTACTAATTACTACCTACTTGTTTCTTGATTACTTCCAAAATACTTAATCACCCACCTTGCTTCAACTATTACCAGTTAAATAATATGATTATCTATTTTAACTATTTTTTGTAATATAAATTATTTTTGTTGTTCTGGTTAGTTTATTTCATTACTTTGTATATCAATCCATCCTCTCATAGAATATAATGATTGTGACGGATATAGGAGAACAAAAGAATGACAATAGCAATCTGTCATTGTCAACTACATATGTGTGCCAAGTGAAAAATCAATTATCCCCTATTTTTCTACCCGTAAAGGTGGATAATTCCATTCGAAATTCAAATGTGATCAACTATGAGGTATACCCTATCTAAAAAAAAAGAATCATCCAAATCGAAGAACCCAGTACAAAGTTATGCCTGATAGAATCGGTTAACGGACCATAATTCAGAGGGTGCCTGATCAATATCCTTCATTTTGCTATCCTTAGGGGTGGATTTCATCCTTTAAATTCGAATGGGACCAACTTCGAAGTACACCCTATCCACAGAAAAAAGGGTTATCGGAATCGGACGTCTCGATAAAAATTTATGCGTGGTCATACATAAAAAAATATACGCGTAGACTAGAGAACCTCCTCCTTTTTGGTTTCGTCGGTTAATAAGATGGCAGCTCCAAGATGATCTTGTCTTGTTGTGATTGGGGTAGGATATTATGAATCAGTTTTTTTTTTTTTTATGTTCTGGTTCCCACGAAAAGGGATATCCTGTAATGTTCAGAGAACATCGTGGGAACCAAGGGAAAGAACACCTCCCTAGGCAATGAGTTCCAAAGCCTCGCTGTTCGTTGGATGAACGAGTCTTTGGAAAGTGATGTTCTGCAGGTCTCCAAAGTGACCACGAAGGGGTGTGATGACTGAACTTGACGGGTTAGTCTCGAAGAGACTGCCAAAGCAGGAACGATTGTTGATATTTCAGAAGAGCATCGCCCATGAAAATATCTATAAAATAGAGACAAATCGCCAACTTTTCTACGGTGTTCCAGACAAGTGAGCGAGTTTGTAAGCGAGGCATCACCGACGAGACGAATTGCCCTTTTTTGGACAGAATCCAATAGCCTCAGGATATGTTTAGGTGCCGCGCTCCAAATATGGGAACAGTATTCCAGGACAGGTCGGATCTGTGCCTTATAGATCATAAGCAGCTGGGTGGGGGTGAAATAGCTCTTGGCACGGAACAAAAAACCAAGTTTTTGGGATGCACTTTTGGCAATGGACCTCACATGATTTTCCCAGGAAAGGTTATTGCTGATAGTAATACCAAGCATCGATATGGATGAATTCAGTGGTATGGTTACTCCTGACAAAGTTATGTTAGGCACAGTGAGATCGACTTTTCTAGAGAAAAGACATGCTTGTGTTTTGTTTGCATTGAATTCTACCAAGTTATTAGATCCCCACTCGAGAATTGTTGCTAAGTCCATTTTTATATTATTAACATTTCTTCCTCGTTCATTTCTGGTTTCACGGGCTGATATAGGGGCCCTGGAAGAGAAAGTGGTATGGAGGGTACTATCATCGGCAGAACTGTGTACTGGACATGAAGTTGCTTTCAACAGGTCGTTGATGTGAAGTAGAAATAATGTTGGTGCGAGAATAGATCCTTGCGGAACATCAGCATTTATGAGTAGAGTGTCAGATGAAACTCCATCGACCACTACATGGAGAGACCTGTTTGAGAGAAAACTAGCAAGCAGAGAACACAGCTGAGGGGGCAAGCCATAAGACGGAAGCTTGGCGAGGAGTCCCTGGTGCCAAACTCGATCGAACGCCTTGGAGATATCTAATGCCACAGCTAAAGTTTCTCCATACTTTTCAATAGATAGCTGCCATATATGTGAGACGTAAGCGAGCAGGTCACCAGTTGATCTCTGATGGCGGAAGCCATATTGCCTATCGTTGACAATTCCTGAGTCGAAGATTATTGATTTTTTGTCAAAGTTCATGAATTGATGGCAACTCCAGGATGGCGAACGAGTTAATCTTAAGATGGTCTCCTCATTGAAAAACTAGAATGTTGAGAATTTACAGGAATAAGGCCTCATAATAACGATGCTTCATCAAAAATGCATAGATTAAGGCGTACTCAATAAAAAGCATAAAATAATTAATAAAAACAGACAAGCTTTCATTCGAATGCGCTAAAATTTAAAAATAATTTTATATTCCAACTGAAAACTTTGCGCGACAAGCTCTTGACTCACGGAATAATCTACGTCACACATCCAAAGCCATTATTTTTTACTTTTTAGCGCATTTGAGTCTTTGAGGAGATTTAAGAAAAAAATTACAAATGAGTATTACTTGCTGAAACCAATTTCTCTCTACACTTTCCTGCTCCAATATTGAATTTAAATTTTTCAATTTCTCCCTCAACTCGACACAATTCCCTTTGAGGAGTATTTCAATAAGCGCCGAACCGAACTTATTTCTATTACGAAACTTCAACAACAGATTCTGATAAAGAGATACCTCCATCTATTGTTGTCTGTAACGAGCTTAATGATCTTATTGTTTGCGGAGCTGTATCCTCTTCATTATATCGTTTTCTTGGGTATGACAGTCGGAAAGTAAAGAATAGGGGCTTATTGTTCGCTAAGTAGAGCATCTTCTGCCTTGAGGCTTTCCAAATGATGATAACTGCTTTAGATGTTCGAAGATTTGAATTGTGTCCGATTATTATTAGGTTCACGGGACGTGTCGCATTAGGTACGAATGAAATGGATATGGGTAGTTTATACGGGGTCATTAATGCTAAGCGTTTGTTGAAATTATCAGAAGAACTATACAGAAAAGAAATAAAACATCAGCTTTCTTGTTTCGCATGGAAAAGTCACTATTTTATGATCAATTCTAATACTTTTTCCATTTTTATGGTTACACTTAGAAGAGCCAAATTTTGTTCAATCATGACTGAAGTGTCATTCCATCAGTGGATTCTCCTACTTCCCGAAAATACAATACAGAGCGATTATATATATATATATATATATATATATATATACAGTGTGACCCATTTAAAATGGAACTACCCCTGTAGATTACGCATTTTTCAGTCAATCTCAAAAATATTTTTTTTTAATATTAAGCATCAAAAACTGTATCTGACACAAATTTTCATACCTTAGGCATTTTTTTTTCCAAATTTGACTACACCACTGGATTCGTAGTCGTTATAAATGAAAACCATCAAAATTTCATGAAAAATATTGGTTGACAACGAAGTTACATTAACTTTAATTTTGGAAACAAAGTATTTGATTATAATTTTTATTTAAATTGCAGACATATTTGAAATCTGGCAATACTGCCGATACAAACTGCATAACTTGAAAATGAATTTTTAATTTTCTGTTATTTTCGAATACACTCATAACCTAGACTTAAATAAATGATTTCAAGGGAATATAATTCACAAATGCAGTGGCGTAGTTGGATTCTTATTACAAAATCGCTTCCACCAGAAATCGCTCACATTACCATACTTTCAGGAGTTATAACTGTAGAACGGAATGAGCTATTGACTTCGGATTCTCGCTGAACGAATTCACTGGTGTTCTACTTTGTATCGGCAGTGTTGCCAGATTTTAAATATGTTGATAATCTAAATGAAAATCAATATCGAATACTTTGTTTCCAAAATTAAAATTGTTGTAACTTCGTTGTTAACCAATATTTTTCCATGAAATTCCCATGGTTTCCATTCATAACGACTACGAATCCAGTGGTGTAGTCAAATTTCAAAACAAAAATTTCCTAATAAACTTTCGCCGTTTTTAACGAAGAAAAAAAACCATAGAGTGCCTTGGAAATGAAATTAAAGGTATGAAAATTTGTGTCAAGATACAGTTTTTGATGCTTGATTTTCAAAAAAAGAATTTTTTGAGAATGACTGAAAAATGCGTATTTCACAGGGGTGGTTCCATTTTAAATATGTCACAATGTATATATATATATATATATATATATATATATATATATAAATCAGTACGGTGGATGAGGGCTGAGAGCCCGAAACACGTGTCTACGGTTAACTCTTTTCTCTGAGGGCTATGTCCACTAAATTCTTTCCATTTTGTTTTAAACAGTCCCCTCAATATTATTCTCTTTCATATTTATATTCCTGGACTCGGATGTCACGCAGGTAGCTATAGCTGCCTCCGTGGTGACGTTGGTTGTTGCCCTGGAAGTCAGGGTCTGCTGACCGAAACCACAAATGAGCGGCTGGCTTCTGTTTGTTGACTCCGTTGATTTGTCGTTTTCTACCAAGTGTTGTTCATCCTCGCACTTCTCCACCGTACTGATGAGGGCCGAGAGCCCGAAACACGTGTCTACGGTTAACTCTTTTCTCTGAGGGCTATGTCCACTAAATTCTTTCCATTTTATATATATATATATATATATATATATATATATATATATATTTTGAGTTTTTTTGGGTTTTAGATTCGATTGTATGAAAACGAGAAATAAATTACACGTTTCGCCCTCGTTCGAGGGCATATTCAGTAAAATTTATTAAAAACATTAAAAACATTTGAATCTGAAAATAAAATATTGGTTTGGATAACATCATATTGTAGAAAGTTAGGTTGTGTCTGAAATTTAATTTAATTACCTTTTGGGTTACGTACCTTGGTTTTACCATGATTGTGTTTTGTTACCAACAATAGTTGGATTTTGGGGCGGTGTTGAATCTTGTTGTATCATTGTTTTAACGGAAAACTTTCAATTGTGTGGTTTGTTGTTTTGTCAATTGTCATTAAAGGCGCCTGAACAAAACAACAAACCACACAATTGAAAGTTTTCCGTTAAATAATGATACAACAAGACTTAACACCGCCCAGAAATCCAACTATTGTTGGTAACAAAACACAATCATGGTAAAACCAAGGGTACGTAACTCAAAAGGTAATTAAATTTAATTTCAGACACAACCTAACTTTCTACATATGATGTTATCCAAACCAATATTTTATTTTCAGATTCAAATGTTTTCAATGTTTTTAATAAATTTTACTGAAGATGCCCCCGAACGAGTGCGAAACGTCTGAAAAAATTTTTTTTTCTCGTTTTCATACAATTGAATCTGAAACCCAAGAAAACTCCAAAAATACAATCACCAAGATTCAAGAACCCACTATACCCAATATATATATATATATATATATATTTATATATATGTATATATATATTTTGAAATGTTATAAAATAATTAAACTTATAATTTTTTATTATTAGGTAATTTAGTTATCGTGGTTAATGCTATGTTGTTTCGCAATTTTTCTCTACCTTTTACTATTCTGGAATCTCATACTATGCTCTAGTCGATGCATATGTATCAAGGAGGTCAGCCCTGGAGTATTTCTGTAGTCAAAAGTATGTGACCAACAATATATCTCATGAAAATTCACAATTAAATCATATGAAAATTGAAATGTATAGAAAACATTATATTCAAAGTAGATCAACTGATATATGAGTTTGGAACATCCTGTATGACAAATCTCATCAACAGGAAACCCACCAATGAGATATCGACAGAGTTGTGTGGGAAAAAAGTGATGAAATATGAAAATATAAAAGCAGAAAATTGTCAAAAATTAATTTTATACGCATTTGTACATAGTATATAAGGTTTAGGATTAGATTTCATTGATAGAATCATCAAAATGGATTAGAATGACAAATAATGAAGTAGAAAGTAGCAAGAAATTCTGAAATCTGTGAAAAAGATGAAAGGTGTGTGTTACCATGGGAAAAAATAACAAGTTTGGAAAAAGAGATGAAAATTTGGAAAAAAGAAACCACGTATGAAATTTTGGAAGAACAGTGGAGAACCAACACAAAAGAAAATTCCACTCACCTTAGTAACAGAACAAGAAATCCTGTCAATGCCAATTCTCAGGAACTAAAGTTGATTTGATGCCAGGAAGCTGTATTTTCCAGTAGCACGAATACTTCAAAAATGCTGCAGAACACCAAACAAGAAGAGTAACAAGGTATTTAATACACAGAACTGACTAAAGTGCAACGATCAAGTTCAGAAACTCGTATTGTTTATTGTTCACTTGTGTGCTTTTCGTTTGAACACTTAATAATTTTCACCATTTCAAATCACTGTTTCCAGTTCCATGAGTTAGTTTACGCAGAGTAGGTCAGTTTTGAGGTTTTACTTCAATAAAAAACAGATATTCGACAATCTTCTGCATTCTTTGTTCATCTGAGTACATTTAAGCACATTTCTCCCCACTAAGCAGCTTATTTGACATCAAGCATTGCGTCTAGGTTGGCACCACTGACCATAGAACCAACTTCTGAGGACCGAGTTGACGCATTGCTCATAGGCGTACCGATTGAGCTGGGATAAGGTGGAAAGAGGTGAAAAGGAGTAAGATAACATAGCCGGAGTTTTCATTTTGTTATGATAGGGATTCATTAATAAAATCATTGAAACAAATCTACAAAATATATAAACTCAAAATCAATCCCATCACAACAATATATAGTGTTATGTTCTTAAATTATTGTTAGTAATTTATTTATATTTTTCTGACATATACCAATCATAACAGAAGAGAACTCCGGCTATGATGCTTCTACCTTCTTTCTCTGTACACTTTACCTCTTTTTTGTTTTATTTCTTCACTTTTTTTTGTAGCTCAGTCGGTACGCTTATGGAGACATGATTTTTCCAATCTCAGGAGGATTGCAGCAGCGCCATCTACTTCTTTGCTTGATGTCAAAATACTGTTTATGTTTGAAATATTGATTGTAATATAGCCAAATAATAAATAATGAGTTCAGAAAAAGTTAGATACTTGTTTTTTATTGAAAATAATGCTTAAAACCAACCGATCCTTGAGATATCTAACTTATTCCAATTATATTTTCCAACCAATCAAAATTGAAAAAATTCAAAAACTCGATCATGCGCAAAATTTTATTCTAAAATAAATATTTATAGGTTATATCCAGTTATTTGTGGTGAATAGAAGAAGAAAGTTGCCGCTCAACATTATGTATTATTGTAAATATACCAAAAACAACGTGGCTGTTCGATGAATATTATCACTTTATTAATTGTATTACGATAAAGTACCTGTTAAGAGTTTTGCTTTGCACTCACATGTTATTAAGCCAGCTAATATATCACACACAAGCTGTTAAAGCTTGTGTGATTTTTTTTCGCATTTAAAATTTTCATATTCGGTCTCATTTTATTGTATCTGGAAAATTAATGAAATAAATTATTATTAATATTAATATTATTAATAATCCTGCCGGTATCCTATACTGTGGCCTAGACAAAAAAAAAAGGATTTTCTGTAGTCAAAAATGTATGTTGTACGCCGCTGGAACGTCTTTCGAAGCATTACTAATATTGCGAATATAGATCAGAAAAAAACGCAATAGAGATCGTAATTTATCGCTGACTTGAAAGAGTAATTCGATTCGGATAGAAATAAAGCAATCCGGAATCGTGTTTACAATTGGGAGCGTGGGTTTCATTGCATCTTGTTTCTTGCTGCATTTACGTTTCCGATATTCATCATCCGAGTTTAGAACAGAAATAGTCTGAGAGCTGGTGAATGTTTCAGTGAATTACTTTTATGCGAAGTGATTTAAACCGCTTGTTTCTTGAATTTCGAATTCGAATGCCAAGTGTTGGAATCGCTAAAATGGTGATAAATATTAACGTACTCCATGTTTACCGAGATGAGCTGGTCGTTTCATGTAAATGGTGGGGTATATTTGTTTTTTGTTCATATTATACAGTGACCGGCAGAAAGTACGCATCATATGGAAAATTCTTTTTTAATAAATTTTGACAAATATCGATACCCCAAAAGACATTGTACAGTGCCGTTCATCTTTACGTGTTCGTAAAAATTATGTCTCAAAACACACAAAAATATCGAAAAATGTTATTCGGAAAAGTTATTCGGAACAAAGACATTGTATAGCTATGCACAGATGGCACTATCAGAGAGGCAGGAACGAACTGGTATGTCTGAAAAATTCATAAGAAGAATTTTGAAGAATAATAAATGTCGTGCATACAAACCAAAATTCACCCACACCTTACTCGATAGAGATTTTGATGCCCGCTTAGATTTTTCATTTTGGTTCCGAGGCATGAATGAAGAATGCCAACATTTTCCTACAAAAATTGTATTTACTGATGAGGCGACTTTTACATCAAACGGTACTGTCAATTCCCAGAACTGTAGATGGTGAGCTGATGAGAACCCAAATTGGACGATAGAGGCAAAAAGTCAATTTTCCTTCAAAACTAATGTTTGATGCGGCATATTAGATACGCCGATCGTTGGGCCATACTTTTTTAGGTGCATCCTTAATTCACGAAATTGTTCAGAGTTTTAATATAACATTTTTTTTTATTTCTTAATGGATTACCGCTACAAAGAGGAAATGTTTTTTTTTTTCCAACCAGACATAGTACCCGTGGATTGCAAGATCCCCAGATTTGACGCCCTTGAATTTCTTTTTGGGGGAGTACCTGGAAAGGAAGGTTAATAAACATCGGCCATTTCATAATATCGACCATTTAGAAGAAGTAATACGACAATGTATTGATAACATGTGTCCAGAGAAATGAAATCCCAAACAACTACATGTTTCGAACGTCAGAGTAGATATGTCGAGTAATGGATAATTACAAAGTTTCAAGTATCTATTGAATTGTTTGGTTTATGATTATTCTAATTTTATTATGAAATGTTTGAAAATAAAAAGTAAAAAATTTATAAGTTCCCTGTTATGACAAAAATTAAATCAATTTTTTGTCCTAATGAAAAATTCAAATTGAAATTGTGTAGATACATGGTTCTTCATTAATATTAAACAGTATCGAGATTATAATGTACTGAAGATATTTCAGTGACCTCTTATGAAGCAGCTGAACACATGGCAAATTCACAGATTTCAAATTTTCTCCGAATAAAATATAAATAGCTTGCGAATCTTTACAAAACATTATTTAAAATATTATTGTTGGCTTTACTGATGAGTTTCTTTGTCAAAAATGTGTTTTTCCGAATTGAATTTTTTTATCACAAAAAATTTATTTTAATTTTTTTTATATCAAATTTTTTTAAAACCTGTATATAGCTATAAAATGTTTCATACAACTTTTTCGAATAACATTTTTCGATTTTTTTCCAAATAAGTGGGTTTTAAGACATAATTTTATTTTTTTTTTTAATTTCCCGCAAAACACGAAAACCTAAACGGCACTCTACAACGTCTTCTGGTGTTTCATTCGATGCAAAAGCGATTGCACGTATCGATATTTGTGAAAATTTATCAATAAAAGAATTTCCCCTAAAATGCGTACTTTATGCCAGTCACTGTATACGTTGGGATCGAAATGAAAAATCAATGTTATCGACCCCTGCAGATAGGTTGAAGCCACAATCTTGAGGATAAGTCAGATTTTGGAATATATTCTTCCAAAAGTTTTCTAGTTATCATTAATTTTCAACTAAATATAAAATATGACAGATAGTGTCATTAGCAAAATTAGTTTGTTCACCAAGTGTATTGAAATAAAGGGGTTCGTTAAGATATATTATGGAGATGATAGGTCCTAGCACCGTGCCCTGAGGAACTCTACACAAAACATAATTGCGATGGATTTCTCGAATATGTACAATATGTTTTATGTTACATTGATATCTAGAGAGGAGTTTCTCTTATTCCAACTGCTACCACCTTCTCTAAGAGTAGAACCTGATTCATCGTTAGGAAAATTACATATAATATCCTGAACTTATTTCGCACTGACATATTCCATTATCAGAAACAATAGAACTGGTGACTGAACAAAACGTGATAATTCTACCAAACGTTTTCATTTCATTCAAGTTTTTTGTATCACAAAGGAATTATAATAGAACTCACACGGTTCTCTGATTATTCATTTCTAAAAGCGAGTTTCCTGGAAAACAAATTCAAAATGGCTATTAAAAACATTCCTGCAACCTGTAAACATTGGAGCCCACAATATTTTGCAGTGCTTCGATTCCATCATGAAACACAAGCTCGGTAATACGAAATGTACGCTTTGTGATTTTCCATTTGTGAATAATTGAAGTCATAATGTGTTTTACATTCCAACTCCAACTTCCACATAGAGGAAGGAATATGGCCTATTTGCGTAAATTTAATTTTTTCTCACTGAATTTCATTCAGAGTGATTATTTTATCTCACTCAGATACATCACATCTCTACGATCTAAAAAAAAACAACTCTGTAGGGTAGACATACAGATATATGTTCACTCCCCATTGTGGTACATTTAGAATATATGTCAATAGATATACAGTGTCCGTCATAAAGTTGGCTACATATGGGAAAAAAATTTGTTATTGAAATTTCTGAAAAGCTCTAGTAGGGGTCCGTTTCTGCATGTCTGACAACTGAAAAATCCGTTGCGACTTTTGAAAAAGTTGTCTATGGTGCCAAAAAATGGGTCAAATTGACAAGATATCGAAAAAAATTATTGAGAAAATGCGTTTGGAAAGAGGACCCAATGTACCAATTTTGAACCAGATTGAAACTAACAAAAATCAAAAATACCATTTTATTCCTCTACCCTTACTAAGAAATATTATTCCTTCTTGTTTTATCTGGAAACAGCTTTAATAACCTAAATCACATAAGTTTGGGTCAAAATATTGAAGAAGATCCGGAGAACGTGCGGGCCAATGTATGGGACCAGGTCTACCTATCCACCGATCATGGAATGTTTGATCAATAAATTGACGAACGATTCGTTGGAAATAGGCCAGTGCTCCGTCATATCGATACCACATTCTTTGACGAACCAATAGAGGTACGTCTTCAAATAGCCCAGGTCGTATGGGGTCGGCTTTAGAATAGCCCCATGGTAAATCCTGCCTGTCGTAAGAGGCGACTAAAAGGATAACCGTAGGTGGAAGATGGTCTCATCGCCCGGTGAAATACCACCATATCGACTTTGTGTGCTGTGAAATGGACCATTCCATGTTTCAGTGTTCGGTCGATACTTTCCGGTCTCCCTCTTTCCTTTTCCCCAATTCCTCCTTTATTTTCAGGTGCATTCTAATAGTAATAATGATGAAGTCTCCTAGAGTAAAACACTCCGGAAGTAAAATACCTCTCCATTCGGATTTCCGGGCGAGAGGTACTCGAGGGGACTCAACATTAAAAATTAATTTTTGCAACATCCGCGGAATCAACAAGAACATCAATGACGTCCACCATCACCTACAGACGGAAAAACCGGATATTCTGGCTCTAACAGAAACACAAGCAAACTCGTCCACCAACAAGGTCCATATGCTTTGTCCTGGTTACGAACTCCATTCTCGATTCAGGTTCAAAGGTGGAGTCTGCCTTTACGCCAAGGCTAACCTTTCATGCCAGCGTGAAGAGAGTTTGGAACCGAAAGACTTTGATGTGATGTGGTTCAAGCTATCTGATACCAAACTGACTAAGTTCCTCTGCTGCCTTTACCTATCACCTAATGAACCTTCATATAACGACCTCTTTGAGTTTTTATCACTCAAACTGGACTACATTCAGGAGAACCATCCAACAGCTGAAACCATAATCATGGGAGACTTTAATGTACATAACGCTGCCTGGCTCAAATTCTCTAACAAAACAGATGATGCAGGTCGTCAAGCCGAGGCCTTCGCCATCACTCATGGTCTAGAACAACTGGTCGAGCTACCAACCCGCATCCCTGATGTCAACAACCAGTCTGCCAATACACTAGATCTTTTCCTCACCACCAATCCTGACCCGTATAGAATAGAAGTTTGTGCCCCACTTGGAAACTCTGACCACACCCTCATCTCCACAACATGCTCTTTCCATTTACCATCGAGCTGCACAATACCACCCCGTCTCATGTGGCATTACAATTCGGCCGACTGGGAAGGTCTTCGTATGTTTTTCTCAGCGTTTCCATGGAAGAGAGTTTGTTTCTCTTCAGTAGATCCAACACGATGTGCTGAGACAATTTCTGAAATCATCATGTTGGGGATGCAAACTTACATACCGAATACCGAAAGAAGAACATCAGCCGATAAGACCTGGTTTAACAGAAACTGCTCTAGAGCTGTGGCTTCCAAACAGGCAGCATACCATCGATGGCTAAAAAATCCGGGCCCTGAGACCAGAGCTGCATATGTCGAGGCTAGAGGCATATGTAAAGAGACAATAGAATGCTCAAAAGATGCCCACAAAGCCAAAATAAGATCAAAACTTGCTGAATGTCCTAACGGATCCCGTTCATTTTGGTCTTTCTAAGTGCTGTGGAAGAAACTTCACTTCCAGCTCATTTCCTCCCTAACCAAAGAAGATGGAACACTAGCAACGACTGCCCAGGAAAAGCCAATATCTTTGCGCACCTATTTGCTGGAAATTCCACTCTGGATTCATCGGAAAACAACCCCGAACATTACACCTATTGACAGTCACATGCCGAGATCACCTTTCGCCAACGTACTATCAGAAAGATTTTGCTGGGTCTCAACACCAACAAAGCCTGTGGATCTGACGGAATCCCGCCGATTGTTCTCAAGAAATGTGCCCCCGAACTAACACCTGTTCTTTGCAAGTTGTTCAACCACTCTTACAATTTGGGGGTATTTCCGTCCAATTGGAAAATTGCAAGAGTACAGCCAGTCCCTAAAAAAGGCAAAATGGCCCTACCTAGCAACTACAGACCTATCGCACTGCTATCTATTATTTCAAAGGTCATGGAAAAAGCCATCAACATCGAGCTTATGAAATATCTGGAAGACTCAGGAATTATCAACGATAGGCAATATGGCTTCCGCCATCAGAGATCAACTGGTGACCTGCTCGCTTACGTCTCACATATATGGCAGCTATCTATTGAAAAGTATGGAGAAACTTTAGCTGTGGCATTAGATATCTCCAAGGCGTTCGATCGAGTTTGGCACCAGGGACTCCTCGCCAAGCTTCCGTCTTATGGCTTGCCCCCTCAGCTGTGTTCTCTGCTTGCTAGTTTTCTCTCAAACAGGTCTCTCCATGTAGTGGTCGATGGAGTTTCATCTGACACTCTACTCATAAATGCTGGTGTTCCGCAAGGATCCATTCTCGCACCAACACTATTTCTACTTCACATCAACGACCTGTTGAAAGCAACTTCATGTCCAGTACACAGCTTTGCCGATGATAGTACCCTCCATACCGCTTTCTCTTCCAGGGCTCCTATATCAGCCCGTGAAACCAGAAATGAACGAGGAAGAAATGTTAATAATATAAATATGGACTTAGCAACAATTCTCGAATGGGGATCTAATAACTTGGTAGAATTCAATGCAAACAAAACACAAGCATGTCTTTTCTCTAGAAAAGCCGATCTCACTGTGCCTAACATAACTTTGTCAGGAATAACCATACCACTGAAGCCATCCATATCGATGCTTGGTATTACTATCAGCAATAACCTTTCCTGGGAAAATCACGTGAGGTCCATTGCCAAAAGTGCATCCCAAAAACTTGGTTTTCTGTTTCGTGCCAAGAGCTATTTCACCCCCAGTCAGCTGCTTATGATCTATAAGGCACAGATCCGACCTGTCCTGGAATACTGTTCCCATATTTGGAGTGCGGCACCTAAACATATCCTGAGGCTATTGGATTCTGTCCAAAAAAGGGCAATTCGTCTCGTCGGTGATGCCTCGCTTACAAACTCGCTCACTTGTCTGGAACACCGTAGAAAAGTTGGCGATTTGTCTCTATTTTATAGATATTTTCATGGGCGATGCTCTTCTGAAATATCAACAATCGTTCCTGCTTTGGCAGTCTCTTCGAGACTAACCCGTCAAGTTCAGTCATCACACCCCTTCGTGGTCACTTTGGAGACCTGCAGAACATCACTTTCCAAAGACTCGTTCATCCAACGAACAGCGAGGCTTTGGAACTCATTGCCTAGGGAGGTGTTCCCCGAGGCATACAACCTTCAGAAATTTAAGAAGAACACCAACTCCTACCTTCTTTCCCTAGGTTCCCACGATGTTCTCTGAAAATTACAGGATATCCCTTTTCGTGGGAACCAAAAAAAAAAAAAAAAAAAAGGTAAAACATGTTCACGAAACACTCGGTAGTTCTGCCCATTCAAACGGGGAGGAAGAAGATATGGTCCAACGATACTATTCCCACCCAAATATTGACTGAAAACTTTTGTTAGTATTCTTTTCGAAACATTCCATGAGGATTTTGTTCATCCCATGAATGGCTGTGAAACATGCCTCATCGGTGAATAGAACATATCTAGGAAAGTCGTTTTCTCCTTCATACATCTTCAAAAACCATTCACAAAAAAATCTACTAGGGCCATAATCACCAGCATCTAGGGCCATCACCTCCTGTAGGCGAAATGGATACAATAATTGTTCACGTGCTACCCGACTTACTGTTGACACTTGTAACCTATACAAAATTGCCCGAGTGCTGGTAGGAGGATCTGCTGCCAATCGTTCAAGAATTTATTCTTCCATAACATTATCTCTTCTTGTTCTATTCGCACCACAATGGTGATTACTGAATTTAATGGACCCCGTTTACTTCAATCGTCGATGCACAGCTAGGAAAGAAGTGAAAAGTGGATGATGTCTGTTTGAATATCTATGTCGATATAATTCAACAGCGGCTCTGGCATTTCCCCTCGTTTTACCTTAAACGAAATGCATATCTGTATATTCTTCAAATGAATAATCCATTTTGAAACGATGTTCACTGACTGAAATGATGACAGATGACTTGACAATAATACAAAATGTTTTGAGTTACTGTCACTGGAAGAAATCATTTAAGTAGATTTTAATACACAATAATTGTTTTTCTTCTTCAAAAACATGTTGATTGGATCATATTTTCCTAGATAATTCGATCAGAAATGGCTTTGATAATGATACTCCAACGTAAACTTCAACAAATTGAGAGAATTTATCTTTAGTTTTTCGCAAAAATTATTTCAGACCTTAACTCTTATCTAAGTGGAGCATTATGAATTTGGGGTTGGGTTTGTTTGTCAGTTGATCTGTCAGAACAATCATATGCAAGAAAGTATGGTAATATATCAGCGAATCCACGACATCGATCCGATCAACTAATATGATGAATAAAAAAATGGAGTTATCGGTCCCATTCTGACTCACCCGTACTATGTTTCCAATTCTCCCAACATTAAAAAATGTTCAGGAGATTGACACATATTTCGATATGTTGTTAGAAATTAGCATTATGCGATTATTGCACATAGGAAATTATGTCTCTACTGAGGACATATCTTCAGTTTTTCTCGATTATCTCAGAAACCTCAACTATTAGGCACATGGACTGTTATTACTTTTAGGTTGAGTATTGATGAGCTGCACTGATGTCAAACGCTCATTTGTCCATTCACTTGTCCCAAGAAAATATGCAGGAACATATGACCACTTACCATCGTAACTATGCCACTGGTTTACGAAAATAAAAAATTATGAACTCAAATTAGCACCTTGATTAGTGTATCAAATTTCAAATTATTTCCTTCTGGAATTTTGGAGAAAACAAATGAAATCCTAATTTTTTTCGTACTTTCGACACCCTGTATCTCAGAGGAGATGCATTTTAGGACATACTTTGATAGCAACTTTTCTCCTCGAAATAAGGTGAGGAATCTGTAGTCGGATGTCGGAAGTCGGAATTGTGAAATAAAAATAGTGTGGCACTTCTACGCATTCGTAGAATTTTACCAAAGTTAGGAGAATGCTCACAAGTTTTACTTCAATCAAGATAAATTTTTTATTCAAGACAGATGAGCACTGAAGATAGCCATAGGCCAAAAGCGCTTTGCTTGAATAAACAAAATTTTACACGAAATGTAGAACTTCAATTTTCGATTTGGAATCGTCTAGTACACAGCAGTAGTAATTTTTTCAATAAATATTCGTTCACTCCTTCACATCCGCGTTCATTGAGCTCATAAAACCTATTACTTTCGATATTGCGATCAAATCTTCGACGTAATTTCTTTCAGCACCCTCGTTCGAGATCCTTTTTGAGAATCAACGCCTCTCATCAGCAGAATATAGGGCATCAAAAGGACACGCGGACAGATGTGAACTTGCGAAAGAGGGTCTCGACAAAGGAGTGCTGGCATGAAAGAAATCAATAAAGGATATTGAAGTGAAACTTCTCTTCGTGAGACTTGAGTATCATAAAGTGGGACTGAAACAATTCTTGATGGGTTTGCACTGGAGTTATTGCTACGGGACACGACACGATGGGAGGAAATAAGAAACACTGCACGATTTGTGATTTGGTTCACCTTTGGTTCCAAATCAACAATTGTTTCAATTCCTTATATACCATGACTATATAAATATCCACTTGATTTTGTTTTCGATTCGTTTGAGGTCGGATTTTAATTAATTATTTGTATGTAGATAAGGTTACTAAGAATTGATCAAGGAATTCTATACTGATTTGTTCGAAAAATGAGCAGAATGTTCATAACATCAGATGTGGAATCATCTGCGACTGAAAGATAAACTTTAGTCACTATCTTCCATCGTCAAGATAACCCCTTGTGGGGTATTCATGTTGAAAAGGGAAACTTTTTCAATTGACTATCGAATAGAAAGATTTTTCGGTCCACGCTAAAATTGATGTTATTTTTAGTGAATGTCTGACAGAAAACAACTACTTTCTCGGCTAAAGTCATGCTGGATATTTATTCATTTATTTATTACAAAGTAGGGATACAAACAAACATAATCCAACGAGTATCCTCTTTCAGGTGATCAAATAGTGAGCTATTATAGAATAGGGTCTTATGGTCAACAGTGGATCACTGGAACACAGTGGATCATCCCTACCACAAAGCCATCTGTTGGTTGATGTTCTATAGTAGAGCTCATCCAGTATTGAAACGACCACTTTGGCCTTCCCCAACCTAACAACCAATTTTTATCGAAGATACCCGAACCATTGTCTAACTATGGCTATTAATAGAAATTCCATAGGCGTACCATATCAATTGGTATGGGCGATTCACGAGACGTAGAGAACTTACACTCCTCCAACTTTCCTAACACTCATATTTCTTTTTCCGCTACTGAATAGTACTTACCACTGGGCATTTTGGCAAGGTAACGAGTAAACTATCGCAAAGTTGAATAAATAACTGCACTACCTATTTATTAATTAAACAAACCTAACCTCTCAAACGCTGCATGCCAAGACACTGGTGAAGATTCGCTGTAGCACATCAAATTGTGTCCACTCGTGTTTTCCCCCTCTCTACCTACCAAACGGTCGTGTCAATACTGGATGAGCTCTATGTCATATATTCGTACATAACCTTCATAACTTTCTTTCTATTTAGTTAGTTTGTGGTAGTCACGACGAATAGATGTGTTAGGAGAGAAAAGTTGGGTTTGTGACAGTCGCCAAATAAAAACGTGAGTAATATTCTGTAAAACATGTTCCCTATATTGCGTTTTAACTATGTGTCTGAACTCAGACACTCAACGTGGTTATTCATTTTAATAAGATGAAAATGATGTCACAGCGATTTCTTGTAAGTAATGACTAGCTTTCAAAAATAACTAAATCAAATGGTACACAGCGTTTGATCCAGCCAGTGGTAAACAGCGGATCACGATCCACTGTGTACCATATGATTTATAACGAAATAGTGCCAATATTATTTATGAATTCAAGCTATTTTGGATACAGAATGCCACGAAATGAAAGAAATACAAGGAAAATAGGTGCCCATACCAGAGAGAAAATGCAATCAGCTCTTAATGTTATCGATAACGGAAACAGTATACGACACGTATCCTCAGAAACGAACATACCTTTTACTACCCTACAACAATATTGGGCAAAGACAAAAAGAGCTGACTCTCAAGGGGATATGAAATTAACACCAAACTATGAAGTAAATAGAGTTTTTTCCGAAGCACAAAAAAATATGCTTCGGGACTAGGACAAAAAATGTACATTATTATTTTATGGCCCTACTACCAAAGATTGTCGTCAAGTAACCTTCGAAATGGCAAGGTATAATAATATTAAAATGCCTTCGTCGTGGGAAACCAATCAAATCGCCGGTATTGACTGGCTTAGGGGATTTCAGCGAGGCAATCCTGAGCTCTCATTCAGAAAGCCAGAAGCCTTTAGCCTTGCCAGAGCAACATCATTCAATAAAGTGGTAGTACAAACTCTTTATGATAATCTTGAAGACAAAATCGAACTAAATCCAGCATTTGCCGATGGCTGCAGAATATTTCACCTCGACGAGACAGGTACAACCACCGTTCAGAAACCTCATGAACTAATGGCACCAAAAGGCCATGAAAATCTTCGCAAGGTAACTAGCGGTGAAAAAGGAGTTCTATGCACAACATGCTGCATCATAAGTGCAGGAGGACAAGCTCTTCCTCCAGCAATTATTTTCCCACGCAAGAAGGTGAACCCTAGAATGGGCATTGGTACTCCACCTGGAACCTTGATTTCAGCATTAACATCGGGTTGGATGAATAGCGATTTGTTTTTACATGTGATGAAACACCACATCAAAAACAGTAACAGTTCACCGGAAAATCCAAGTATCTTAATAATGGACAACCATGAGTCGCATTTATCAATTGAAGCATTAGATTCAGCAAAGGCATCGAGTGTGATTATACTCACATCACATCCTCACACCTCAGCGAAAATGCAGCCTTTAGATGTGTCGATATTTGGACCGTTCAAAAATTATTATTATTCTGGCATGGATTCTTTGTTGAATCCAGGACCAGCGATTACCATTTATGATGTTGGACAATTAATCGGACTCGCATTTGGAATCTATGACACCATCCAATATACGACAAGGACTTAACAAGACCGGAATTGTATCCTTCGATAGACACAAGTTTACAGACGATGATTTTTTGCCCAGACAGACCAAATCCAGATTCACAATCTACTGAACTCTCTGTAGAACAAAATCAACCTACTGAAATACTTCTGGAACGGCCTAACGAAATTAATGTAGTTCCTTGGACATCAGCAGATCTCCCAGAAAATTGCGAAATATTGACTCCTGGCCCAATTCGACAACCAATAAAAGAAAAACCAGGAACTGGAAAAAGAAAACCAAGAAAGTTAGGTAGAAGTTTGATAGCTACGGATACACCGGAAAGAGCTACAATTGACATGGAAAGGGAGTCTGCTAAAAGATATAAAGAAATAAAAGGAAACAAGGCTAGTGTTCCTAAAGTTTTGCAAAGCGAGTCAGAAGAAGAAGAAGACGAAGAAGTTGTGTTCCAAGATGAATCTGACAATGATTTAATGAACTGGTTCGAAAAAGAGAATGAAAAAGAAAACAAACATGATATATTAACCGAAGACTGCTTGCAAAAACCACTTAGTCGACCACCATCTGTAGGAGATTATGTCATTGTCAAATTTAGCACAAAAAAAACAAAAATTCACTATATGGCTAAGGTTGAAAAGGGAAACATTCTCAATTGAATATTGATAGAGAGATTTTTCTGTGAATTGAAAAATCCACGATTAAAATGAAGTTATTTTTTGTGAATGTCTAAGTAGTTGTTTTCTGTTAGACACTCACAAAAAATAACTTCATTTTAATCGTGGATTTTTCAATTCACAGAAAAATCTTCTATCAATATTCAATTGAGAATGTTTCCCTTTTCAACATGAATACCCCACAAGAGGTTATCTTGACGATGGAAGATAGTGACTAAAGTTTATCTTTCAGTCGCAGATGAGTCCACATCTGATTTTATGAACATCCTGTTTATATTTTCAACAAATCAATGGCTAAGGTATTAGAAAGGAGAAATGCTTCGATGGAAGTATTCGTTAGTTTTTTAAGAAAAAAACAGACGAACTATTTCACAATCCTAACGTACCTGATACTTCGTTAATGACGATGACATTAAGTTCATATTACCTGAACCTACACTGACTGGAAGTATTGCAAGACAACAATTTTTTTTTGAGTTTTCGATGGCTTTGTCACATATAAATTTACGTTTATTTGTTATCTTACTTGTATTTTTTAGAGTTTCGTTTTATTAAGTTCTATACTATAAGAAGATTCCATCTTTTTACTATCTGTATACGGAAATTTTGTTTTCTTTGAACCGTTTGAATAAATACTATTATGCACAATTGTGTAGGAATATGTAAGAATGTTATTTGTGTTTTCATTTTGTAATTTAACATAATCTATAACTTTTTTCCACTGTTGACCAGTGAGCGATTCAGTGAGTACCATCCGGGGTACACAGTGGATCAATTACATTAAAAAAAAAATTGTCTTTTTTCAAAACTCTCTACGATGTTAGAATCATTATAATTTGAGAACCAGATTCATCTCCACTGCTAGAATTCACTGCAATTCCGGCTGTAAATATGGAAAGAAAAATACTGATTCAGTGTTAACCATTTTACCCTACATAGTAACATTATAACTAATGCATTATTAGAATATAATGAAATGACAATAAATGACAATATGAACAATATATGAATGATGCAAATTATTATATTATCTCTAGATTGAAAGTGCTAGTGAACTATCATCAGGTAAACGAAAGAAGAACATGAATTTCAAGAGATGCTCGAACCTTAGAAATGAAAGCCTGAAGATTACAATTTCATTGCAGCAGCTGTTAAATGTTCTGACCATTCTGCAAATGGAAGAGTTTATTCCTGAATTTTTTTTTTCCTAAAAGGCGTATTAAAAGTTTCATGTCTTCTTAAATTTCTGCTAGGTATACTTACGATAGTCCGAAACAATCAATACGGTTATTGGATATTTTATAGATCATTAGATCAGACATTTTTCTTCTATCGGCAGACCTCTTGTTTTTGGTTTTCGTTGGGCCATAATGTGGCAGTACTTTTTTTTCAGTTTGATTTTTGCACTCGAAATTTTTCCATGTATATATATATATATATATATATATATATATATACACAGATTAGTGTATATATATATATATATATATATATATTTTATGTTATGATAATATAACAAATTAATTTTATAATTATTTCGACCCACACTTTGGGTGCCAATTTGTTATGTATTGATAAATTGAATAATAATTTTTGCTATTCTTTGTGAGCCAAATTGATATGATATAGATAGATATTTTCGCCCTGTATATGTATAGTATGCTGTGATAATAATTGCTAGCGAACGTCAATGATCTCTCGTCACGCTGCTGCAATTGTTATCACTTTTATCACTACGGCTAAGCAACAGTTGGTACGCCTCTCACCTAAGATAGCCGGTTCAGGCAATAGAGCCACTAACTCCTGCTGTCTAATTTCAATTTATTCAATGGTCTTTGTTATGATTGTTGATCATCGTAAGAAAACAAACAACAAAAAGTATCAAAAAGCAATTATTTCCTTTATTCAGGAAGACTTAACTTTACCTGGCCTACGAGAAATAACTTATTCTAATGTGAATTTACAAATATTCACGGATAATCATAAAAATCAAATCATGGATAGATAGACACAACCTCACTTTTTCCTTGATAGTGAAGTTTTCTGTTATAGTTCAACATAAAGTGAAATAAAGTTCTTCAGATGTGAAATACGTTATTCGTGAAATTGTTCAGGACCGGATGTGCACTATTGAAGTTTTTATACCTGGCTGGAAATGTCGGTGTTTAAGATATGCCCTGAAACTGGATCCCTTCTCACTCCAAGCTCTATCAGGAACTCCAATACCATAAATCAGGAACCATACATACGCAGAAATCAGCTTTGGACACTTGGATATGTTGTATAATTAAGGCAATATTGGTTTTGTTCTTCAAATGTTGGAATTATTTCATTTTTCATTTCTCCCAAAATATTGCGTGGCATTCCCTTGTAAATTTATTTTCGATCTCCCTTTGTGGCTTTGTTTGTTATCACCAGGATACCAATTTTGTTCCTCCCTCCGATTCGAATTTTTGAATTCGCGCACTATATTGTCACATTTCACTGTTTGGGTTCATCTTATATAATTTATATATACAACTATTTTCCCATTCTTATTACTATGTACAAATTTCAATAATAATTGCTTATGACATCACCCCGTTGTTATTCTCTCACAAATTTCCAATTTTCCATATGACCATCTATTCCCTGATTGGCTATTGTCATCAAGAAGTTATCTACCATTGGCTACTTTTAGTTATCTACAATTTCATATACTGTATGTTTCAAATTTATAAATGTGTTGATCACTTTTTATTCATGAAAATTTTGTAAATCTAGACTTTTTGTTGTCTTTTTACCAATTATGGGTTATAATCATTATGACAGTGTATGAAATTGATTGTGTTATAGTATTTTGACATTTTTATCTATCCATATTATGGTTCCAAAATTATGTAAAAACAATCTCTTGAAACTAATAACTATTTAGTAATTATTCTTTTTGTGGGTTCTTTCCTTTCAAAACTTATAACTGGCATAACATAACATAACAATATATATATATATATATATATATATATTTATATATATATATATATATATATATATATATATATATATATATATCGTAATCTGTGGTTGTAGCAGTGGTATATAAAAAATATACACAAGATGATTCTTCAACATCGAATACCTGAACAGCTGTAAACCAGTATTCATCAGGGGAAACTTTTTATCAGCTCCCTTCATAAATATTCTGAAATATATAGGATTGGCAACTACACAGTTACAATACCCGTCACGTCAATCTTATTTATTTTTAATGAATTGAATCTATTTACTTATTTTATTTTTATTCCGCATCTACAATAAATATTGACATACCATAACTGGATACTGCACCACAATGGCAAATGAATTATTATTATCATTCGATATGATTATTCCATCAAAGATTCCGAAAAAATCAGATCTCGTTCGCTAGCTTATGAGAATCTCGTACGAAATTCTATCCACCGTAATATATTCAGCATGCCCCGCTCCATGAGGTTTACATCGCATTCAAATTTCTACAGCCATTCACCGTGAAAATTATTCTTCCTGACGTCTTATCCTCCGCTTTCCGTAAATATGTCCTTAAAAATCCAGGAATTTGTTGCGGGGACTCGAAAGGCATGGTGATATGAAAGATGGAAAAAAAAACGTCGTTACCCATGTTTAATGCGTCCACAGGGGTGTCTGTTTCGTTTTATTCCAGTGAAAAAGGCTTGGCTCGGTTTTACGAGTCCTGCTAGAGTTAGATTTTATGGGCAGAATAACGGTGAAAAATGATGGAGATCCTATGTCGAAAATCCATTGTGAGTTTTTATGGAGGAGTTTTGAAATGAAACTCTTCGAGATGACGGGTGTGAAGTAATCCACAACCACGGATCTGTCTCTCATCAAAATGACAATGAAGGGCTCATTCCAATGCACGATCAAATTCTGTAGGTTGATAAATGTAATGAAAGATATTTAGAATGCGTTATCATCACGAGGGCGTAATGGGGTGGAAATGAAGAAAAAATTAAATTTACATTTAAACGGCACTGTAGAGTCTTTTAGTTTGCAAAATCAAATTCCGGAAGTCAAAATACCTGATATGAAGTCATTTTTTGCCCCGTCGGAGGGTGCTTATTGGAGGGTGGGAATGTTGAAAAAAATCAATATTCAGTTTAAACGGCGGTATTTCGATTGCAATTATTTCCATACGGTCGGAAAACATGTCAAATTTAATGAGAAATCTAGATGAACTCTATGAAACTCTCAAATATCACTCATTTGGGCGTGATATTGACAGACACACCTCACATGCTGTATGGGGTCGGCTTTAGAATAGCCCCATGGTAAATCCTGCCTGTCGTAAGAGGCGACTAAAAGGATAACCGTAGGTGGAAGATGGTCTCATCGCCCGGTGAAATACCACCATATCGACTTTGTGTGCTGTGAAATGGATCATTCCATGTTTCAGTGTTCGGTCGATACTTTCCGGTCTCCCTCTTTCCTTTTCCCCAATTCCTCCTTTATTTTCAGGTGCATCCTAATAGTAATAATGATGAAGTCTCCTAGAGTAAAACACTCCGGAAGCAAAATATCTCTCCATTCGGATTTCCGGGCGAGAGGTACTCGAGGGGACTCAACATTAAAGATTAATTTTTGCAACATTCGCGGACTCAACAAGAACATCAATGACGTCCACCATCACCTACAGACGAAAAAACCGCATATTCTGGCTCTAACAGAAACACAAGTAAACTCGTCCACCAACAAGGTCCATATGCTTTGTCCTGGTTACGAACTCCATTCTCGATTCAGGTTCAAAGGTGGAGTCTGCCTTTACGCTAAGGCTAACCTTTCATGCCAGCGTGAAGAGAGTTTGGAACCGAAAGACTTTGATGTGATGTGGTTCAAGCTATCTGATACCAAACTGACTAAGTTCCTGTGCTGCCTTTACCTATCACCTGATGAACCTTCATATAACGACCTCTTTGAGTTTTTATCACTCAAACTGGACTACATTCAGGAGAACCATCCAACAGCTGGAACCATAATCATGGGAGACTTTAATGTACATAACGCTGCCTGGCTCAAATTCTCTAACAAAACAGATGATGCGGGTCGTCAAGCCGAGGCCTTCGCCATCACTCATGGTCTAGAACAACTGGTCGAGCTACCAACCCGCATCCCTGATGTCAACAACCAGTCTGCCAATACACTAGATCTTTTCCTCACCACCAATCCTGACCCGTATAGAATAGAAGTTTGTGCCCCACTTGGAAACTCTGATCACACCCTCATCCCCACAACATGCTCTTTCCATTTACCATCGAGCTGCACAATACCACCCCGTCTCATGTGGCATTACAATTCGGCCGACTGGGAAGGTCTTCGTATGTTTTTCTCACCGTTTCCATTGAAGAGAGTTTGTTTCTCTTCAGTAGATCCAACACGATGTGCTGAGACAATTTCTGAAATCATCATGTTGGGTATGCAAACCTACATACCGAATACCGAAAGAAGAACATCATCCGATAAGACCTGGTTCAACAGAAACTGCTCTAGAGCTGTGGCTTCCAAACAGGCAGCATACCATCGATGGCTAAAAAATCCGGGCCCTGAGACCAGAGCAGCATATGTCGAGGCTAGAGGCATATGCAAAGAGACAATAGAATGCTCAAAAGATGCCCACAATGCCAAAATAAGATCAAAACTTGCTGAATGTCCTAACGGATCCCGTTCATTTTGGTCTTCCGCCAAAGCTGTGGGAAGAAACTTCACTTCCAGCTCATTTCCTCCTCTAACCAAAGAAGATGAAACACTAGCAACGACTGCCCAGGAAAAAGCCAATATCTTTGCGCACCTATTTGCTGGAAATTCCACTCTGGATTCATCGGGAAAACAACCCCCGAACATTACACCTATTGACAGTCACATGCCCGAGATCACCTTTCGCCAACATACTATCAGAAAGATTCTGCTGGGTCTCAACACCAACAAAGCCTGTGGATCTGACGGAATCCCGCCGATTGTTCTCAAGAAATGTGCCCCCGAACTAACACCTGTTCTGTGCAAGTTGTTCAACCACTCTTACAATTTGGGGGTATTTCCGTCCAATTGGAAAATTGCAAGAGTACAGCCAGTCCCTAAAAAAGGCAAAAAGGCCCTACCTAGCAACTACAGACCTATCGCACTGCTATCTGTTATTTCAAAGGTCATGGAAAAAGCCATCAACATCGAGCTCATGAAATATCTTTAAGACTCAGGAATTGTCAACGATAGGCAATATGGCTTCCGCCATCAGAGATCAACTGGTGACCTGCTCGCTTACGTCTCACATATATGGCAGCTATCTATTGAAAAGTATGGAGAAACTTTAGCTGTGGCATTAGATATCTCCAAGGCGTTAGATCGAGTTTGGCACCAGGGACTCCTCGCCAAGCTTCCGTCTTATGGCTTGCCCCCTCATCTGTGTTCTCTGCTTGCTAGTTTTCTCTCAAACAGATCTCTCCATGTAGTGGTCGATGGAGTTTCATCTGACACTCTACTCATAAATGCTGGTGTTCCGCAAGGATCTATTCTCGCACCAACACTATTTCTACTTCACATCAACGACCTGTTGAAAGCAACTTCATGTCCAGTACACAGCTTTGCCGATGATAGTTCCCCGAGGCATACAACCTCCAGAAATTTAAGAAGAACACCAACTCCTACCTTCTTTCCCTTGGTTCCCACGATGTTCTCTGAACATCACAGGATATCCCTTTTTGTGGGAACCAGAACATAAAAAAAAAAAAACAACCGGCGACAAATGAATTCATATATCATGTGAATGTGAATTTGATTCTGTATACCAGAAAACTCTACACTGCTGTTCAAACTGAATTTGGATTTTTTTTTCAACATTCCCACCCCTCCAATAAACACCCTTCGACGCACATACGGGTATTTGAGCAATCTGGACGGCCAAAAATCAATTTTGTAAATTTTACCGCAGGTACAGAATACCAGCCCTCTAGAAGCACAGATAGTTTACGAATATAATAAAATCCATCTCCGGCCCATGGCACACTTTTTACGATTGTAAGATCAGTTGTCAGTTGGACTCTGACTGTTGCCTTGACCAGACAAATTAGAATAAAATATAGTTAGTTTACGTGATTTAAGTATTGATTCGTGTTTATTCAGTCTGAAATATAGTCAACCATGGATTGTGGACAAACAGGTAAGTGTATTTAGTTTTTACAACTATTTGATATATTATCAGGTTTGCTAATTTCAAAATTGGCTTCTTCGATTGATAGTTTATTTTTACACTTTCTTCAAAATGGTTTTATTTGTATGCAAAAAGTTATATTTCCTGATATTTCCCGGCATTGATTTTGAATTCTTTTGGAAGCTTAGGCTGCGTACTTTGAGGAAATAATAAAATGTTTTGCGAAAAAGTGCGATTTTGTGAATTCTGGCTATTTGAAATAACTGAGTACATACAAAATCGAAAAAATATAACCATTTCATAATTTCCTGTTTGCGTTCTTGATTGAGTTGTTTTTTTTCAGGGTCCTTAAATGTACGAGTAATGAACAGAAAACAATGATTTACGATTATGCAGCGTCACAATTTTAATACCATGAACGAAAAGTTAGAATTTCTTGAAAACCACCTTCTCCAATCGGAAGATGATTTCTCTACGGATCAAGTTAATGTAATAAAGCATGATCTTTCACGTTTTAAGTCTGAAGTAAAGGCTAGGTGGGCTAAAGCATTAAGGAAAGAAGAATACTTCTTATAGAAAAATAAGGAATGGCTGCAAGGAACATTTAGTATTCCAAAGGTTAGAAATCGATCGGGTCGACCCTCAAAGCCGTTTGAGGCATCAAGCGAGAGGAGTAAAAGAAGAAAAACTGAAGATCTTCGCAAAACAACTAATCTAGAGGTGCTCACCTACGCGACGCAGTCTAAGTTAGGAGAAAGTGGAAAAAGAGATGCTTCTTTAGTTCTGAAAGAAATTATAAGTACCCCAAAACGAGCAACAAAATATAAAAAAGCATTTCCTCTTATGCAACAAGAAAGTGTCACCTCTCAATTGTCTCCTATGCAGGCTCTTTCCATGTTTGTTGAAGCGGGACTTTCTAGGACGCAGTACGAAATAATAAGAGTACTCAGAAAAACTTATTTCCTTGCTATAGTATTCTACAAAAAGCTAAAATAGAGTGTTACCCTAACGAAGAAGCATATCTAGTAAACGAAACTTGTGCCGAAGTGAAACTGCAAAATTTATTGGACCATACGGCTATTCGATTGATAACGCATTTAGAAGAAGTTTTGAAATCACATGGTGAAATAAACGATACGTTAGTTTTGATATGTAAGTGGGGTTGCGATGGTGCACAACAAGTGCAATACAAACGAAAATTTGGTAGCGATACTGATTCTGATGCCAACTTATTTCAGAGTTCTTCTGTACCCCTTACACCAAAAGCAATAAGGTTATATGGCAGAATCCTACTCCATCTTCACCTCGTTATGGCCGCCCCATACGAATTAGGTTTGTTAAAGAAACCACCGGTATAACAATTCAAGAAATAGATTATGTTAAAACTGCCATTAATAATTTACAACAGACTGAAGTTGCAACGAAAAATAAAAATCACAGTGTTAACTATATAATGATGTTTACCATGGTCGACGGAAAAGTCTGTAATGCTGCTACAAATACAACATCAACAATGAGATGCTATATCTGTGGTTTAACTCCCAAATATTTCAATAATTTGAAAATAAAAATAAAAGCTAATCCAGATACCCTACATTTTGGTCTATCAATTTTACATGCGCGAATCCGCTTCTTTGAGTCAATCTTACACTTGTCATATAAGTTACCTGTGGAAAAATGGCAATTGAGAACAGATATTGATAAAGCTGCAGTGAAACAAAAAAAAATGCAAATACAGGATGATTTCCGAAAAAAAATGGGCCTAATAGTAGATGTACCTGAACCTGGTTATGGTAACACCAATGATGGTAACAGCAGTCGAAGATTTTTTGGGGACTACGAGTTGGCAGCAGAAATTACTGGAATTGACAAAAATAATTTATTTTACAAATGAAAATTTGAACAAAAGATGAAAAGTTAACCAAAAAGTAACATTTATAAAATTTATAAATTCTAACTAGCGTTTTGACGTATGCTATCAAAAATTAATTTGTTTTTTCAGTGCAGCCCAGATTGAAAGTCAATGTGTAGACAAATTGATACTACACTGAATTTGTCAGTGCGTCCTAGATTGAATGTTGATCTGTAGACACAAATTATCACTGCTAATACAGAGAAGAGTCAGTAAAAATAACAAAATCTGTTTTTTCATTGGTAGAGGGGTAATATTGGATATCTTACCGTAGTGTTCGATCACGATCAAGTTTTCTACATAAAGATTATCGATATTGTAGAAAATAAAGGTACTTTACTCTTGAACAACATTTACATTTTTCGACAAACCTCGTATACAAATAGAAAATTTTTATATCTGCTTATTTCATTCCGGGTTATAAGCCATGCAGAACTTTTTATTAGGAATAACTTTTTTTCATAAAAAAAATAATAAAAAAGTTTTCCGTATGGTACCGACTTAATTGGACACACTGTATATATACATATATATATAAATATATATATATAAATATATATATATAAATATATATATATATATATATATATATATATATATATATTTGAAATAGTTTTCTTGAATCCTTCCTGTATATTTTTTTTCTGTAGTTTCTTGGGTTATTGGATTCCACAATTATTGATACATTTATATTGTTAAAGATGTTTCGTGGGGCCTGGGACTTCTTCAGTTTTATTTCATGTTAGGTATATAATTCTGAGTGACATGTAGCGGTCAATTTATATTAAAATGAATTTTCCTTTTTATGGAATTTTTCCACATGATGGAGGCCTATCAACATAGAACAAGAAACATGTTGATAGGCCTCCATTATGTGGAAAAATTCCAAAAAAAGGAAAATTCATTTTAATATAAATTGACCGCTACATTTCACTCAGAATTATATACCTAACATGAAATAAAACTGAAGAAGTCCCAGGCCCGGGACGAAACGTCTTTAACAATATAGATGTATCAATGATTGTGGAATCCAATAACCCAAGAAACTAGGGAAAATATATATATATATATATATATATATATATATATATTAATATATACAAAGTTTGGAGAATCAAAAACAAAATGAATGACATTTAGGGAATTGTATTCACTACACAGTCGGCGAATCCACATCTTCGTTGACCAATTATAAAAATTTAGCATCATATTCTCACTGCCAATCAGGTTTCAGTTTATCAACTCTATCGAAATTTTGTCTGTTCATTGACACTTTTTTTAAATATCCTCCGCTGCCAACAGATATAGGCTTTTTTCCATAAATCGAATCGGGATCTCATTCCAAGTTTTTATCCGAACAATCACCTGTCCTCCATTCCGAACGAAATGGATAAAATATCTCCAAATAAATTACGTGTGACATATTAATTTTGGGATTGCCGCCGGTTCAAAATTCAATACTATATACCAACGGAACAAAATACATACAAACTGCGATTTAATTATATCCACGGATTTCCAAATGTTCGAAACCGATTTTTCGATACACGTTATGTTCGATATATTTATCGTCCTTTGTAGTTACGAATGGTGCTGAAGTGGAATATTGGGAAATCCCTAGTTTCATACTAATTCCCTTTTCCAGAACAAGTAGATGATTATACAGGAGGTCGAGAAATGATCACAATTTCAAAAACCCCCGACAAAAAAAGTTTGTTAGAAGAAATTGGGTTTTTTGTTCAATGAGCTGATTTGAGAAAAAAAACCGAAGGCTCCAGAATTGATTTAAAAAGTTTCGCCCAGTTAGACACGACTTACGAACTAATAAGGTAACATCAAATACTCCGCTCAATGGAGCCAATGGGACAGTGATTATACCGGAGCGCTACGACAAATTATTATTAAATTCGTCCCTTCATTCAATCGCACAGGCTATGTCTTTCGTGTAAATGATAAGAAAGATTACTAAAATTGAAGTGAATATCACTGGTTATTTTATACCGGGTGACACAGGATATCGGGCCACCCCTGTAACTTCTGCATTCGTGACCGGATTTTTCTGGAATTTGGTACAGTTATATAAGCAACCATTTCGGATTCGATCACATTACAATCAAATATGGCAGACTTCCCGTTTTTCTGGAAATGCCAGTAACTTTGTTTTTTCAAATAGAACACCCTGTATATTTGTACATATTCAAGTTCAATAGGTCAAAACAAGTCCAAACCTCATGTTAAATGTCATTTTCTTTGAACAATTGAAATTAAAATTGTTTTTTCATTTTACCTCGTGGATAAATGAGATTTGGTCGAAGCTATTCACAATGAGTCGCAAATGACAGAAAAAACTTTTTTTTTATTGGTGCCCCTTTTTACCCATTTGAAGCACGCCTCAGCGTGTTTAAATCGAACTTTAAAAAACGCGCGTTTTTTAAAGGTAACCATGACAACATCAACAAATCGAGAAACGTGAAGTCTAAATGACAAATTTTTGATTATTGATCTGACAGGAGTACCTTGTAACGTCAAATAAAATATTACTCACAATTCGTTCATTTATATGTGCTCCTCCATCCATTTGATGAACTTTTCATATTCTTTTTTATATATATCACTGGATTTTCGCGGTATTAACCGCGATTCTGCCTCACTATTCAAAAAATCGATATTAGAATCATTCATTTTTGAGCTCTGGTGACAACAAATATTGATCTTTGGTAACAATTGCAAATGAATGATTTTCTCATTTCCATGACAACGAAAGGTATACTGATGTCACATTACGAATTCAACCTTCTTGCATTATTAGTTCTCATTTCTATTTTTTGTAGTAATAATACCAGTATATATGATTTCAAAGTGCACCAATAAAAAAAATAACGTAAAGTATTCGTGGATAACTGGTCTTAAAAACACTTGCTCTATTTCGAGCACTCCGGCTGTGCCGTCGTGCTCGAAAAATCGCGCGTGTTTTAAAGCCCTTTTTATCCACTTATACTTTAATATACTATTTTTCTGAAAAATTATTTTTTGTGTTACTTACTGGTTAATCAATTCAGTTACATCACATTTTGATCAAAAATTCATTTTTTTCAAATGAAATCCCTATGGGCCACCTACCTGTCTCTCTAGAACATTCATTAAGGAAAAAAATTACATATCATTTTTGTATTTCGGTGCAGTAACAAATTGTATAAATTCAAAAATCTACAACTAGTTCATGAGTTTTCTGGCAGTTCGAATAATTTTTCAACTCAGTAAGCTGTGGAAAACAACATTTCTGAATCTTGTCAACTAATTGTGTAAGTTATACTCAAAAGCAGGATAATAATGTTTTTTTTTTAATTCTTCTAGCGTTTTCTCGACTGACATTGCATTGGTATTCCAAGTCCTGCGTGGTTGGATCAAAATCGACATAAGCAAAACATTAATTTCTGCCTCCTCACTTACGATCATCTTCTCCATTGTTGGGTTCTTTTCTGTGTGGGTATCATTCAGCATATAACTGACAAGCGGCGACACTGTTTTAAAGACATTCTGCGTAAATTAATAACATATCAACCTGTTCACTTCTTGTGAACCTATAATTTTGATTTTACATTTCTACTAAACTAGTTCCCGGAAGTTAAATAATTTTCGAGAGTTGAGATGGAAGATGACAGCGAAACACAATTATAATAATAATAATAATAATGTTTATTCAAGTTTACAAATGCATACAATAACGGAGTTCTATCGAATAAACGGAATATATCACTGAAGCTGCTCTGAGTGCGTGATAGTTAGTGTGTGGATTTATATCATATGAACAATAACAAACTATGCACTAATAAAAGTAACAGTAACTGAAGTGTATATTGAAATATTGATACACTCCTGTTGATAAAAAATACTTTTAAATATATAAAATTCCGGGGATAAAAAACAAACACAAGAAACAATTTTTTACCTAAGAGTAAAATAAAAAATTGATATGTGAACATTATTATGATCATAACTACAGTGGATATAAAACGAGACATAGGTCATTTATGTAAAATCATCAAGTGGTTTATTATTAAATTATGCACAATGAAATATAATATATAATAATAATAATGTGTATTTACCAAGAATACATGTATGTGGTGAAAGTTTACAGAAATATAACCTATAATAAACAAAACAAGAATCCCATAGAAACTCGGGGTTGTGTATGGGAGTCCGGTATGTATATTATATAATTATTCCTTATATATGTATAACTAAATTAATGAATTCATTCTCAAACATTTTTTCTTTTCTGTTCTAATTATACTGCACATTGTTCATCTACAATTAAAAAAACTTAATTGAAATGAAACTGATAGAATTTATCATGATTATGTCTTTTTTTAGGTTTTTTGGTATATAATTAGTTGACCAGATTCACAAATGTTGTTTTCCACAGCTTACTAAGTTGAAAAATTATTCGAACTGCAAGGAAACTCATGAACTAGTTGTAGATTTTTGAATGTATACAATTTGTTACTGCACCGAAATACAAAAATGATATGTCATTTTTTTCCTCAATGAATGTTCTAGAGCGACAGGTAGGTGGCCCATAGGGGATTCATTTGAAAAAAAAAATTTTGATCAAAATGTGATGTGACTGAATTAATTCATCAATAAATGACACAAAAATTAATTTTTCAGAAAAAATTATGTTTCTCTGTTATGTGCGACTCATTGTGCATAGCCCTGACCAAATCTCATTCATCCACGAGGTAAAATAAAAAAACAATTTTAATTTCAATTGTTTCAAAAAAATTACATTTGACATAAGGTTTGGACTCTTTTTGTCCTGTTGAGCTTGAATATGTAAAAATATACAGGGTGTTCTATTTGAAAAAACACAGTTGCTGGCATTTGCAGAAAAACCGGAAGTTCGTCATATTGGATTGTGATGTGATCAAATCCGAAATGGTTGCTTATATAACTGTACCGAATTTCAGAAAAATCTGTTCACGAATGCAGAAGTTACAGGGGTGGCCCGATATCCTGTGTCACCCGGTATATGTACTAGCTTACGTACACGATTTCGAGAAGGTAATGCTTTTCCACCACGTTTGATATAACTCGCTTTCTTGTCTGTTGTTTGTCTCTTCGGTACAAATTTAGCAATTGATTTCAAACTAACTTCCCGATGAGCTAGAGACTTGAAACTGCGAACATATCTCAGAACTGGATGACAATGAAATATTAACTTGCTTTTTCGTTTGTTTGTATGTAATAATAATAATAATAGTGAGTAGCAATCGATTTAAAACTGACTTCCCGATGATTTTAAATTAAAAAAAAAAGGAACCAAACCTTCGAATTCACCTTCGCTAAATTCAGTTTCGACCTATTAGTAGGTCAAAATGACTTTTGAAAACCATAACGTTCGTGCAGATAATGTACTGTCTCGCAACTTTCTTAAGTTTCTAATTGAAACTATGGAAAAGTAACAAAATACAACACGATGAAAACAAAACAGTTTCGAATATATAAATTACTCAAATATTTTCAAGGTAGTATATTTCGAATTTCGGAAAATCTATTATTATCACGCAACTCTACTGTAACCTTCCATTTTCCTACTACCTATGCATGTTTTTTTATAAATCCACTTTTGATATCCTATTGCTTGGATTGATAACTACTTGCAAAGAGAGAGTTAGGCCCGATTTTACCACATGACAGATAAATGGCGTTTTCATAAACTCCGTTCTCACTAAACTCAGATTTTAATCTTGATAAACCTCGATCCAGTTTCACCGACACAAACAGACGAAAGATAAACCGAGTTCATTGAAACTCAGTTTGAGGACAGTCAAAAGCTGGCAACATTGTGAAATATGTACGTTTCTGTCATTTTTGCATAGATTCCGTTGTTTTGTAGAGGAGCCAAAGCCAAGTGACAATATAACCTAAAAATTGAAAACCGATAACTTTCGTGTTTGGCTCATGTTTTGTGATATTTTTGTGGGTGTTCAAAGTTTAGTTTTTGAAGAAACTTGATAAAAGTGACAATGTCTTGCTCACATTACAGCTACGTCGCAATAGGCACTTTTGTAGAGCATGTAATCCTGAGTAAATCGCGTTCATTTAAAATGTCTAAGGGCAAATTATTGCCTTGGTCTGTCATATTTCTATCTTTTCATAGCATATTTCATTGTTCTGATAACTGATTTGATTTAGGCCCGATTTCACCACAAGACAGATAAACGGCGTTTTACTAAACTCCGTTCTCACTAAACTCAGATTTTAATCTTGATAAACCTAGATCCAGTTTCACCGACACAAACGGACGAAAGCTAAACCGAGTTTATTGAAACTTAGTTTAAAGACGTTTCTGTCATTTTTGCATAGATTTCGTTGTTTTGTAGAGAAAGCCAAGGGACAATATAACCTAAAAATTTAAAACCGATAACTTTCGTGTTTGGCTCATGTTTTGTGATATTTTTGTGGGTGTTAGGTGTTCAAAGTTTAGTTTTTGAAGAAACTTGATAAAAGTGACAATATCTTCTACAATGAATTTCATGTTGGAATGTGAAAATATAATTCATCAAATGAATTCCTTCTTTGGACTTCATTCGGCACCCAGCTTATTGAATAAATTGGTACAACATATTTCCTTTACCAGAGTGAAAATGTCTGGAACAAACTCTACCATATTTCGTTAACTTATCAGACCAGACTTTTCGTTTGATGGCCGTCTTCTGATGCATTTTTATTGCATTTCACAACAGAACAATATGAATGCATGATCATCTACGAATTAAACAATAACACATGTAATCCAACTACTGAATTCTTTTTGAAATAAGTAAAAATGTTCAATTCTCCAACATAAACAAATCGGAAAAGTAAGGTTGTTTTACCTCCAATGTCAACCATCTGTCAAACGTGCACGAAACCAATGAACTAAACGTCGTTTAACTTCGTAACTGGCCAAATTCAGCCCGTTTTAAGTGGAAACGCCGTTTAGAACTAAACGCGGTTTAGGCCCGATTTCACCAGCCTCTTTAAACGAGTTTTGTTCGAATTAAACTTAGATTAAGCTTTCTACACGTCATATTGGATTTCACCAGGAACTATAAACCGCGTTTAGTTCTAAATGGCGTTTCCACTTAAAACGGGCTGAATCTGGCCAGTTACGAAGGTAAACGACGTTTAGTTCTTTGGTTTCGTGCATGTTTGACAGATGGTTGCCATTGGAGGTAAAACAACCTTACTTTTCCGATTTGTTTATGTTGGAGAATTGAACATTTTTACCTACTTCAAAAAAATTCAGTAGTTGGATTACATGTGTTTATGTTTAATTCGTAGATGATCATGCCTTCATATTGTTATGTTGTGAAATGCAATAAAAATGCATCAAAAGGCGGCCGTATACGATTTTTCAGGTAAATTGTACATGTTTGTATTTTTGACCCTGTTATCAGAATTCCATCTGCTGTTGTAAGAAATAGAAAACATTGTGAAATCTCCCAGAGAAGGCAAGCAGCCTAGATACATGCCATCAAACAGAAAGACTGGTCTGATAAGTTAACGAAATATAGTAGAGTTTGTTCCAGACATTTTCACTCTGGTAAAAGAAATATGTTATACCGATTTAATCAATAAGCTGGGTGCCGAATGAAGTCTAAAGAAGGAATTTATTTGATGAATTATATATTCCAACTTGGAATTCATTGTGGAAGATATTGTCACTTTTATCAAGTTTCTTCAAAAACTAAACTTTGACCACCGAACACCCACAAAAATATCGCAAAACATGAGCCAAACACGAAAGTTATCGGTTTTCAATTTTGAGGTTATATTGTCACTTGGCTTTGGCTCCTCTACAAAAAAACGAAATCTATGCCAAAATGATAGAAACGTACATATTTTACTATGGTGCCAGCTTTTGACTGACCTCAAACTAAGTTTCAATAAACTTTCGTCTGTTTGTGTCGGTGAAACTGGATCAAGGTTCATCAAGATTAAAATCTGAGTTTAGTGAGAACGGAGTTCAGTAAAACGCCGTTTATCTGTCTTGTGGTGAAATCGGGCCTTATAGTTCCTGGTGAAATCCAATATGGCGTGTAGAAAGCTTAATCTGAGTTTAGTTTGAACAAAACGCGTTTAAAGAGGTTGGTAAAATCGGGCCTTAATGTTTTATACATATATTGTAGAATCAACGTGTACCCAAAACTTTTTGATAAAAAGAACTGACAGACATTCAACATTGAGTGACAACTTCAAAACACACACAAATTTAATATTCCAGTGAACCTAGTTATTGTGGTGAGATTCTACATTGTATATACAATAATTTTGATATACCCGGTGGTCCACTCACGACTATCCACCCTCAATAACTCCCAGAAAAATTATTTTGTTATACTTCAACCCCCTACTCCCCAGAGCAACCCCCTCTATAATTTTAATAATGATTGAGGGTTGTGTCATACATTATTGTGAAAGTAATTCAATTCTGATACTAGCAGTGCAAAATTTTCTGAATATGAATGGAGCGTTATCGAGATATTCGAATTCAAATGATCAAAATGATCCCTATTATTGTCTCCCAGACAGAAGTAGAGTTCAGTCGTATTTATCCACCGATTGTCTTAATTTATTTGCGCAGCGTGTTCACGTCTTAGTTTTTTGTTGTCAACATGATTGTCAAAGAAGAAATACTAATCTCTGATAACCATTTTTTTGGAAATGGTGATAGTGTAGAATCGAAAAGTTACCACGTATTTCAACAATTCTACTTGTATCGCGATGGTTTACACAAAAGACGAGGAAGTTGAAATGGTTTTCATTTTTGCTGCTCAAAATGAGTGTGCACGAACAACAGCTCGGATCTTCAATGAGAGACACGAAAACAGAAACGTAACTCACAAGTGAGTATTAGGAAAAATGGTTATAGAAAAAGGTTTTGGTATTTTTTTATCATTCTAGATATATATTGGATCTTGTGGTGAAAAAAAGAATAGGATAACGTCTGTTACAAACGAGATCAATCAAATAGAAGTTTTAGGACAAGTTGCAGTTGATCCAACTTTGTCTACATGGCATAACAGGCATATCGAGAACTTCCATAATAAGGGTGCTGAAATTGCACAAATTTCATCCGTATAAGTTGCATCTTCACCATGAACTGCATGAGATGACTGTTAATGTAACAAGAATGATACAGAGGAACCACGGATTCATTAAGCATATTTGCTTCAGTGATGAGTGTTAATTTTTTTTGAACGGCTCAGTAAACAGACACAACTCTCGTTATTGGAGTCAGAACAACCCCCACCTACTTAGAGAAGAGCACACACAATGGCATCAAGAGTTGAATGTGTGGGCAGGGATTCTGGGTAATAAAATAATTGGCCCCATATTGATCCAAGGAGATTTAAATGGTGCGGTTTATTTGGATATATTGCAGAATCTGATTGAACCACTAATTTTGGATGCCATTAACACGGACCTTGATGATGATGGTAATACAAATATATTAGCAGATAACATTTATTTCCAGCAAGATGGGGCAGCACCTCATTTCCTATTACAGATGAGAGAATGGCTATCCCAAACTTTTCCAAACAAATGGATAGGTCGTCGAGGTCCAATAGAATGTCCAGCACGCTCGCCGTGCTTGCCACCCAATAATTTTTTCCTTTGGAGTCATTTGAATTCCGTTATTTATAAAACTCAACCTACTGACCTGAACAATTTGGAAAGAAGGATTATAACTGAATGCCAGGCAATTACCAGAGAAACAGTTTCAAAGGTGCAGCAGGCATTCGAAAATAGACTCTACTACTGTCTGGGAGTTAATGGCAGTCATTTTGAACGTTTTTTGTGAATTATTGCTGGATAATCTATTTCGTATAATTTATTTACTCACAATTCACCAATGTACCATTTCTCGAGCACGCCTCTTTCAAATTCAGAAAATCCTGCACTGCTAGTATCAGAATTGAATTACCTTCACAATGATGTATGACACGACCCTCATTCCCTATTAAAATTATAGAGGGGGTTGCTCTGGGGAGTAAGGGGTTGAAGTATAACATATCTTCTTCTTGTCAAATGGTGTCCCCCTCCAAACAAAAAACGACGTGCCTCGGAGATTTTTTGTAAAATAATTTTTCTGGGAGTTATTGAGGGTGGATAGACGTGGACCACTCGGTATAACCTGTTTTGTAGTAGGTGTGATCTTTGAATCGATAGGATTCAACAGTCTTGTGAATTGCTTCGAATTTCAGTTGAAAATATAAAAAATACTGAATTGGATCCATCCCCAGAAGTATATTCAATAAGACAGATTAAAATCAAATGATCAGATGGAGCAATGGCATGTCGGGTGTTTCTGCTCTAAACTCCAAAAGCATGTCTCTCATCTGTTGTATTTCTGATAACCCGACTGTTTTACTTGTTTTTTCACAAAGATGAAATTCGGCAAGGTGCTTTGATGTAATCTCCTGCTGTTTACCTAGTATCTCTTGGGAGGAGTAAAGGATTCATTTACGGAGACTTTGATCTCCTTTTCATCAGAAATTCTTTTTATCTCGCGTTCCTTTGAGTTGTGCTCTCAATTTTAACAATGCTGATCGAATCCACATGATTATCTCGTGTGGGGAATGTGCTCCAGACGATATTCAACGTACATTCAGCAAGCATTTGTTACGTTGTTTTCGGAGACATTAAATATTAAAGTAATTTGAGAAAAAATGGTTGTCGTCCTCGGCCTTGTTAATACAATGAGAATGTATTCAGAAATTGATGAGGTTCATGAAAAATGTTTTCTTTAATAATATTCAAAATAATGAAATAACAGGTGGTAAGTATACCCTCGAACAAAATCATGGACACGAAACAAATATTTTAATTATCTATTTGATGAATGTTATTTCAAGAAAAAAAACCATTGCTCATTCATATACCACCAGAAAAAAAAGAGAAAAAATACCGAAATCCAAGAAATAAATTGGAGAGAGAGGACGTATATCTGATTTATATGTTATTCAATATTCTACCGGATGACTGAAATATACAGCAATATGAAAGAAATTAAGTTGAAGAGAAAAACCCATAAGCCCAGAAATTGTATATATATATATATATATATATATATATATATATATATATATGAAAGGAAAAATGTTGGCACATCAGACAAATTATTAAATTAAAGAAAAAAACATTATCAAGCGGGATTTGAACCCACGACCTCTGAATCTCTAGTTAGATGCTCTACCAACTGAGCTATTGAGAACATAAATTCCATCCGCATATTTGTGAATCGCTTTTTTCCATAATTCAATGTTAGTGTTAGGAAGGTAGAAAAGATCTCGAGTAGTTCCATCAGTGGCCATCAATACCAATTAACCTTCCACCCTAACATCACCATCGACGTGACAGTTTCAATCGAAGCTCAGGAAGGAGATCTCCAACCACTGATAAGATTTTGCCAAATATATCATATGAAGTGGAAAGTTGCGACTGTGAGATATACATAGAAGGAAAAATTGTGGCATCAGACAAATTATCAAATTAAAGAAAGAAAAACTTTTTTTTATTTAATTTAATAATTTGTCTGATATGCCACAATTTTTCCTTTCATTTATTTCTCTATACGCAATTTTCCACTTCATATTATATATTTGGCAAAATCTTATCAGTGGTTGGAGAACACCTTCCTGAACCTCGAATGAAACTGTCAGGTCGATGGTGATGGTAGGGTGATAGGTTAATTGGTCTTGATGGCCACTAATGAGTACTACTCGAGATCTTTTCTACCTTCCTAACACTAACATTAAATTATGGGATAAAGCGATTCACAAATATGCGGATGGAATCTTTGTCCTCAATAGCTCAGTTGGTAAAGATTCAGAGGTCGTGGGTTCGAATCCCGCTTGAGAATGGTTTTTCCTTCAATTTTATAATTTGTCTGATATGCCACAATTTTTCCTTTCATGTATTTCTCACAGACGCAATTTTATATATTATTTTATTATTGTCTCGGAATAAGGGTCTCAGTCAGTCTATGTAATTTTTATTCGATACTACGTTTTGAAATTGTTTATGTCATCTTCAGTTAAATTCATAAAAATAATGTAAAACATGTAAAGTTAAAAACATAATACGTTACATAACATCAAATATGAAAATTCAAAGAGACATTCAAAACTGACAATATAATTCAAAGATTTTCTTTTTTGTGTTATTAATTTTAATATAGTCTATTTATTTTATTAAAGATCAGCTTATTTTTTATTTTTTGTTGTGGAAGGAGTGTTTAAAATAAGTTATTGTAGATTAATTGAGGATTTCTATGTCGTTTCTATTGTTAATGCTGTTTGTATCTTTTTTTAAGTGAATCATTTCTAACTTTTAAATTTTTTTCTTTTGAAAAAATTTCAACTTTGTCAAAATAGAATTCATGTTGATTTAACTTTTTATGTTTAGACAATGCTGTGATGTCCGTTTTTGAGTATTGGTGGGCTTCAATTCGTTTCTGTAGGTAAATATGTACTTTCGCAATCTTTACATGGTATTTCATATACAGTGTTGGTAAGTTCAATTTTTGGAATTTCAGATTTCAATTGTGAGTACAAAATGTTATCTACATTTTGTAATCGATGTGCTATTGTTCCATTGAAAACTTGAGCCCACCTCCGGCAATTTCAGTTTTATTGGATGTGTTCATTTTCTCATCTGAACTATTTTTCTAGAAGAAGTTATATCTGATGAATTTCCGTTTGGATGCGTGAGTGATAGTGATGTTATTTTAAAATATTATGGACTCTTCAATTGTCCGAATTGGTTCGGGGAGAAATTTGTCTCGGAGGAGTTATCTTATTTTCAGTATATTTGTGTATACATTCTTTGGGAAAAACTTTACAAATTAAAGCTTTGGAGCCCAGGAAACTCTCTTGAACGGCCTATAGCTTGATATTAAGATGGCAGAATAGGATTTTTTTTTATTTTTCAATGCTGATATACCGATATGACCCATCCTCGAACTTAGCCGGGATATTTATAAAAAGTTCTTTTCGTGCGAAGTTTCATTCCATTCGGTTACAAAATATAGCCTTCAGTTTGTCTACAAATTTTGTTTTATTGAGGACTTGACAGGCGAGGTTGATTGAATATATATATATATATATATATATATATATATATATATATATATATATATATATATATATATATATTCAATCAACCTCGTCTGTCAAGTCCTCAATAGGAGTTCCAAATGACTACTCGACCAAGGTGCACCCCCTTGGAACTGGAGAATCAATACGGGTTCCTACTTTCCTTTTTTTCCTGCATCGAGTAGGCATCTTACCTATTTTTCTTTTCAGGTTAAGGAGTTAAAGTTGCATTTTCAGATTAGGCGCGTTTTTCTACGCTCGTTATTCACCTTAGCTTTTTTGAAAAACTCGAATCCTTCTACTAGTAGTTCTAGAATAACATTGCGCAAAACGCCGAAAAATTTGTGTTCGGATTTTCACACCTCCAGTTAGGAAAATCCACGATTTTCACTACAACTCTCAGGCACTCGGTTTTCCCAGCATAAATCATTTTTTCAGTTGTTTTTTACTACATTTCAATAAGATTCGGTTAGTTCCACATGTTTCGTGAGTATTGAAATTCAATTTTGGGTCTACTATGACAGCCAGATCTTGGTCATGAACACGTTTCAGGGTAGAATTCTATAAATATTGAAAAGGAAAACATTCTCAATTAAATTTCTAAATAGTTTTTTCTCTCTGTGAATTGAAAAAATCCACGATGAAAATTAAGTTATTTTTTGTGAATGTCTAACATAAAACAACTACTTTCCCGACTAATGCCACGCTGGACATTGAACTATATCTGATAGATATTCTGAAAGGACCCTAACTCAAACGGAAAAATATGAAATTGAAAATTTGCATTTTCATTCCGACAGTTATTTGATTTTTCTATTCCAGTCTCTATTAGGAACTCATATAGTTGAATGAGGCAAAGAATAATGTTTTCCAAAAGAGAGTACTCACCAGAAATCATTTGTAACATTGACGCAAGAAAAGCATCGCATTCACTAGATCTTCAATACATTTTTGTCGACGAGAATCTATCTCACGCTTCCACGAACATCAGGAAGACCAGAAGAAATTTTAATTGGTATGATAGATTGATTTGTTTGAAGATATGAACAGAATGTTCATAAAATCAGATGTGGAATCATCTGCCACTGAAAGATACACTTTAGTCACTATCTTCCATGGTTCAAGATAACCTCTTATGGGTATTCATGTTGAAAAGGGAATCATTCTCAATTGAATATTGAATGGAAAGATTTTTCTGTGAATTGAAAAAATCCACGATAAAAATGAAGTTATTTTTTGTGAATGTCTAACAGAAAGTAACTACTTTCCCGGCTATAGCCACGCTGGACATTGAACTACATCTGATAGATATTCTGAAAGGACCGTTTCTCGACAGAAAACATCTGAAATTGAAAATTTGCATTCTGATTCATATCTTCAAACAAATCAATGCATAAATATGTTGATTTGATTCAATAAGAGACAACTTCTATAGCAGTATTCAGCAAATCTCACAAGTCCACTCACAGTCTTCAGAAGACAATATTTAAAACAGTTTTTTATAATATTATTATCAAAGAAATCGTAGAGTATATCGTAGGGAATTAATATATGAATGATGAAAAATAGGGGACCAGTCTCTTCCTTGCAATCTATGTTTTTGCGACTACAGCAAATGTATTGTCAAAATTTACGTTGACAAAACGTTGAACAAAAAACATGAACCTTTCAAGGGTCCTCCGGCTACTTCGTGTTCGAAAGTCACCACCCCTTTTAATAAGATCAATTTTTTTTCATTCGCACAAAATTCTTTCCACAATGCCACCCATCAGCTCCCTTCACCAAAAATTCCCCGAGTTATTCGAAAAACAGAAACTAATTTATGAGTAAACGAATTTGAATGTCGAGTCCGGGTGGATTCCATTTCCTCTGGGTATTACGACCCCCAGTTCGTCTATACGGCCGTCGCCCGGAAAGAAACCTTTCGTTGATTTTATTTCCCACCTTAAACTTTTATCAGGCACTAAATTTCAAATTCCCTCGACTGCCCTACTTATCGTCCACCCTTACCTTTTATTTATGGCGATATGTTACCGAATTTGTTGCTTTGGCGGTTCTACTGTTCCAAGTTGAATCATTCCGAGATATGTCGTCGTGAATTTATGGAATCGGATTTCAGAAAACTCTGCAAATAACGTCTCATTCGTTGGAATATAGTATACTGGGTGTCAATAGAACTTTTTGGCCAGCAGTTATCAAAAAAATATGGTTTAAACCATTCTTGAAGCATGGAAATGCTCTTCTTCGACACTCCGAATTTCCTCTTCTTGAAGATAATGTTCGAGTTGAAGAAGTCCAAGTTGATTCTCTAACTTTGCTTTTTCCATTTCGATTTTTTTTTCAGTTTCATAATTTAGTTTCTTTTGGAGTACTCTAGCACTGGTATGGAATTGCAAACTCACAGCAGACTTGGAAAGTTTTGATTTCTCCGAAATTTTCTCCTTTTCAATAGTGATGTGGCTTTCAATTTTCCGCGATTTTCCATTTTACCAATTCCTCTTCCGAATCTTTCCGGTCAATCATAATCTGCCGATAGGCTTTCGTTTACTCCTACTCCCTTTTTTCTACTTCGTGCAGAATTTTCCATATCTTGGTTCAAAACTTACTTGAAGGGGGTGTTGGTAGTTTGGTTCCCGTTAGGTAGTAAATTAGGAATCTATTTGAGATGCTTGATATGTAATTTAATTTCCAATCCCAAAAAGGTCATTGGTAATTTGGTTTCCGGGGACTACCCGCGTAATCCCTTGTTCGTGTAAGTAAAATTTATAAAATCCAAAAATTAATTTTCTATTTTTTGCTTGTTCTATGAGTATTACTTTCATTCAGAGTTGTATTGCTTCTGTGACAGTCAGTTGGGTTTTTGAAGCGTGCTTGCTTAGTGACATTCAATGCGTCTTTTTATAAAGCACATCCAAACATTTAAATTTTTTTAGAAAAACTTCAAGAATTTCAAATTGAAACTTATGTGAAATTACAAAGCATCAATATATGGAGTTTTCAGGAAGGTTTTGTGAAATTGAAATTTAAAATATTATTTGATTTCTTACTTCACCAAATTCGGTGCCAAATGATAAATTAATAAGTAACCAAAGAGTTGTCATTAGTGTTCATTGAAAAATATTTTATGTTTATTTTTCTATCGTTTATTTCCCTCAACGTCCCCGTTATGCCCCCCCTCCCCTACTACATGGCGGATACGCACAATAGAATAAGCTTCAATATACATCCATGATTCAAAAATATTATGTCGGGTAGCATGCAAACCAGATCAATTAAAACTCACCTATAACTGTTGAAACAAGAAGAACCAATAACGTAACCTTCATCCATCGTGTAACTCCAATCAGCGTGAATCTCATGTCGTCAGAAGAAATACCATGTCTGTTTTTCACTGTTGTTATTCGAATGCACATCCACGACGTCCCACTGGCACACTAACTACTCCGCGAAATTACATTCCGACCTGTCGACAAAGAATTTCATTAGTCTTTTGGTTTTACATCGAATTAATTATGCGTTTTGTCGTCATGTTATTCCAGAATGAAGGGTATTACTTTCGGAAAAATACCGAAATGAAAGCGGGAAAGCTATATACGACAATCAATGGAAATAATTCTGGGGTGGTAGATTTTTCGTGCATTGGTCAACAAAAAACGAATATCAATTGAACGATTCGGGTGTTCTTCAAGGATCAAAACCTGAACCAATTCTAGTTCAATCCATACCTACCTGAAACCAAGTAGCACACATCAATGGCTGCAATTTGTGTGGAAGTATCTTTATATGATAGTGATGTGTCGTTTTTTTAATATGCTCCCATGATGTACAGTCGTGTGCATAAAAAAGTCGTACAAGGTTTGTATGGTGCAAACCTGCCAGATTCATGAAAAAGTAGTACACGTACACATTTGGAACTTTTGTCAGTTTGAATTTTGACACTACTTGTCAAAGTCGATAAGAAGTTTAATTAAGATTGACAAGCCTGACTCACAATAGCCTATAACTGCTGTACGACTTTTTTATGCACACAACTGTACCTGTAAAAGAGTTACATTCACGGAATGTCTATGATGGAATACAGTAAGTCCCAAATAGTCTGAGAGATACATAAATTGAAAATGATGAGGAACATGGGAAATTTTTACATAGAAACCTTCCTTACTTTCTGACAAGTGTGTAGCTCTCCAAGCAGAAGTCAGTCAATTTTCTTACAACTTTTCCGACCTAGACTTCTGGCAATAATTTTTACACAAAATTTCAGAGCACTCAAAGATGTTATTTTGATCAAAACTTAACGCGTTTGACCAAATTCATCAAAATATATTCATTATCTTTTAAGTACGGTACATCTCGTAATTTATTATTTACAATGCATTTCATTCTACATTTCAAGGATAAAATGGGGAAAACCCCCTTTCGCCCCCGTGAAGAAGCAGTAGGAGGTTTGTAACAAGTTAAGAACGTGATCGAATGCCCAGGCTATTCTGTGAAGAGCGGTGTGGAGTTCTTTGGAGCGCCTTGCTAGTTTCAGATTTATTTAAGTTTCAAGCAAAGGTTTCATAGAAATCAGTACAACAATAAAAGAAATACGAAATGTTTAGTTTTCTTTACGTGGTCATACAATTCCAAAAATATTGTTCATTTTTGCTGAACCTGTCGGTTTCATCGACGAAGATGTACCTCTGATTGAGCGTAGAAGTGTAGCAACCAGGACTTACCAATGGCTGCTGGGCGACCAATCAGGTTGAACAGATAATCATCAACTTCTTATCCGTGGATTGATTGTTCTCAGCAATATGACATGAAAAACAATATTGATGGTGTCAAAATTGTATTTACTAATGAATTCAACTTCTTGAAATTTGGAATTTCTCAATACACTCTTCAACGCACGGTTGTTACAGATGAGTATAATCTCATTAAAAGATTGTCGCTTAAAATTATTCGAACATAGAAATCAGCCTGTGCTGAGATTTGATATTAATATTCAATACTGAAATTGACGAATCAAGATAAAATTTTGACATAGACAAAAATTGATCTTTGCTCTATTCAAAAAATATACAGTGCTTCTCAAAAGTCCCCTCTCCCCCTCTTATTTTTGGAACGATTATACATAAACAAGTGAAATTTGGAAACTGAATATTAAAGATTTTAAACTTCCCTACTAGTGATGATAGATGACGAAATCGTCAAAGATGACGTCACAAGGCCATTGTGACCAATACTTTTGAATGGAACCCTACGGCAAGCGACACCTCTTTTAAAAGGTATTGAAAAAACCTATTCAATAATACCAATTTTGTTTGTGTTTATGGCAGTTTTGGCTCGCTTTTAAGAAACGCAAATCTGTGATGAATTAAATCAGTTAATACTAAAATTCCAAATTCAAGCTCCGCCTCTGGATAATTGTCAAATAAGCTGACGTTTTTGTTAGTCTCCCTAATTCGACGTTTTTGTAATTGTCCAAGTTTTTGTACATTTAATAATTTGTGTATTGTTGATCGAACGTTCAACTGTTTTAGCAGCTTTTGGTACTTTCAATATATTTGTACATTTTAATAATTTGTTAAACTGTTGTGAGCCGAACGTTTAAGTGCTTCAAGAAGCGAAATGGTACGGGCTTTAGGTGATAAAGTAGCAGCGATCCTAATTCTTGGTGAATGGACAAAATATTCATGCAGCAAAACGCATTTTTATTGAGAGGTTTCCCGATCACCTCGTTTCGAGGACTTATTTAAGGGAGCTTCTTCGTAAGTTTGGAACAACGGGTAGTATTCATGATTCGAAACGATCTGGCAGACCGCAAATTTCTGATGAGAAAAGAATTGATATACTGGCAGAAGTAATAGTTAATCCTACTTCTTCAACAACTCACGTTGCATCTACCTGTGAAGTCAGTCGAAGTACAGTACACAGGGTGTTGAAAAAAAAATAAATTCCATCCATACAAATCAAAAATGGTTCATCAACTCTCAGACGACGACTCAGACCGACGACTAGAATTTTGTGAAAATATGGAAACTAAAATTAACCAACAGCCAGACCATGTCAAAACAATTTGTTTCAGTGACGAAAGTACTTTCTATCTAAATGGAAATGTAAATACACAGAATGTGAGGTATTGGAGTGACGCAAATCCTCACCTGTTTCGTGAAACACATACCCAATTTCCCCAGGAGGTGAATGTTTGGGCAGGTATCCTGGGAAACCACATCGTTGGGCCTCTTTTTCAAATACTAATTCAACTGGTGAGGTTTATCTGGAGCTGTTGCAAAACGCAATAGAACCGTTAATCCTTGAAATTTTGGAAGATAATCCAGATGAATTCGGCAATTTGGAAATAACATGCCAACAGGATGGTGCTCCTCCACACTATTACGGTGCAGTAAAAAGGTATTTGGATGAGGAGTATCACCGGACCTCACACCTTTGGATTTTTTCTGTGGGGGTACCTTAAATCGAAGGTTTAAGCCACTGAACCTGACAATATTGACGTTTTGAAACAACGTATTTTTGCAGAATGTGAGGCTGTTTCCGCAGACACATTTGCAAAAGTACGAGAAGAGTTAAATAGTATATTTCACTGTCAGGAAGTAAATGGAGGTCACTTCGAGCAATTTCTTCAAGTAGATACTGATTCTCAAATCTGTAATTAATATCATACTGAATTGAATTTAGATTTTAATGTTTACAAATGAGCCATTAAAACTGCCATAAACACCAACAAAATTAGTATCATTGAATAGGTTTTTTCGATACCTTCTGAAAGAGGTGTCGCTTGCCGTAGGGTTCCATTTAAAATGATTGGTCACAATGGCCTTGTGACGTCATCTTTGACGATTTCGTCATCTATCATCACTAGTAGGGGAGTTTACAACCTTTAATATTCAGTTTCCAAATTTCACTTGTTTATGTATGATCGTTCCAAAAATAAGAGGGGGGGAGCGGACTTCTGAGAAGCACTGTATGAAAAGGTTGTTCCGATCTCGATCAGCCAGGACTATGTTTCATTAAAATTGAAAATCAGAATTCAGCACAATGAACTTGAAAGAGTTTTATATCAAAAAATGACTTCAATCGCAATGATATTTATAGGAAGTGTATAAGAATTATTTTGACATATCTGCAAATAGTTCTTCATTGAATTTTCTGTATGATAAAAGATTGAATACATACATATATAAATGGTCGCTTCACTTAGGTCAGAAGCAAAAATCACAGCTCTGTGATAATTATCACCAAATCAGGAACAATCCAAAAAATACATCCCCAAGACCATGAAAAATTTATAGTATTCAACTATATCATATTCTTTTTGTGATCAACACAAAAAATATATCCAAATGCAGTGTAAGTTATATCAGAATATTTGAGAAACCCTCTTTCCATCCCAATGAACTCAGAGAAAACAACCACGTTTCGATTCAACTGATTCCCTCTTTTCAACAGGGTGTCTTTCCCTGAACGACTGATTTACTCGAATCGGATCTCCTTCAAAATTGGTTTACCAGTTGAATAAATACGCAGTATACTCTTAACAAAACAAGTGAAATTTATTATTCCATCTCAACTCATTTGGAAAATGAATATGGTACTGCACTGGAGTCGAATCGTCCGCTCGGCCTAAATAACTTCATCGCCGTGAACTGACCGAGGATTAGCGACGAATCATGATAACGCAATTGTATGAAGATATATTCCCCGTTCTCGTGAGACAATATTTCTACATAACATATTTGAATGATCAAAAATATTCTTACCTACCTCGATATCACACTATAATTCACTGCTTTGAAATCACTTTCTCAGAAGAAAGGAAGATGCTCTAATTCATTAGTTTTTTAAACATGAACAAATTTCATTTCTTCACGCAATGGCTGTCGAGTTCAAAAATACAGAGTTTTCGCTTTCTTCAAAACCAATTTGTTAAACACTTCTACGTGCTGCCAAATGCTTTGCGTTCTTCTTCCATCTGAATCTGATGACTGTTCGCCGTTAGATGGCGTTAAGATTTGCAATAGTGATTCTTAGATTGGAATTGATAAGATAATTTGAGCTACTCTAAGTTATCTTGTAACTCTGAGCATATCAATAAGAAATGTAACAGATTTATCGTTACAGGTTGCCTCGCGATGTTTTGCGATGCCCTATGTGAAAATAAATTATTTCAAGTTAAATAAAGCTATATATCCCTCCTTGCGATTCGGTGATAAGAAAGATCTGTAACTTGATCATAATAGACCAATTGAAATTTACGCATAATACTTTGGTTCGATAAATTTGAGCTATTTCCTGGGAATAGTACGTCAACAATATAGGTTGAAAGAAATTTCTAGTCATGCTCTGTGAAAATGATGTTTTATGTCATGAGGGGTTGTGAAGGTGAATGTTCTGAGGTAATATATTTTGGTGACTTTTGTGAAATTTTGTGGTTGATTTGAGTGTAATAGAAAATTGAAAAGAAAATAGCGTGACCCAGCTCGGGATTGAACCCGGGTCTTTGTACTTTAAGCTACACACTTGTCAGCTAGTAAGGAAGGGTTCTATGTAAAAATTTCCTTTGTACCTTATCATTTTTAATTTACGCTCTTTGTCTAAAAGATGTCTCTGCCAAGCATTCTGTACATTCCCAGGACGTCATGAGACGGAGGTCCTCGGCCTTATCTTTTGCTAGAAACTAGGTCGTCTTTATTATCTGCCAGGGTTATTCTCATATCATATAAGAGAAGTCCCAGAATATTCACTACTCGGCGCGGAAAAGTTGAAACCTACTTGTAAAGAGACAGAGGTCATTCCAGAGGAGATTTAGTACCATAAAGATGGAAACTAAAGACGGTTGGTATACCCATACCTTTTTTTAAATTTAATTTAATTTCAAATGCCAAATATTGAGATTGAAAAAAAATCTAAATAAAAAACCCGTGGGACCAAGACTGGATTATTGGGGCTGATAAGATAGCAAATGACCCTACTTCTACGCTTTTTCAATTTGGTTTACGATGTGTTATTACTGTTAATCACTGAACTTTGAAACAAAAATAAATGATAGTTTAAAAAAACTAAAAAACACGCTTTTATAGAAAAACAGACTAAAAAAATATAAAATAAAAAAAAAAAAAATATATTTAAAAAAAAGCATGGGGTGCATGGTATCAATTACCTGTGATCTGAGACATTTCTTACTTTACTGCCCTAGGTGTGTAATGAACTATATAATTATTGATACCATGCACCCCACGCTTTTTTTTAAATAAAATAATTTTTTTTTTTATTTTTTTTTGTCTGGTTTTCTATAAAAGCGTGTTTTTTTTTTTAAACATTATTCATTTCCTACTTTTCAGTTTGTTTTATTTATAAAAACGTTTTTTTATTTTATTTTTTTTATTTTTTATTTTAAAATAAAATACATTTTTTCCTTATTTACACTATTATTAATTTATATTTATAAAAATTTTTGACACCATTCTTCATTCAAATTTATTAAAATTTATTTTCTATTTTCCAGTTTGTTTTTTTAAAGCGTGTTTTTTAGTTTTTTTAAACTATTATTTATTTTCTACTTTTTAGTTTGGTTTATATATATGTTTATAAAAGCGTGTTTTTTAATTTTTTTTTAAACTATTATTTTTATTATTTGTTTGCAATTAAAAAATGGAATAATCTTATCAAATTAGTGTATTGTCATCGGTCCTCGATAAATCTACAAAGTTTGAATGAAATCTGACCGTTTAAAGTGGGTCAAAATCGTGCCCAAAGGAGACGGTTCCGTTTTCTATTTAAGCGTGTTTTTCAGTTTCTAAAACTATTATTATCATTATTTAATTTTTTAACTATTATTCTCCAATTTTGAATATAATCGGACCATAATCACAAAACTCGTCCGCCATTTTGGAGCCGCCATCTTGAATCCTTCAATTATGACAAAATAATCATAATCTCCGACCCTAAAAACCACCACATACCAATTTTGAATAGAATTGAACCATAATCACAGAACTCGTCCGCCATTTTGGAACCGTCATCTGGAATTTTCCAATTTTTACAAAGAATCATAATATTGGAACCCCAAAAAACCCACATATACCAATTTTGAGAATCGGAACATAATCACAAAACTCGTTCACCATTTTGGAGGAGCCGCCATCTGGAATTTTTAAATTTTCACAGAAGAATCATAATATTGGATCTCAATAACCCCCACATACCAATTTTGAATAGAATCGGAACATAATCACAAAACTCGTTCACCATTTTGGAGCTGCCATCTTGCATTTTCTAGTTTTGACAAAAGAATCATAATCTCTGACCACGAAAACCCTCAATACCAATTTTAACAATGGAAAAAAACCCCATTTTGTTTTTTTTTTCAAACAAAAATTTCTCAATGCATTGTCACCGGAATTATGTACACCTGCCAAATTTCAAATCATTCGTACGTTTAGAAGTGGGTCAAAATCGCGCCCAAAGGAGTCGGTTACAAACAAACATACTGTTACAAACATACAAGTGAAGCTAATATAAAGCATGTTAAAACCATAGTAAAGTATTCCCGTTTAAGAATTATGAAAAAATTACTTATCCAGTTCATACCTTCTCCTGAAATTCAACCCACATGCAAAAATGTCATCCTCCCATTACCGATGTTTTGATAGGGGTAGTGTAAAAAAATTATTATTAAGTCGAATGAGAAAATTAAAATAACGTGCTTTGCCGAGTTTTTTCAATCATTTTATAGATAAAAATTATTCAAATATTGAGGGATTCGTTTCGATCCCTAGGATTTGAATTTTGGATAATCCTTCCTCAGTACTAACCTAACCCTAGAATTTAACCCTTATGCAAAATATCATTCTCCTGTTACTGACAATCTTTGAGATATAACCTGTTTTATCAAGGAAAAAAATGCAATAAAAGTAACATGTTTTACAGTTCTTTTAATTAACAGTTACCTAGTTAAATATTGTAACGGAGTGCCCACATTGATCATTTATGCAAAAAACTCTCCACCCAATTATTCCTATTGAGACAACTTAAAAAAAGTATTGAGCATTCCAATATTAATAACTTCCTACCATTCTCTCTTTCACTCGCACTTAACTATGGTACTATTCTCTGGGGAAACTCAACACACTCAATTAGAGTATTCAGACTCCAAAAAAGGCGCTAAGGATCATAGATGGTGCAACCTTCCATGCCCACTGTCAGCCACTATTCAAGAAATTCAGAATTTTACCAATTCCTTGTGTCTATATCTATCAAACTCTACTGGAGATTTTTACTAATATAACTCTATACTCAACTAATGCTGATGTCCACAACCATGCTACAAGATCATCGAATGAACTCAGAACTCCCAAATTCAGATTGTCCGTCACAGAGCAAAATTCTATAAATGTCAAAATCTTCAATAAATTACCAGTATCTGTAAAATCATTAAATTTCAGCCAATTCAAGAAATGTGTAAAGAACCATTTACTATTATATTGTTTTTACTCAATAGAGGAATTCCTATCATTTAACCATGAATGCATGTTACTCACCCCAACTACATAACCGTAGCGCATTAAAAATATTTATAATAAAAATTTTAAAACAATAAAACCCGCTTAAGGGGCATGTCTAATACAATCCATATTGTGATTGTTTTGTTGTGTTGTTTCAAAACTTTCAAACATTTGTGTCAAAACTTTTAAACATTTCTAGTTACATATATATGTAATTCTGTCCTGTTCATTTTATTTGTAATGACTAATTTTATTACTTGTAATTTTAACCATTGTTAATTTTAATTTTTGTACTTTGACATGCTACAAACATAATTTTATGTAACGTGGTTAAATAATAAATTATAATTCTATTCTAAATAATAAATAATAAATTCTACGGAAATAAATACAATGCGCCACTGCGTGATTATCGTTCCCCCTACGACGTAACGGTTGAAGATTTCCGAGATGAAAAGGGAAACATTCTCCATTGAATATTGAATAGAAATATTTTTCTGAAAATTGAAAAATCCAAGAAAACAACTGATCTGATAGATATTTCGAAAGGAACCTAACTCAAAAGAACGAATTTGAAAGAGAAAATTCGCATTTTCACTCATATTGTTATTTGGTTTTCTATTCCAGTGTTAATTAAAAACTCATATTAATGAAAACATCCATCGGGAGCTGGACAATGGCGCCGGAAAAGAAACAAGATCCAAGAAACACAGAAAGAGTGAGATAGAGAGAGACTTTCTGCTGGATAGAAGTGAAAGCATATTTCCAGAAGAGAAAAAAATCAGGAAGATGAGTTTAGTATCAGATCAATTTCAGTTTATTTTTATTCAGCTCCATACAAACATATCGAAATGATGTCGATTCATACAAAAACAGTTTCCATTCGATTCGTATCATTTGTAATGTCAATAATAGTTAGAACTCACGAAAGCACGGTATTTCCCGATACACTATGGAAAAATAATGAATATGAATTTTTAATGGAAATCCGACTATTCCAATAATCAACATCAACGGTAAATATCTCTGAATGGCGGTCATTTGAGTTAAACTGAGGGACGACATTCTATTGTGTTCAGAAAGGAATTATGTGAGAATTTAATTTGTAGAAGTTTCAATGTGAGAGTATTTTATCGAGTCAATTCTATATATATAGATAGATAGATATATGTTTATTAACTACGGTATATAAGGATACAATAGTAGCAAGTCAGTAGTACAGATTGATAATAAAAACAGCAGATCTGCCAAAGATCCTTAAAACATTAGAAAAAAAAAAAATAATATATATATATATATATATATAAACAGTTAATAAAATGGAAAACAGATCTGATATATAAACACACAAACGTACATACATACAGACTTGATAATAGGTACATATTAGAAATGTTATAGAAATTCAAGCACTGAGGTTAAGGCAACATATTCCTCTGTACTATAAAAACATGTTTTAATTAGATATTCCATGATTTGTTTTTTGAACATTGTCAAGAGTAAATTTATTTTATTTTTGTTCAATGTTTTAAAATCAATTACTTGATACATAAGATATTCAAGCTGATTATTGAATAAACAATTTTTAATTTTTTAGATTGAAATTAAGGTGAAAAGAAATAGGATTATTCAATTGTATTGAGTAATAATATTTCAATTAAAACTTCAGTCATTTATTTAAACTTATGGATATTATTAATATTTCCCTAAATTTTTCTCTAATCAATCTTTATTGGCGTTAGGACATAATTCACGATTTCCATCAATAACTTTTACAGAAATTGTTTCTGTTCTTCATCAATAGCACTTTGATTATACGATTGTATAAGCAATTGCACGTTCAGCTGTATCGTTAACAACTTTTAAAGCACAAACAGTTTTTTTACCTTCCAAGTAAGCGCTATTGAATTTCCATGTACTTGGATGTAGAACAACGTAGTATTATGAAAAAAAATACTAACTTTTCAAAATTATTTAAAATTGAGTATATTAGTTACAATATATTCGTTAGTGATTTTATGGGTCTCATAGTTTATATTTGTTCAAAATTATATTTATTGATTGTGAAAAAAAATAGTCTTAAAATCAATATTTGAAGGTCGTTCAAAAACATTCTATCTATAGTACTCCGCAACATTAAAAATTCTTGAGCGACCTTTGAAAATTGAATTATTTGGATTCACAAACAATTGCGGCCATGAGAAAAAAAAAATTAAGAACAATAAAATTCAAATTTTGACCATATTGGAAAATTTTTAAATTCTTGAGCGACTCTTTAAAAATATTTGATCCATCTAAAATTTTAAGAGGGCTCCTCAATTACAAAAAACTATTTTATTTTCATGCGAGACAAAATAGTCGTTGAAAATGGGTCACCCTAGTAGATGTGTATATATATATATATATATATATATATATATATATATATATATACTAGAATTGGTCGTTTAAAGTAATAAGATGATACGAGTTGTAATTCAGGTATCTGCCTGAGCGGCATGGTTTCCTATACCAATCTACCAGTACCTTGTACTTTGTTGTTCGTATAAGCTTGGTATCAAGAAATGGTAGGGAATTATCGTTGTTCTCAGTTTCAATTGTGAACTGGATGTGAGGATCGTAGCTATTGAAGGTATTGAGAATCTCATCCATACCATCGGTAAAGCTATTATGGCATCATCAACATCTTCTATTATGAAGTTTAGATAAAAAGTTGAAACTGGAATAACATTGTCTAACAAATCATCCATGGCGTACGCTGCCAAAATAGTTGAAATGGAAGCCCCCATTGGGGTATCAAAAGTTTGTTAATGCATTTTATTAATAAATGATAATGCCAACAAGTTTGCAAATGTTAATACAACAGTACAACAGTAATTACTAATACGATCCCAATTTTTGTGTATCGCTAATCACTAGTTTGTTATCAATAGCGGATTCATGTATTATTGTTCCACATAGGAACTTATCAAATTTTCATCTCCAATAACTTGTTTCATAAAATCATTTTTAGTGATTTTTTGGTCGATTTAATGACGAGACTTCCTGAAACCAGTTGTGTAGTTAGATTTCTGCTGAGGGATCTACAATTTAATTGGTGCGATCACTGAATGATATATTCAAACAAATATTATGAACACATTTCGATTAACATTGATATAAGCCATACCAAGTCCTCGTGAATCCAGAAGTATGGTCATATCATTGCTGATAAAATGGCTAGTAAACTTTAAAAAAAAAATTTCAATGAAAACTCCTGAAATCCGGTTTTTTGATAAACTATTTAAATGTCTACCTCATCAAAAAAAAATTCCAATCGGTTGTAAAATATGTCTTCCAAAGGGTGCTCGAATATATCACAAAGTAGGTAGTTTTTTTTAATAAAATAAAATCATATATTTTGATGAGCTTTTAATGAGCATGCTGTTGAAACATTGCCTCTAGTTTTAAAACACCCTGTATTTTGTTCTATTTGTTTAAAACATTAAACATACAATTTTTCTGGAACATTTTACAAGCACAGAGGTAATCCAAATAATAAACAATTTGAAAAACAAAAACTCAATGGGCATGGGCGAAATCTCTATCAAACTATTGAAGTTTTGCAAAAAGGCACTATCAGAATCCATAGCCTTTCTTTTGAACAAATCTATAGAGTTAGCACAGTTTCCGGATGATCTAAAGCTTGGTAAAGTGATCCCAGTATATAAAAAAAATAATCCACAAACAGCCGAAAACTATAGACCCATAGTACTACTCAGTCATCTTTCCAAACTAACTGAAAAAGGTATTGCATATAGGTTATACAATTTTCTCGAAAAATACAATATTCTATCCCCTTCTCAATTTGGATATCGAACAGCAAAATCAACTGAACTAGCCACCATAGAATTTACTCAGACTATCTATAAACATCTAGATACAGGAAGGAAAGTAGCTGGTGTTTTCTTGACCTAACTGCAGCCTTTGACTGCGTAAATCATCAGTATCTTCTTACAAACTATCAACACTAGGGATCAGGGGGAACCTACTGAAGTGGATAGAATCATATATATCCAACAGAAAAATTAGTGTGTCTATAAAAGAGGTATTGTCAACCGAAAAATGTGTCGATATTGGTGTGCCTCAAGGCTCTGTATTGGGGCCACTTCTTTTCTTAATTTTTGTGAACGACCTTCCAGATTATATTACAGAAGGGCAGATTTTTATGTACGCTGATGACACTTCTATGATAATCGAGGCATCAACCATAAGAGAATTAGATCTAAAAATGGAAAAAATCACAAAACAGTTTGAATCCTGGTGTCAACAAAATTCACTCATGGTAAATAAATCAAAATCGGTATGTGTTTATTTTTCCAATAGGAACAGCGACATAACCCCCACAATAAACAGTATAGAATTCAAAGGCAGCACAAAATTTCTAGGAACTGTCATAGACAGCAAACTACACTTCACACTGGAAATAGACAATATATGTTCCAAACTTGCAAGAGCAACCTTCGCGATCTTGAACCTGAAGAAGGAAATAGATATGAAAAATCTAATAACAGCTTACTACTCCTTAGCATACTCGGTAATGAGTTACAACATAGTCGTTTGGGGCCAATCAACGGATGTTTCTAGAGTCTTCACTATGCAAAAAAGAATAATAAGAATAATTTTCAACATGGGCTACAGAGATTCATGCAGAACAGTCCTGAAAAAAAACAAAATACTTTCCCTAACAAGCATCTACCTATTCAAAATATCATGTTATATGTACACAAATGAAAATAACTTCCTTAAGAACAGCAACGTGCATAATTATAAAACTAGAAATGCTGAAAAGCTACATCTCACTAAATGCAACCTCAGTAAATTAAAAAAATCACCAAACTATGCAGGTCCCAAAGTTTTCAATAAACTCCCGGAAAATATAAAGAGTTTAAAATCATATCAAGCATTCAGAAAAGCATTAAAAGAATACTTAGTAGAAAAATGTTTTATAATCTTGCAGAATTCATGCAATAAATTAGCTACTAAGGGTACTGTCATTTCCAACCTAGGATTAGATAACAAATAACAAATGATTGGCAGTTAATCAAGATACTTCACACCACTTATTCGATCCAAGTGTATATCCATAGCTTTAATCTACTATCTATCTTAACAAGTATATATGCAATATTATATGAAAAAGCAAACATACTCATTTATACATGAACGTGTCAGTTTGTATTAACTGTATTTGACGAAACCTACTTTAAGTGTTTTTTTGGTAAAATAAAGATTTATGTTCTATTTGTTTAATTCATCTCATACACTATTCTTTATTGAGTTTCCAACTATTTGAACAGAAAGTAAGTGCGAATACTTTTTTATTTTTACGGCAGGTGTCCACAAAAACAGTTAAGAAAACTTGCATGCATTTTCTAAAAAATTCATTGGAAATATATTTAATAAACGTCAGACTCGAAACTAATTTTCCATCAAATATGAATCTGGCCAATTTCATCAGTGGTACGATCGAAAATTTATGAGGCGATTAAAAAGAACATTAAAATTTTCAGCAATAACCGCTGCGGTTGCTGCTTCATAACGCTTATTGAATTTTTCATTATACAGGTTTATTTTCCACGTGTTATGAGTTGATACTTTGAATGTCCCAAAGCGAGAGTATATGGGTGTATAACTCCCAAATATGATCCTAAAAAAGTCAAATTATAGTATTATAATTCTCATCCGTGGAATCAGTAGCATTCCAATTGCTTGCTTTCTATAGTAGTAGGTATAATTGAAATACGTATTTGTCAATTAAATCACCACTTCCTTTTCAACATATCCATAGGTCATTTTTATTTTCCTCTGTAGTATTATTCAAACTAGACATCTCACACAACAGACTGTATGAATTTTTCATCCCTTATTTTTTACTTCGAATAGCCTGTTCAAAGGAAATGTAAATGTTAAGTAAAATTCATTGAATTTTACATTGAGATCTTTTTTCCGTAAATTCTGTGCCAGTTTTCATTGTTAATTACATTGATAATGGTATTTATATTGTGCTGTGGGAAATATTTTTTGAGGTGTTTGAGTCTATATCTGATGGAATATGGATATTGCTCAGTTGAAATGAATGGTCCGACATGTGATTGTGTTTCACTATAACACTGTCTGGTTTGAGATTTTTGACATCCACCAGGGTAGAGCTGGTAGAGGTGGCGCGAGTTGGTTCATTTATGACATTCTCCATATCAAATTCCCTGAATAGATTACTGAGGGACAACACTTCTTTGCTCATACCTGAGAAATCTAAGAAATTTAAAAATTGAGTGCATCAGATTAGCCATTTTTTTAAATAACTAGTCCTTTATGGGAGATCTGTATATTACTATTACATACAGTTTGGTTTTATTATAGTTATATCACTGTGTTTTCATTTCGATAAGTTATAATTGATTCTAGGTATTTTTAGGTTATTTTTAGCTCGCGTGTTTATATTCCTACGGAAGTGCATTATCAGCTTGTACCCCTCGAAGTGTAACATTGAGCAAGTAGCTTTGCTAACTTTATAGGGGTCAAAATAAGTGCACTTCTTTGCATCTCTAGAAGAATAGATAGATAGATAGATAGATAGTTTATTGACTATGTGACACATACAGAATATGGTTAGTAGCAGGTCAGTAGGACAAAATATTGTTTAAATAATTCAATATATAGAACATACAACAAATATGCAATAAAAATATGTATAAAAGTCATTCAAAATACAAAAATGGGAGAGCAAAAAAAATATGAATAAAAGTGTTTGAATAAAATGATGAAGTACATAATATGTCACAAAGTTAAATTTTGATTATATTCCATTACAGAATAGAAACAATGTTCAAGTAGTATTTTTTTACATTAGTTAAAAAAAACGTTTATGGATCTAATTTGGCAAAGTAGTTCATTACAAAGTTTCCTACTCAATGAATTTTCTTCTGATTTCACTAATAAATTACCTGACCATATTAAAAAAAGATGTTTGAGCAATTCATAACAGCTATGAAAAACCTGTTACTGAGATATGGTTTTTACACAATCGAGGGATACCTAACTACTGACTTTAGTTCATGATACCTTATTTTGACTACATAGCTGCATGATTCATCTCCTGAGAGCTTGTTTGTGTATACTAACAAAAAAATTATCTGGTTTATATAAAAGCACATGTTTATATAAAATCACATGTTTATAAAAATATTCTATTACTCTATGTAAACTGGTTTATGACCTGCTATTTCATGCTTGTGTTCCCGTTTTCACGAATGAATATGTCTTTACGTATTATTCATTGTCTTCGTAATTGTTTATGTAGACATTATTCTCTTATCTTTACATTTTCAACCGTACATTACCGTCATATCTACACCTTATTTAGCTGTTACTCATTTATTATATTTACTGAAAATTGTATATCATTTGGACCTGTCATAAATGTATTGCATACATAACATAATAAAATAAAAATCTATCTATCTATCCCACTTCAGCCAGTATTCTTATTGCTCGCTTTGCGATTTGAATTTTTTTACAGAATTAACAGAATCACCCCATAAAACCGTACCATAGCTGATCACCAGAGTGGCAAAGGCCGAAATATATGTTTTTCAACATATTTCGGTTCAAGCAATTGCTAAGTTGCCTGAGTAGAAATAAAATGCTGGGCAGCCTAGTACTTAGTATATCTACATGGTGTGTCCAATTCAAACAATCATCTAGAACAACCCCAAGCAATTTACAGTGATTACCTGCCGTGATTTGGTTATAACTGGAAATTATTAGATTTTCTGTTTTTCCCCTGTTCAATTGGAAATTATTTGCTGAAAACCAAGTTTTAGCTTCAGATATAATGGTTCCTGCGGGTTCTAGTAGAAGTGAGATATTGGTATTAGAACTGATGATCTGCAAAGAGTACCATTTGACACTTTGTTATCATATGATAACAAAGGTCATTATTGTATATGACTAGAAGCAGTGGCCCCAGAACCGATCCTTAGGGGACACGATGCTGAATGTTTTTCAGTTCAGATTTGGAGTTGTTTGAAAGGTGGATATATAGGTCTACCCTCTAAATAGGATTTAAATAACTTCAATGGTGTGCCTCTTATGCCATAGAATATTTCACTAGAAATCACACTGAGAAAACGCACCCCTTTTCAAATGTTCTCTCCTATTGCTACCAAATACCCTTCTGACAGACTTCAAGGGCAATTCCGAAACTGCCTCTATGTGACATGTATTCATCAACGAGCACATTCAACAATCATTCAACAAAACACCGAAACCCTGATACAAACCACCACAAGCGCGAATCGAGCACCACAGCATGATATTTCCCCGTTAAAACGAAACATAATAACAGAGTACCCACTCGATGTGGAAAGCTTTAGAATTGATACTGATTGATGATATCACTTGATGTTTTCAAGCCTCACAAATGTCTCGCGTATGCCTCATTTAACAGCGAATAAAATTAAGGGGTGCAGTTCGCCCCCATGTCAGGCAATCTCGATCCTCTCACAGGGCGAGGGAATGGAAACTCAATCGATAATGAGATATTGTAAATTCGAGATGGAAGTGTCAAGATAGGGGTGTTCCGGAGAGTTGGGCTTCAACGCAGCGGGTCGCACTAGTACAACAATATGTTATTTTTGGATTTCCTCCTATCTTTTATCGTAAAAGCTGAGAAGCTTCATAAGAGTTGAAAACTATTTTTTTGTTGTGAAAATTCTCAATAACAAAGAGGACCTATAATAATAATAATATAATAATTATTCAGGATAAATAAATACAGCTGAAAGGCTACATGTCAGCAGTGAATAAAGCACTGTAAGGGACAATTGCAAGCACTTGTTTCCCATAAAAAAGATAATGAAAAAAATACAGATAAATATGTAAAAAATACAGATAAATATAATACAGAAAAATATAAACAAAACAGATAAGAATGAATGAATACAAAAAAAGATGAATGATGAGATCCAGTTAAATACTAAAATATAAATACATGATATATAATAAAATACAGTAATAAAGATACAATAAAACACAAAGACCCATAGTTGAATACTATGAGATACAATACAATAAAATGAAATAAAAATACAATTTAATGTGCAAAGAACAGGGTACAGTTGTCTATTTTTTTTATCAACCATTATGGTAATAAAAAATGTTCTGGGAGTCTCTAGTAAGAAATTTTCAGATACATTTTAAATGTTTTTTGTTGGTAATAGGTTTTATGCTAAATTTATACATTTTAGGGCCAATATAGGAGTAGCTCCTTTGTGACATGATTATTTCAATGATGGGTGTATTTGGCGCCCTCAAGTCATATACTGATGAGATGGGTGAGGTGTTTTGAGGTCCACTGGAATGATATGTTATACACGTATTAGAAAAGAAAAGCTGACGAATATCCATAATCTGTGATGTACTGTACAGATCCTCAGTAGAATATCTACGTGGTTTTGACATAACTATTTTCAGGAATATTTTTTGTAGAATTTCTAGTAGGTTGATGTATGATCGCGCAGCTGTATCTGAGATGTCTCTCTACAAGGGCAAAATACAAGGTTTTCAAGTTTTCCGTTGGTAGGTACTCTTTCATGTGTTTGAGGGTAAATATTATATAGATATACCCTGGGTATTGTATTCCTTATACTGATTGGATACCATGTGTCTTACCATTTATGTTTATATTGATCCGTTGCATATTTGTCATGCCGGCAGCATTACAGCTGAAAGGCAGAAATTTAGTTTTTTTGAGATTCAAGGTAAGGAGTTTGTGATCAAATCAGTCTTTTATTACCTTGAGGTCTTTCTTTGCTTTTTTCCTTAGATTTGACCAAGTATCTGCTTCATATGAAACAGCAGTGTCGTCTGCAAAACCTATTATTTCTCCACTTGTTTTCAAGCTGAATAAGTCATCAAGGTATAGATTGGATAATGTTGGTCCCAAGACCGTTCATTGTGGTACTCCATATTCAGTGTCTAGTTTTTGACTTTTTCCATCCCCTTCTCTAACAACTTGCTTTCTTGTACTCAAATAGCTATCAAATAAATTAAGCACCATCCCTCTGATACCCGAGTTCTCTAACGCTTGACTTAATAAAGTGTGGCTCACAGTGACAAAAGTCTCACTCAGATCATTAAATAGGCACAGGCTAGGCCTACCTCTTTCTAGAGATATATGGATTTTTTTTGTTAGGTTGAGTATGGCATCCACAGTTGAGGATTTTTCCCTAAAACTGAATTGTTTATCAGACAACTAGTTAAATTTATTTATGAATGAAGTTATTCTGGTTTTTTTTAAGTTTTTCGAATATTTTTGCCAAGTGGCTGATGAGAGAAATGGGTCTATAGTTTCTTACGGATGTTCTGTCGCCATCTTTAAATAGATATTTTGAAGGCATCAGGCCAAATTCCCTTTTCAATGCTCTCATTTATTATGTATGCTAGTGGGGTAGAGATATGGTAAAAGCTCTGTTCGTATGTCATCAATTCCAGGCGATTTATTGTTTTTGAGCTCATTTATCAAATTGTATATCTCAATTGCGTTCCTAGGGGCTGGTAGCATAGTATTGGGCAGGATCTTTGGCGTGCTCTCGAAGTGAGGGTCTCTTTCAATTTTGTGAGCAAGTATTTTCCAAAACTCACAAAATTTCTATTGAAGTCGTCTGCTTTTTCCTCATCGTTTATTAGTAGAATTCCATTTTCATTCGCGATAGTGTCAATATTTTTTTTTTTGTTTCCTGCCACAGAGTTTTTGTACCATGTCCCACAAATATCTGCTGCTCATAAAGTTTTGCGTTTTTTTTCTGTTGGTGAGTCTATTTTTGTATAATTTGTATTCGTTTTTTAGGCTTTGGTTTTCAGGATGGATCTTTAGTTCCCCGTGCATTTCATTTTTCATTATCACCATACTATTTGTGAGCCACGGTGCAAAGGGCGTAGTCTGGCTTAACTTTTTTTCAGTGCCATTTTCGATTGCTAGTTTTATTTCATTAATGAAGGCATTCGTTGCGGCGTTTGGGTCTTTATGTGTATATACATGGTCCCATGAGGTTTTTTGTTTAATTTTGGTTAATTTGTCATAGTTGGTGTATTCTTTATACTTGTTTTTGTGTTGGTTTTTTACCTCTTCCAATATAATTTGTAGAATGACAGTATCATGGTCGGTGATTGCAGATTCAAGTGTCAGTGGGATAGCCAAATCAACTTTCTGATAGTTTTTTGGTTTGGAAAAGATATGATCTAAGTATGTTTCATGCCTTGTAGGATTGTTAATCATCGAAGTGTATCCGAATTCATTGAGTAGGTTTATGTATTCAATTGTATTTACACTGTTCTCTAAGATGTTAATGTTCATGTCCCCAATGAAAATGGTGTACTCATATGTTTTCATTTATCTTCCTCATTCATATTGCTTCTACCTTTCAGATACTTTATTTTATTTCATTCCACTGTGTAAATCTCACTATAACAGAATGATCCGAGATTCCACATCCAACTTATTCTAAATTTGTTTTCCATCCTCCTTCAATCTCTATTTGGTGTGACTGCAATCAACATATATTTGTCCAGCAAATTACAGATTACACATGACCACCAAGTTAATTTATTCCTGGAGCCATGGGATGAATGTATAATTTTCCTCCTGAGCCTTGTAAACAAACACAAATTAATGCGATTTTTTCGGTTATTTGTGACTGTAATCACGTTAAATACACCCGAGTGTGATTAATGTTGGGCTTTTCATTTTTGTTGTATACACATTCAAATAATTTCCAGTTATGTCCACACACAAATAATTTCCCGAGGGTTTGGCATCGTATTAGTATCAAATTTGGTTATTATCTATATATGAATCATTTTCGTCGCTCTCACGTTATAATTTCCATGTGGAAATGAGTCTGCTGTGCTGATATTGAACGCGAATTGGTATTCATTGATATATCCATAACATTATTTGTATACAGGGTAATTTCTCTACTCATGCTCGATACTCCAACTTATATTGAGGCAGATTTTTCAGAGCAAATTCAAATATGTTCGATATCTTTAGTGTATTTAATTTTCATTTATACAGGGTGTAAACAAACCTGTTGTGCCATCTCTCTTTACTCATGTGTATTTTTTTCATTTTACAACATTTATGTATGCATATGTACTTTGTGTGCTATTTTTCTTTATATTTCACTCACTGAGTCACATGGCCTGCTACAAATGCAATTTTACATAAAGTGGTTGAAAAAAAATCAGGTATGGATGGTAGCGTTCAAATCTACGTCTCTATCGGTTGAGAGAGTTCTTTAGAAATCCCGTTTGGGTGAATCCTCAATCTCTTGAGGTAGCTTGCTACTTCCTTTATTGATGACATCTATGGACTTGGAGCATGGGGGAGAAGTTCAACTTGCATTTACCGCTGTGATAAAAAGGTTGTCTACAAAGTGCGATAGTTCAAATTTTTTGGTCGCAAACGTCAAAACGGCATTTGTATTGTGATTCCACGGGTGAAAGCTTCCTATCAAAGAGAGACACAGTGTCGAAAGTGCGCAATATCCTCGCCTTGATCATGTTAAAATCTATACTAATTTGCATCAGTAACTCATAGTAATAGTCATTTCATCGATAAGATCAATAACAAATCCTACATCAGGAATTGAAATTTTCTGAACGCATTTTTAAAGAAATAATCGTTTTTCTCAAATGGTACCCACCGAGGGCCATCTTGCCATTACATAGAGAATTCAATTACCAATCCAACGATATACATTATGTACCATTTTCTTTTTGTTCCAAACTAAAAACGATCAATAATTGAATTTGTACAATATTTTATAGGATTCCTACAAATTCCAATGAGTTATCCGTTTAGGTTTGATGAAATGAAAGGAATGGAAAACAGTAGGTGATTAATGTCATGTCAAAAGTGAGATACCAATTTAACTTGTCATCTCTTTTCGTTTGTTATTTTTTTTTTAGGAAAATAATCGTTATTTTCGAAACGATTAAATCGATATGATATTGATATACGGAGAATGTAAAATGAACGTTGTCAATGCTAGTATGCTATACGCTGTTCGTTATCCGTTAAGACGAAACCCATCAGGACCTATTTCAGGAAATTGTAAATGATGCTAAGTAAAGAACCAGCTGATCAACACATCCACTTCATCGTCAGTGAAGAAGCGGAAACTAATGTTTTAGCACATGTCCAATTTTCCCCATCTGCCTCAGTGCGAGAATAGGCGTGACGAAAGATTTTGAAATACTCTTCCGTAATGTGGGTACACATTCACTATTTACGAAAAAACATTTATTTCGGTAATAAACTTAAGTTTAACGAAGTTTGAAGCCATTTTACTAATATTTATTCAATAGTGCACGAAAACAGCTCGCAGGTGTCATGGCGTCGGCTCTGACGTCACGCCTAGGTAAACATGTCATTGTGTCTATGCGTAGCGAAGAAAGTAAACAAAACATTGAATTAATTCGTGTGATAAAAATGAATTCCAAAGTTTATAAGTGGTGTGCAGTACCGCAGTGTAAAAACACATCAATAAGAACACCCAACAAAGTGTTTGTACATGTTCCAAACAAGAAAATAATAAGAGAAAAGTGGTTGAAGCTCGCAAGGCGAAACCCGAACGAAGTAGTCACGAATTCGCCACTTTATTTCTGTGAAGACCACTTTGATGTGAGTATGTTATCATATATTTATAATTGTCAAACTTAAAACGTTTGTTTGACGTGAAATAGTTGAAATATTGAGGCTATGGAATAACTAATTTATTGAGGTTATGTTTGTTTTGGTCTTGTTTATCATTCTTATTATCAATTTTTATCGGTTACTTTTCTTTTTGCAGTTGCCAAATGATATGGAAAATTATATGGAGTATCATGTGATGGGGTCAGTATCACAAGTACGTATGAAACCAGGATGTATGCCCCATAAATGTATATGCCAACCAGACAGGAAACCACGAACATCTGACACAACAGAGCGACCCTATATAGCTAAGAAACGAAAAATGATGATTCTTGAAGAGTGTAAAAAGGAATTGAAGAAAAATTTATAGTTACAGAACAATCATGTTTTGAAGAAATTGCATCCTCTAAAATAGCAACTTACAAGCTGTGAGGGAGCTAACCTCAAAAATAAACAATGACAAGTTTATTGTAAAAATAACCTATGAAAGTTAAATAAACTCGCATGAGTTCAAAACGAGTTTGATTATGTCTAAGTTGGTTGTATCTAGGGTAAAGATAAATAAAAAATTCACTTACAAGGGAGTTTTTACGTTTCTAAACTCAGAAGAGCAAAATTCTCGATTTGTTGCGAGGAAATCGCCCAACATCATAACATCAATCCTGGGCAAATTTGAGCTATTCGCCTTAACAAAGGTTGGTTCCATTGTTATAGTAGAGTTGAGATGATAAATCACACGTAAAATAATAGAAGATCAATACAAATGCGTAATCAGTAGTATTCACAACAACAAAACACAGAGAATGAGTGTATTGACTCGACATTGACTGACAGCGGAGTTTACCTAATCGTGACGTCATGCGCTGTGATTGGTGTTTCAGTCAAAATGGCCGATTGCAGTATTTTAATGTTTAATTTTATTGAAAATCTTAATAATCTGAATTTTTTAAATAAAACTAAAGCGGTGTTTTAAATTTTTTTAATATGAATTTTTCCCTAAAACCATTATTCGACGGGCCTTTGACGGGCCAAACATATCTACAATTCTCAGAGAAAGATATTCAAAATAATATCAACGATATACCTGAGAACATCAGGGAAAATATGTTTTTTCAGCAGGATGGTGCAGGACCACATAATGCTAATATTATTCGACAATATCTTAGTCATACCTATGGGCAGAGATGGATTGGAACAAATGGTCCAATCAGATGGCCAGCCAGATCGCCCGATGATTGATTTGTATTTATGGAGTCACATAAAATTCAAAGTATACTCGAGGAGACCCACTTCTTTGGGGGACTTGAGAGATAGAGTTAAGCGCGCATTTCAGGAAATTCCTGCTCACGAACTGATAAATGTGATGAGGTGTACAATAAATAGAACTAGTCTATGTGTCAGGGAAAACGGGCAACACTTCGAACATATCATTGGTCATTAATAAATAAAATAACTTTTAGATGGTTGTGCAACTCTTCCATTGAAAACAGGATTATGGTATTGTGAGTAATAATTTGTACGTCGAATGTTTCACTGTTTCAGTCGTTAGATTTATTCAAATAGTTTGATCATTACATATTCGATTATTTTTGGTAATTCATTGTTACCATTCTGAAGTAAAGTTTGAAAGAATGAATAAATGTGTTACCTACCAATTTTTTCAGAATGATTTCATTTTGTTAGATGGCTCTCTATGTTTTGAACAGAAAGAAAGTGGTACATAATGTATATCGTTGAATTGGTAATTAAATTCTCCATCGAATGGCAAGATGGCTCTCGGTAGGTACCATTTGAAAAAAACTATTTTTTCGTTAAAAATGCCATTTGAAAAATCGAAGTTGGTGGCTATTCTAGCGAAACCGGAAGTCGGCCATTCTGTTTCCATATGTCTGTCAATCCGAAATTGTGTCTCATATCCATGTATTAAATTTCATTCAAATCGGTTGATAAGTGAAGGAGATATAGGTATGGCCCTAGTCCCACTGTCACCCGGTATACCTACTTGGAAATATGAAAGTCAATTCATAATTTATTTACACATATTTGGGTAGAAAACCATAAATAAAAAATTGTGTATGTAGTTCCATGGTAACCGAATAAGCAAAAGGAACAAAGTAATTTTATTATATAAAAATTTTTTTTTCTGAAAAAGCATGAAATATATTTTTATTCATGTAATACACATTCAAAATTATTTTTTCAGACAAATTCTGGCAGAAAACGAGCAATATGAAAAATATGTGAAAATGTATGCATGTAGGAAAGAAAACAATATATTTTTTATATTTCTTCCATATTTATTAATATTCATTAATTATTTTTGTTTATTCGTGTGATTTACTTCTACATCAGATATGTTAGTTTTGATTAAATTTCATCAATTATTTGTGAAAATATTCATTCTCCTCTAATCCGACATAGTACTGATTTGTTGTCGCTGCTGCTTGGCTAATTACTCTCGCATGTATGCTGGAATAATCAATTCTTTTCACTTTCCTCACCTAACACACATGACCCGAACGCACCAATGCTGCTCCTTTTTTCACAGACTGATTCTCGAAAACGATAAGACTTTAAATGGGTAAAAACCCAATTGTAACCACTACTTGATCCATCACGAATATAAAAATCTTCTCAACTTGACAAATTACATGTAAATGGTACTAGGACAGGCGAATTACGTATTCGCAGTGCACGTGTTCAGTCGGTTGAATGCGGTTCACAGATTACTTGTCTCAATCTGCATTTTATTCATAACTAGGGCAGTTTCCGAAACCGGGTCTCAATTTGTACAAACAAATTCAAACTGTTGCACTTTAAAAACACTCTATTTATCACAGGGGCGAATACGGATAATTTGCGCTATCTGGAGTGAGTCGTTCGATTCCGCCACTGCGGCGCCACTCACAAAGGTGCTCCAAGTCTTCAGATCAGCAGCGATAACTTTAACAAAACAAGGTGCTTTCGCATGAAATCTTTCGAGGATCTCATTAATAGAGCTGTATTCCATATGTCCAAACTGACCAAAGAAGCCCTTTGTCATATCATTCATAATTAACATCTGTAGTAGTTGTGAAGTGGCCGAAAGTCGCTGTGGTAGAATTGTTGTCCATTGTAGGTGAGTAAGTTGTGAGGGGGCCAAGGGCTCTACCCTGGGGGACGTGAGCATTAATTGGGAAAAATATTAGTTGAGTAGTTTGGTATTTCACAAAAAACGTTCAGTTTTGTAGATAGGATTTGATTATAGACGTGAATTGAATGGAAGTATTTCAATAAATCGATCATTTTTCTTTGCCATTTTCTTAGTGTTGATTAGATGCTATTTGATATTAGTTAATTTTCCGTTGAAAAACAACTAATCAGAACAAGTCAAAACATCATTCAATTGTAAGAAATAGTTTGTGAACAATTTACAATGGGGTTTTTGATATTATTACTTGTACTTCATGAGATGGAGATGGATAAATACTTGAGACTGATACTATCGTCCTACAAGTTTGTTATATAGACGCCTCATATTCAATCTAGTTTTTCAGTGTAGCATAATATGTTCCAAGTGTATTTCGGATCAATCAATGTTACGTTGGTCGTTCTAGTTCAATTTGAATTCAAATAATATTCAGTAATTTTGATATTCAAATCATTCCCCGGATTAATTATCGAAACCGTATATCATTGAAAATAATTATCAGTGCCCTTTATAGTGCTTTTCGATATGGAAATGAATCCACATTTTCACTTGGACCACTATTAACTGCTTCCGACAAAATTTATGACTCGTTTATTTCATCAACCTTTACAATTAATTATAAATTATTCAATATACTTTTAATTATATATCCTATTGTTTTTTTTTTTACCAAATTCTCTTCTGTTCTTCCGATGTTTTTCCAAGAACCTCTCACGGCCAAATCTTCCGTGTATCCATAATCTTCTCGGTTTTCTCATGAATATTACAGGAAAACTTTTCGTGAAACCAAAACTTGAAAAATTCATTATTATTTTAATATAAATTAAGTTAATTTACTCGACATAGGCTGTGTGATATGTAAAAATATAGGATTGCTATATCGAAAAAATCATCGGTGCCTGATATATAAACTTTTTCATGAGCACCTTCGGAAAAAAAAAATTGTCGGAGAAATAGTATTTGATTTTATTCTCATGACAAATTTTATGGCGTTGTATTTTGTTCAATAAAACTGAATCCAACCTGAATGGAATGAGTCAGATCTTAACAAAGTAACATCGATATAAAAAAAATCATATACTTGCAAACTTTGGAAATATTATAAATTATTTTTAGAACTGTAACTTTCTACTTCAGATTTCCTTTTATTATTTTTTCTCAAGAGATGTTTTTATTCGGAGATCTAGAATACAACTGCTTTCCTCCAGGAAAATATGAGTATACTTCGTCTATAAAACTGCAAACAATCGCTGGATATATCTAGCCCTCACGAAATTCAATAGTCATGATTCTTTTCTACTGTTTGATAGATTTGGATACCGTTAGCTTTTATGCGATTCGAAATACGTTGATTTTTAGGAAGATGGCGTCAAAACTGAAACCCTCAGTCCCTCAAAATAAAAAGACCAACATAACATATGAAATCCCATACAACCACCCAAAATGCAACAAAGTATATATCGGACAAACATCCCAATATATGGAAAACCGCATAAAGTCTGTCCTGGTAAATGACAGTTTAATTTGATCTCAATCATTTGACGTTCCAAATTCCATCAAAACATATCTTCTCATGATTCCCGTAGTGATAGGCACGCAACTGGGGATATAAACTATGAGAATATGTTCATTTACACCGTCTCTATATGATTCGATATTCGATATGAACTCGATAATATGCAGCAATCAGCACATTCAAATAATTTTCCGAGTATTGAGAATCGAATTACTGCACAATTTGATTACAATCAGTATATGAGTGATTTTCGATGCTTTTTCATTAAAATTGTTGGAATGGAAATGATTATGGTTTTGTGCAGAATCAGTTCAATCCAACTCATATTGCCGTACCGGGGGTTTCGATTTTTTTTCAAAAATTGAACCACTACAAAAAGTTTTTCCAAGAGAAACGTTTTAGGCCAAGTGTCACAAATAGCTTCGTGTGTTTTTCATTTCGCTATCCTGACAGAAGATGAATGATTGGCTTATTTGTGTCCTGATTTGAAAGATCTAAAAGAACTGAAGATACAAGCTGTTGATTGAATTGGATATAATAAATGTAGGATTTAGGACATAGAGATATTTATTCACTGCAAATTATAGCTGCAGTAGTCACAATTGACGAAAGAGTGATATGATTTGTTTTGCTTGCATTGAGTATCAAACTTTGCTATAAACCAGTAGTCGACAACACCTCTAAAAACATTTTTTTCGTCCTTATGATTGATGTTATTATGGGGTCAAGTGGTATCGTCTGCAAACATGATACCTGTTGAGTTTGAGAAATAAGTCATCTACATATATAATGAATAGAAGTGGGCCCAGGACAAATCCCTGATGTGATGATCACAATCAACCAAGTTATTTTAACGTAACCATGTGTAATACCTTTGACTGAAGAATGCGACAATAAGAAGGGAGCGACTGTTTTATTTGGTCCGCTATTGAATTAGGAGGCAAGAATGCGAGATGAGTTCCGACAAAGACTTTGAAATCTCGTAAATTATTTGATATGATAATACCACCCATCAAAATATCTCATGAATATGTTATGTTGACAGCGATGACCTAAAAGTTAAAACAGACCGAACATAATAACGACAGGAAATTTATTTTTATGACCATTGAGCTCCATGCCGTGATAGATAATCAACGATTCTCCGACAGCCGGGATGAAACATTAACTCGTGAAGAATGTGATTGAAATGTACCGCAGTGGAAATTAATGTCCGAAGTTATGATTCATTACTGTGAGACCAACACCGCACCTATTCAATACCGAGAAGGGGTCATAGTGGGGAGATTCTATATAGGACCGAAGTCAACAGTCAACGGGAAGATGAGATCTGATCAGAGTCAGAAATAGTGTTCAGTTTCAGTAAAAGCATTCAGAGTATGAGGCGCATTAAAGTAGAATCAAATTCTATCTAGCGAAGATGCATAGCTATCTCCTGATACGAAATGAGTGTAGACTCCGTAAATTATTCATGAAGTAGCCAATTTATCAAAAGTATGCAGAAAATATTGGAAGTGTAAACAACAGAAATTATCTCAGTAATAACTCAACGAATCGAAGTCAAGCTAAATAATCATATTACGAACCAGTGCACGCGTAAAAATCGGTAATTCAAAATAAAATTCAGGTAACATTAAAACGTGGTGTGTTCTCCAGTCGAGGGTAAGAACCCAAAACTGTTTATATGGTAATAAGGGACTATTCCCTTATTGATTTCATAGTAGAGTCAACTATTGATTCGACAAAAGTAGTAATATTAGCAATCGCCAAAGTAACTGAAGAACAGTTTTTTTATTGGGCATTCTATATTTGTTTCACTTTCAAGTTATTATATATATATATATATATAAATATATATATATATATGTATATATTCAAATTCAATCTGACGTTCTATACATTTTCTCCGTAAATTATACCATGGGTTTAAGTTGTTGTTATTATTCTTTAGAAAAAAAATAAAAAAAATATATATATATATATATATATATATATATATCTGAGATTGGTAAATGTAGTGTCAAATAACGTCCCACGCTTCATTATATACTGATTGTGATATCTTCTCATGCCGCTCTGGGAGGTTGTCCAGTTATTGGTCAATAGACTAATAACGCCCAGAATAGTTAAAGTTTAACAAATAACGAGCAATCGTAAGTTTGGTTGGTCAGATGAGGGGTATTTACTCCTCCAACTGTCCAGAAGTCATAACACTGGGGTACACCAAGTTTTACAAATATTGTTGCCGTTCAGACTCACTAATTATTTTCTTACCCTCAAATATGAATCAAAAAAAGCTATTTGAATTCAGTTTTTGTAATAATAAGTCGTGGTTGACATACCGTGTGATTCCAATTCCATTGTATGTATGGGGATCCAGAAAACGATTAGAGATACTGGAGGGGTTGAATTGCGGTATTGTTCGCAATCTTGATGATAAAACACTTAAGTTATAATTCCTTTCTGATTTCAGGTTGCAAGATTAACTACATGGTGAATATCATAAGACATACAATTTGACACTGACAAATTAGTGTCTGGATTCTAATAAATTACATTCATAATCAAATAAAATATATCAAAACGAAGAAAGCTGAAAAAACTGTCTAGTTTTTCAAGTATGGGGTAATAGATAACAGAAGATATGTTTGTTTCTTCTTATCATGAATAAGCTACATCATGAATATGTTATTTCACGAGTAACTCAATTTCATGAGCAAAAATTTAAAAAATTCATGAGATATTGAAAAATACGAGCCATTTCGGGAAGGATTGAAAGATAAAATATTCGCTGTTTTTTCCTATACTAGATTGATTTCCTAAAACAAAAGAAGAACACGAAATATATTAATTACTTTCAGCAAACTTTTCATCACTTTTCCAAAGAATTCCAGATGGATACGAAAGATAAAAACAGTCAGGAAAATTTTTCTGAATTCATAAAGATGCTTATTCAGCTCCACGTTAAAATTTTATTCTTCGGTGTAGAAAAACTGTGAAACTGAAACTTTTATCGCTCAGAACCATTCGACTCATTCACTATTATAATTATGAATCTCATTCAAGTTAGGTATTCTCCGACTTGTTAACTCAGTTCCATCTCATTCAATGCGAAGTCTACGGAATAAATATGAGTTTGGAAAAGATGCAAAATTCATTTAGTGAACTAGATCGTATTCACAGAATTACTGAAGTTGGTTTTCACAAACATACAGTGTGTCTCTCTTTCCATTGATTAAGCCTCGCAACAGAGTCGTTAAACATCCGCACAGGCGATGCTATTTTTACATTTCTCAATAAACTCTACATGGAAAAGAATCATAGGAAAGCTTGTGCAGCAATATTTTGTGATTTGTCAAAAGCTTTTGAGTGCGTAAGTCATGGAATTTTGCTGCGTAAACTAAAACTTTACGGTATTAGGAACCAGAACCTCTAGTGAATTGAATCTTATCTATGCCATAAGACTCAAATTGCTAGAACACACAAATTATCCGACACTTGTGCCATTTGTTGTGGAGTTCCTCAAGGCTCTGTGCTGGATCAAATTTTGTTCCTGCTTCATTTCAGTGACTTGGCTACCATTACATCCGACAACTTATTCACCATTTTTTCAGATGATACTACCATTTCATGGAATGATGAAACTGTTGATAATCTATACTCGAAAATGGTACGAGATATATTGAAGATCAAAGAATAGTGTGATGCGAATTTACTATCCTTCAAGATAAAAAAACTAACTTTTTATCTTATCAGTGCGAAACTCCTCATATCCCTCTAGGGTATGAGTTGATAACTAATCCAAGCATGATTAAATTTCTCGGTGTCTGCATTGACAAAACATTTAAATTTTCAACATCATGTCAAGCAGTTGGTAAAAAACTAGCCTCCGATTGTCATGCAATGCGCATAGTAGCCAGGGAATTGGATGCAGCAACAGCTGAAGTGGTTTTCCATTGAGTCTCATATCCGATCCGGCATAGTATTCTGGGGAACTTGTAAGAAAGAAAACTTAAACTCAACCTTTGTCCTGCAAAAACGGGCTATCCGCTATCCGCAGGACCAAGAGTCACCAGAGTGCAGGTCACTGTTCAAGGACAATAACCTGTTAACTCTTCCATCTCTGTTCATTCTTGAAACAGCCTGTTTGCTGTTCAAAAACGAATCACTGTTTCGTGTCAATGAGGGAATCACCCAACAAAGAGACCATTTGAAACTCCCCATTCCCTCAACTAGTTTATTCAAAAACTCTTTAATTTATAATGCTGCAAAAATATACAATCATCTCCCATTAAATATAGGGAATATCGAAGAATATAATCTATTCAGAACTTCTGTTGAAGAAATACTCCCAGATTTAGTTATATATGAAATATACAGGAGTTCCTCCATACTAGCTTCATATAAATAGCACATTAGTATATTACATTATAGTGTATTTAATATTTTTTTTACTAATTCTACCTATTTATTCTACTCGTTCAACTATTAGTTTTACATTGTGACTGTTAGGTCTTTATTGGGACTTCAATCATTCAAATTGTCTTGATTCAATTTTTAATGTGCTTGTGCATGTGGAATATATTATTACAATAATTTTTTCTGTTCAAAACAATATACAGGGTGTTATGTAATAAGTTATTCATGAAGTGAGAATTTCATATAAGCATGGGTCCGCAAGGACTTCATTTTTTATATACAGGGTGTTAAACATTTATTTTTATTTTGGTTTTTTGTGAATAATTTTTAAAATAATGTCGATATTTGGATGAAAATTGGTATTTTGGGATTTTTTATATGAGAAACTCAAATTTGATCTTAGTTTGGCTTTTAATTGTAGGTGGCGCCGCCTACAGGTCTTTGTCTCTTTTGGGGAGTCACAACTTTGTCGTGCATGTATGTATCACATTTTCTAGAAGAAAAATCGATTCCCCTATCATTTTTACGTAAAAAAAGTATGCATTTCAAAAGTTGCTACAAGCAGCCGTTTTCGAGATATTTTGATTTGAAATAATCGATGTTTGTCAAAAAGTGAAACAATTTTGAAAACTTTTTTTTTTAGTCAACATGGAAACATTTCAAACGATAATTTTTAACAACAATGAACAACGGAGCACTAGATATAAATCTAAATCAAAATCACAATAAATGTTCAAAATGTCCACCTCTTGCCTGTATGCACGCATCCAATCTTCTTCTCGTCGATTTGCGCACTCTTTGGAAAATTCCTGGAGTATTTTGAATCGTTCTACAAGAGTTAATTATTCGATTACTCAATTCTTCTTCATTTTGGATAGGAGAATTAAGGATTTTAGATGTCCCCACAGGAAGAAATCCAAACTGTTAAGGTCTGGTGACCTAGGGGGGCATCATTGGGGCCCTCCCCGACTTATCTAACGGTTGCCGAAAGTTTGATCTAAAAATTCCCGCGCTTGGATGCTAAAATGTGCCGGGGTAGCGTCATGCATAAACCACATTTTATTTCGTACTCTAAACGGCACATCTTTCAGTAAAATAGGCAAATCTTCTTCAAGAAAATGACGATATCTATCTCCGTTTAATCTTCCCGGAATAAAGAATGAACCTATAAAATAATTTCCAAGGATTCCTATCCACACGTTAAGAGATCACTGTTCTTGAAAATGTGATTCCTGTATCGCAAAGAGGTTTTCCTCTGACCACAAATGATTGTTGTAAAAATTGCATTGCATTAGAGAATCCAACGACAGAAGTTGATACGTAACGGAAAGTCACGAGGGAGTAGTGGTAGGGATATAACAAATTATCAATAACAATTTTCCATACCACAACATAAGAAATGTTTAACGTCATCGCAATTTTTCTGTAGCTTGTTTCCGGGTGTTCTCCCACCAGATTAAGAACTGCTTTCTCGGTTTCTGGGATTCTTAACGACCAATGTGCACCCGAAAGATGACTAGCTTTCTCAAAACTTCATGTTTCCCTCAACTGAGCGTGAATTCTTGAAAACGTTTTTGAAGTAGGAGTTGTGCGGTTCGGATAACGCTAGTGATATGCATTTCCGTTAGCAAGTCCGTACGTAAAATGTGTGTCAGCATACTCCGCATTGGTGAAGTTTGCCATTTTTCAACAAATAATCACAATGATAATAAATAAAACTATTTAACTATGCGTCAAGATATTATTTTTGACAAACATTGGAATAAACTTATTAGCCTACTTGATACTTTTATTTTCAAAGAGTTCGCGAATCAATGAGAAGAAGATTGGATGCATCGATTAATTTAAATCAAAAGCATACCTTTTTCACATAAAAATTATAGTGGAATAGATTTTTTTCTAGCAAATGTGATACATACATGCACGACAAAGTTGTGACTCCCCAAAAGGGACAAAGGCCTGTAGGCGGCGCCCCATATAATTAAGGGCCAAACTAAGATCAAATTTAGATTTCTCATACCAAAGAATCCTCAAATACCAATTTTCGCCCAAAAACCGACATTATTTTAAAAACTACGAAAAACCAAAATAAAAATAAATTTTCAACACCTTGTATATCAAAAATGAGGGCCTTGCGGACCCATGCTTGTATGAACTTTTCACCTTTTAAATAACTGAAGAATCGTCTTATAAAATATCGGACACTTATTACATAACACCCTGTATATTATTACTTGCATATCATAGGTATCATTGACGCAACTCGACTTATTTGCAAGCGTTTCTCATATATACATCTGTAAGTTTTATCCACTTATTGTACATTTTTAGCTTTGTTAATGAAAATTTTGTTCTTCTGACGATAAAGTATATTTTGATTTGAATTGATTTGAAACATCCATAGGTATAGAGACGATCAATGAAGAAGTAGGAATGAAAAATATCGATATGAAACATACATCAATATTATATTGAAGATATTGAGATACGGTATTCATGAAAACAAATCAGTAGGCAGTGTAGACAAGATTTTCTTTTTGTGTTTTTTTTTGTTGAAATATTAAAAATGCGTATTTTAATATTTATTCGTAAAAACCACCGGAAGTGACGTATTTTCTAGATATACCCCACGGTCGCCATTTCACCATATATGGTGTTTTAACATTAAGAAGGAAATGGCGTCAGATGACAGATTAGAGTGTTGCCAATATCTGCAATCTTCTAGGGTTTTTCGGATGAAGGGTTGCTCCACTCTCAACAAAATAATTCTCTCGACACTTTTATCATAAATATTTACTTTTGCAATTGAACTATCCTAGAAACGGTTGCGGAACATTATAGTTTGTTATAATAATCAAAGTTCAATTTACTGGATCATTATTAATTAATTGAATGAAATGAATTTCTCATATAAATTCAACTTTTTCCAGCTTGTATCAAACTCAAATTCCACCTACATATTTTCCATGACGTGTTAATTTTTCAGTTGTCAAACACAATAACGCGAATATTCGCCCAAAAGATTTTTCCGCGTCAAATCAGCATCGCAAATCAGTATGCAAATTCTAACTCAGTGACATGCAGCATGGTAGAAAATAAAGGGGGAAGTCAGAGATAACTTGTCAGGATGTCAATCGAAATGGTAATGAATCAATTTTCCGCGCAGCATGAAAATTCGAAAACTTTGCAAAAAACGGGATTCAATGTGGATTTAATTGAGACGGATTGTCAGTCTGGACATAGTTATAGGATTCACAGTTATTCAAAGTATATAGGGTGTCCCAAAAATAACTGATCCTGAATCAAATTCCATCAAATAAATTCATACAAAATCCAATCATAATAAAAAGAGTGTTCAAAGATTTTCAATTAAATGTCTGAGAGAGTACACATTCTGGTTGATGAATTCATAAGGAATCATTGCCACGTAAATTCCTTGGGGCTTTGTTCGAGGTGGATAAATCAGCGATGGTCAACCGGATTAATCTCGTTTTGTTGGAAGAGAGTATTTTGACATGTAATTCGGGGGTATTTTTCTTAATAAAGACCTTGAATTTTGTTGTACATTTCATGATTCAATCAATAACGCCCCTTATAAAAAATAATCGAAAGTTTATAAGTTCATTGAAATATAGCCTCGTATTTTTATATGTATTGCAATTCTTGAATTAATTTAAATTCCTGGAGATATGAAAAAATTCAACTTTTTTCCAGAAAGTATCCATAATTTTTTTCGTTACTGAATATTCTACCTTGGAGTTTTCGAGGATCCTCAGGTATATATATATATATATATATATATATATATATATATATATATATATATATAACTTCAGCGGATTTTCTTGGGGTTTCTGGTTCGTGGGAATAAGAAAAATTCAGTGATTCATAATTGAATTTTTAATGAATTTTTAATACATTTCGTTTCGGGGCTCCAAAACTTCTTCAGTTACATTTGTTTTTTCTTTTCGAATTTGTGTTTTAGGTTTACATCTGAAAGGGAAACATGTGGAAGATTCACATCTAGAAATTTGGGGACAATTCTTTTGGTTCTGCATCGTAGTAGGAAAATTCTTCTGTTTGATTGGTTTATAAAATCTCAAAAAAATTTATAAACCAATCAAACAGAAGAATTTTCCTACTACGATGGAACAATTGTCCCCAAATTCTAGATTAATCTTCACAGTTCCTTCAGATGTAAACCTAAACACAAATTCGAAAAAAAAAACAAATGTAACTGAAGAAGTTTTGCCTGAAACGTATTAAATTCATTAAAAATCAATATGAATCACTGAATTTCTTATTCCCAGAACCAAAACAAAAAATCTGCTGAAGAATATAAAACGTAATGGTTCAAGAACCCACACAATCCAAATATATATATATATATATATAATATATATATATATATATATATATATATATATATATATATGGAAACGATTGTATACCGTGGAGATGAGGCTATTGTTATAGGAAAAGTATTGAAGGCCGGTGAAGTCAGGTATAAAATAAGTGAGCGGCGGCTGGCAGTCTTACGGCTCTGCTCCGAAACACGCGCTTTCCTCCTGTTTTGAGACCATCGTACTATTTTTTCTTCTCACGTAGTCGTGTGCTCGCAGTCAGCGTTGCACTATATGTTACAAATGTAAGATTTATGTTACAATCGGCATGTCATATTACGGTTTTACTGTAACTGATAAAATATGCCCAACATGTTACTTTTTCTATTGGACAAAAAACACATCGCTGAAGATAAAAATTTCTACTTGTTCAGTAATTTGACAGAGTTTTTGTTCACTTTTTCGTTTCTATCGCCTATTGAGAACTCAAATTTTACTTGACCAACATTATAAAATGTACACAAGTATGGTTTTATTTTTACCATTAGCGGGAGTAGGATCCATTTTCATTGGTCAATGATCGTTCGTCTCTCTCTTTAGGTGTGTAAAAATCATGAAAACGAGTGTTGTTCCAAAACTGCAACGAGAGGGAGCGTCTTAAGAAACTTTTGCTCTATGTTGAGTGATAAAGAATTTTGTAATTTGATTTGTCCGATCTCCATCTCTTTTCCCAACTTCTCCCTACTTCTTCTCGTTCCACTGCAAGGAAAATGAAAATCGCATGTTGAGAGATGATGGTGAGTAACTAAAGATTTTCCCGAAATTTTTGGCTACATTTGCCAAATCTTCTTCCTGTTAAACCTAAGAAACATGAATTTTCATGTAATTCGAGTTTTTTTTCTCATAATGGAATATAATTATATTGAGAATATACATAATAATGTTTGGGTAAATATAAAATGGGTGTAACCAAACAATTGGTTGAAAATTAAAAACTAAAGGTGTGATTTGTTGCCGTTTTGCTCATAGAAGAGGACGAATGCTTCTACTTCTATAAGGGATTTAGGTGATATCGGTGAAACTCTGGAGTAATTGTACTCGTGCCAAGTACCTGCATAAGGGTGCCGACAGTAATCCGTGTAGTATCCGCTATGTTCCACTATGGTTGGATACGGCATTCAAGTTGTAGCAACACGGAGCTTAAGTATCTGCTGCATAATTACTCATATCTAATCCTTCGAGAGGAAAGTTAATGGTGACATTCAATTTTCCCCTGAATCTCTCCATCGTCGAGCATCCTTTCAAGTGAATAACTAATAGTTTGGGAAATTTATGTAAAGGTAATGACTTGGTGCATTTTATCCTTTTCTCACATTCACAAGTTGGTTTCTGTTCGCCTTCCAAAGTTTCTTTCCTAGTAAACGGGTGTAAAATCAACTAGCTAGCCAGTTCTCTGTGGAATATGAAGTGAAAGGTTCCAGTCCCAGAAGGGGTCAAAAGAAACAGAACAACGGCTGCAGGAAGTACAGTTCAACGATGATTTCAGTTGATCAACAATTTTTGAGTTGTCCATTTCGATTACATCCGATACTGAGAAGAAATCCACCTAAAATCTGACATTTTCGAGTCAATAGAATGAGAACGTTTTGAGTCCACCTCAGCCATAATTTTGAATGATCAAATATCAAAGAAAGAAGTATTTCAACCAAGGCGAATTACATAGGAATACATACTTTATAGACATAAAAATTGCTAATTTTGATATTGTTGGAATGTACCAATTATATTATGTCTATAACTCCGAAATGGATATATATATATATATATATATAAAACAGAAAAAATTAAATGGACATAGCCCTCAGAGAGAAGTGTTAACCGTAGACACGTGTTTCGGGCTCTCGGCCCTCATCAGTACGGTGAAGAAGTGTCTACGGTTAACACTTCTCTCTGAGGGCTATGTCCATTTAATTTCTTCTGTTTTGTTTACCAGTCCCCTCGATATTATTTCCATTCATATACATATATATATATATATATATATATATATATATATATATATATATATATATATATATATATATATATATATATATATATAATATATATATATATATATATATATATATATATATATATATATATATATATATATATACAGTGCGACCCATTTAAAATGGAACCACCCCTGTGGGATACGCATTTTTCAATCAATCTCAATTTTTTTTTAATATCAAGCATTGAAAACTGTATCTTGACACGAATTTTCATAATTTCAGTGTTATTTTGAAGGCACACTATGGTTTTTTTTCTTTGTCAAAAACGGCAAAAGTTTATTAGGCAATTTTTGTTTTCAAGTTTGACAACACCACTGGATTCGTAGTCGTTATGAATAGAAACCATCAAAATTTCATAAAAATATATTGGTTAACAACGAAGTTACAACAACTTCAATTTTGGAAACAAAGTATTTGATTAAAATTTTTATTCAGATTATAGACATATTTAAAATCTGGCAACACCGTCGATACAAAGTAGAACACCGGAAAACTTGTACAGTGAAAATCCGAAGTCAATAGCTCATTCCGTTCTACAGTTATAACTCCTGAAAGTATGGTAATGTGAGCGATCTGTGGTGGAAGCGATTTTGTAATAAAAATCTGACTACGCCACTGGATTTGTAAATTATATTCCCTTAAAATCATGTATTTAAGTGTAGGTTATAAGTGTATTCGAAAAGAACAGAAAATTTGAAATTCATTTTCAAGTTATACAGTAGTACATTCTTCCATAGCCGATAAAAACGAAATGAACAGAAACAAGTTTTAAAGCATTTATTCAACAATAAAACGTAATTGAGCAAAAACTAAAATAAACATTACTGTGAAATTAAATATTTGAATTTTTGTGGCTTCTACCAAACCTCCATTTAGTTCAACACATTTATCGTATCTCTTCCGAATATTTTTTACACTATTTCTTATTTGTTGAGGTGTAATTTCGGCACAAATCCAGGAGCGTAGTCAGATTTTTATTACAATATCGCTTCAACCTCAAATCGCTCACATCACCATAATTTCAGGAGTTATAACTGTAGAACGGAATGAGATATTGACTTCGGATTTTCACTATACAAGTCCACTGGTGATCTACTTTGTATCGGCAGTGTTGCCAGATTTTTAATATGTTTATCTATAATCTAAATAAAAATTATAATCAAATACTCTGTTTCCAAAATTAAAGTTGTTGTAACTTCGTTGTTAACAAATATTTTTTTATGTTATTTTGATGGTTTTTATTTATTGCCATTACAAATCCAATGGTGTAGTCAAATTTGAAAACAAAAATTGCCCAATAAACTTTTGCCGTTTTTGACAAAGAAAAAAAAACATAGAGGGCTTTGGAAATTAAACTAAAGTTATGAAAATTTGTGTAAGAATACAGTTTTTGATGCCTGAAATTATAAAAAAAATCAGATAGATTGAAAAATGCGTATTCTACAGGGGTGGTTCCATTTTAAATGGGTCACACTGTATATATAAAATGCAGAAAATTATAGAAGTGACACCTATAATTTGTGGGGTGGAGCTTAGACTTAATGAAGTGGAATTCAATGACACGAAATTTCGTGCAACATCGATAGGTCACCAACAGATGTCAGTATAGGCCAATCCTCGACATCAATAGTCGTACTTCTAGTGCGTTCAGAGTAACGCAAAACAAATAACGGAAGAAAGAGTTATTTGTATCGATTCCAAAAATTACACAAATTATAGGTGTCACTTCTATAATTTTCTGCATTTCACATGTTTATCCTTGCTGGTAGGTATTAGCCCTCTGAGAGATTTGGTTCGAATTCAAAAAAGTCCACAAGCCGTCCTGATGATTGGGAAACCATGAAACAGCTCTAGGCGGATGGTGGCTTTTTTGGAATCGAAACAAATATCTCTTTCTTTCGTTATTTATTTTGCGTTACTCTGAAAGCACTAGAAGTACGACTTTTGGTGTCGTGGATTAGCCTATACTGACATTTGTTGGTGACCCATCAATTTTGCACAAAATATCGCGTTATTGAATTTCACTTCATTAGGTCTAAGCTTCACCCCACAAATTATAGGTGTCACTTCTATAATTTTGTGAATTTGACATATTTATCCTTGCCGGTAGGTATTAGCACTCTGAGAGATTCGATTTGAATTCAAAAAAAATCACAAGTCGTCCTGATGATTGAAAAACAATGAAACAGTTGTAGGCGGATGGTGGCTTTCTTGGAATCGAAACAAATCTCTCTTTCTTTCGTTATTTGTTTTGCGTTACTCTGAACGCACTAGGAATACGACTTTTGGTGTCGTGGATTGGCCTATACTGACATCTGTTGGTGACCCATCAATGTTGCACGAAATATCGTGTCATTGAATTTCACTTCATTAGGTCTAAGTCCCACCACACAAATTATAGGTGTCACTTCTATATTTTTGTGCATTTCACATGTTTATCCTTGCCGGTAGGTATTAGCACTTTGAGAGATTTGGTTCAAATTCAAAAAAGACCACAAGTCGTCCTGATGATTGAGAAACCATGAAACAATTGTAGGTGGATGGTGGCTTTCTTGGAATCGAAACAAATCTCTCTTTCTTTCGTTATTTGTTTTGCGTTACTCTGAACGCACTAGAAATAAGACTTTTGGTGTCGTGGATTGGCCTATACTGACATCTGTTGGTGACCTATCGATGTTGCACGAAATTTCGTGTCATTGAATTCCACTTCATTAGGTCTAAGTCCCACCACACAAATTATAGGAGTCACTTCTATATTTTTGTGCATTTCCTTGCCGGTAGGTATCAGCACTCTGAGAGTTTTGGTTCGAATTCACAAAAGTCCACAAGTCGTCCTGATGATTGAGAAACCATGAAACAGTTGTAGGGGATGGTGGCTTTCTTAGAATCGAAACAAATCTCTTCTTCTTTCGTTATTTGTTATATTATATATAATATAAATAAGACTTTATTTATTTCTGGAAAAATCTTGTTAAATACTACTGTCAAATTTCGTGTCATTGATTCCATTTCTGTATCTCCACACAAATTATAGGAGTCACTTCTATATTTTTGTGCATTTCCTTGCCGGTAGGTATCAGCACTCTGAGAGTTTTGGTTCGAATTCACAAAAGTCCACAAGTCGTCCTGATGATTGAGAAACCATGAAACAGTTGTAGGCGGATGGTGGCTTTCTTAGAATCGAAACAAATCTCTTTCTTCCTTTCGTTTTATATATATATATATATATATATATATATATATCTCGAAAAAAATTTAGTTAAAATTACTACTACAATTTTTGTTTTGATCATTTTTCTGTATCTCCATTATTTTTGCAGTTACAGGTGAAAATAACAAAAATCTATCAACTATCGATAGCAAGGAAAAAAATGCACACAAACAAAGAATGAGAGAGACAATGCACTGGTCAACCAATAAACCATCCCTACCGTTCTTTATACTTAATATACTATTATACTTACTCCATTCTTTCAGGAATTGAAATCATTCCTGCAATTACAAGATTCATTTCACTTAATATTCCATGGTTTTTCACTTTTGTGTATTTCAACTTCATCGATTTTGACCACTTTTTGTACAGAATTTCAGAGAAATGGACTTTCGAAAATCCATAAACGGCAGTTTCAAGAGCGTCACATTCAGTAGATTGTACATGGCTATAAACTATTATTTTTCCACCAAAACAGTGACTACACAAGGACTTTACTTTTGATTCATACTTTATCCACTTATTTCATTCAATTCTAAAAGTCGGAAGTCAAATGTTGATAGTCACAATAATTGCGTTGTGTTGACTATATTGTTGTTGTAGGATAATTCATTTCGTCCTTTAGTTGACACATGCCATGTTGCTTACTTATTCGGACACGAATAAGAATAACTTATATTTCAATTTATAAGTCCTATAGATGTTTTGAAGCTTATAATCCAAAAATTATCAGTATGCTTTTTGGGTATGTTGTTCCACTTTTGAGCCAACTGAAAAAAACTATTAATAACCTACGTAGAAGATGGGGGCACAGCCTAACCTCATAGACTATTATTGTTTTTCAAATCTATTTATTTATACTTATGTACGGGCTACCTCATTTTTACATTAGATTCACTTATTAATATAATTCAACAGATTAAACGTATTAAATTTAGAGTAAGGAGAAAAATGGAATATTAAAATAAGATAGTAACATGGTAGTATAGAAATAGTTAAATAAAGCATATAAAATACATATATGATAAGATCAGTACATGAAATAAAATATATGACTGTAACATTAGTAGTTCATATTGTTCTCTTGAGATCGTTTGAGATCGTTTTTGAATTTGTGTTTGGATACATTGAAAATATCTAGCCCAAGACTACAATGATCATTACCTAGTCTCATTAATCGTGTTAATGAGTTGTTAAGACCATAGTTTGTGTTATGAAAAGGTAGTTTGGATAGATCAGTATCACGAGTTGTTCTAGATGGTATTCTGAAGTTCAATAATTCCAATAATTCAGGGCATGAGATTTCATTATTGAGTAAGTAAGTAGATCACTTCTTATTATTCGGTTGTAAGGAGTTGGAATATTCAGGAATGTTAGAATAGTCTCATAGTTATAGTTCCCTATTCGAAGATTCAGTCTGTAGGCCACATGTCTCAGACATTTTTTCTGAACCCATTCAATGGAATTTTTATGTACTTGATAGTGGGGAGACCATACTGTAGCTGCATACTGAAGTACTGAACACACTAATGTTATAAAGAATCTTCAAAGCATTAATTGTTATGTCGCTTGAGTTGCGTAAAATGAGGCCCAGAATTTGGTTGGCTTTGCTTATGTGTGGAATATATGTTAATTGGGAATCAAACTGAACTCCTCAGTCCTTTATTTTGTCAACTCGTTTCATGGTTGATCCATTCATTTCATATTGATAATTCAAGGGGGCTTGTGATTTTTTGAACGATATAATGAGGAATTTTTCAAAATTTAGGGCTGGGACATTTGTGAAGACCATTCATGTACTTTATTTATATCATGTTGGAGTTTTGAGTAGTCGAACGTAGTATGTATAGGAATGTAGATTTTTACGTCATCAGCGAATATTAAACAATTACAGTAATCAAAGTGAGATGATAGGTCATTTATATACAAATTGAACACTAATGGTCCCAGATGAGACCCCTGCGGAACTCCTGACGTAACTTGTACTGGATTGGAGAGATGGTTGTTGATTTTGACCAACTGAGTTTTTCTAGTAAGGCTACTATTCAGCCAAGATAATAACCATGGTGGAAATTCAAGTATTTCCAATTTACGAATAGAAAACTCGTAATTACCAGCCTTTAGGGCACTCAGAATTTCATTCTGATACAATAACATTAGTCACAGTTGACTTTCCTGTTGTGAACCCATGCTGTTCATTCGCAATCAAGTACTTGCAATGCCATGTTGGAAATCTAGAGATAAAAAGCTCAAATAATTTTGGAATTGCAGACAGTTTTGTTATTGGACGATAGTTAGTAATACTTGCCTTGTCTCCGTTTTTGAAAACTGGTGAAATGTAGCTGTCTTTCCATCGGTTTGGGAAAACACCACTACTTTATGATTGGTTGAATATCATAGTCAATGGTTTAGTTAGAGTATAAATGCATGTTTCGATAAGGAAGGCATGGATTCCATCTGGACCGCAACAAATTTTGTCTTCAAAATTGGAAATTTCAGTCAATACAAGTGTTAAAGTTAAGTTTGGAATATTTACGGATCCATTACTGACATTATATATTTGGTGATTCAAGTAAGTATCAGAGTAGACAGTTGAAAAGTGAGAAGCAAAGAGATTTACAATGTCACTGTCACTGTCGCTATCAATTCCTTGTAAATACTTTTTATTGGGGATGCCGTGATCCTTTCTTATGGAATTTATATGATTCCAGAATTGTTTGGGCTCACTTAGAATGGAGTTATTGACATTCAACATGTATGCTTCATAATATTGTTTAGTTGATAATTCACACTGAGATCTCAGATGAGAAAATAACAAGTAATCGTCATTTGAGTGAGTGGATTTGTACCATAGAGAAACTAAAAATAAAGGGAGTTGTCAAACCTGCAGAAAAAGTTGGCACCATGTTTAGACAGTGGCGACATATCTCGCAACTGGCCGAACTAAGTTAGTACAGGCGGGTTTTTTAAATGTATTACTTTTATATGGTTGATATGGTATATATTTCATATGTGATCGATTTGCCATTCCTGTATTTCATATGAATGGTTGTATTATATGAAATACAGGGATGGCAAATCGATCACTAATAAAATATATACAGTAATCGATTCGTAGACTGTTAGTTCGTGGTTGAAATAAAGCTTCAAAATAAATCTTTGTTTCATGATATCAAGAACAAAATAAGTTTAACACCATAAAAAAACATTTTATTTTATCTAGGACAAGGTACAACTACAGACAAAACAATAATAAAACTCTGAAAAACAGCAAAATTAAAAATATTCTTCAGTCTTATCATGAAATCAACCAAAATGAAAACAAATTACATTTACAACATACCTTCAATAATTTTGTTAATTTATTAGCACAAAGGAGAACGAGTAGGTATAACAAATACTCCAGTTTGATGATAATCATTAAGTAGACCATGTACTTCGTACTTCCTCAAATGGTGATAGGAAATGGAAACTTTTGGATGGAAATAAGTACCAATTTGAGAATAAAATTCTGCAACTGATGGATGGAAATAAGTATCAGTTTGTGAAAAGCAGCTTCTATTTTACCTTGTAAAAGACTATTTCCAGGAATTTCAGCGTCAACTCGAATAACGAAACATTCTATTTTCGATGTTGGATTCCGAATTCAAGTCCATAGTATAATTTCTATCATTAATTTTTCGATGACAATAACAGTAGAATTATTCTGAAATTATTACGTAGTTTGTCATTTTCTGACAAACGTCGACATTGGAAAATGATCATGTCATCATTCGTCTGTTGATTGCGGGCAGCGCCTCCATGCGCGACTGGCCGTACCAAAAACTTGGTGGTCAAGATCGCCAATGTATCAAACAGTCTCTTCATTTTTAATTTGCCTATGATTTGTACATAACATGAGCTTGTTTTTTTTTTAATGATAACTTGCTCCAGTTCTGCAGAATACCATTCAGAAAAATTACTCGAAAATGTGTTGCAAGCCAGTGATCTGTGGAACATTCCCCAGCGATATTTTGTCTCGTATTTTACGAATTCTTTTGGAAGCTATTGATGGCCCTAAGGAGATCTGCTTGTTTTTCAATCATATTCCATTCTGTTCGTTCCTTCCTTCTTGATCTGCAATATAAGTTTTTTATATTTACCTGTGAAGAAGCAAGCAACTTGGCATCTTTCAACGAAACGACGTGTCTAACTGTGCCACAACGGGGATGAAGGCAAAAAACGCAACCATTGGATCTTCAAATGTATGGTAGCATTCAACTTTTTTGGTTGAATATTTCAAGTATATTTACGCTCAAAATAACGATATTCCAGTGGTAAGTAACATTTAGTACTTTAAAAAAATGTTATACCGTAATATTCAAACATCATCATCTTAATACCAAATTCGATAAGTATTCATGGAGGTAGCATGAAAAAATGAATAGAATAAATGTGGATCTAGTTAATGAGATAATTGTCAGTTCGATTTCGACAAGTTCCCTGTGATCGGTTCAGAAGTTCAGGAGCTATCACAATACGCACATCGAATATATCACTTGATTTGGTTCAAAAAGCAGAACTCTATCACGAAAATATTTGCTAGTTTCACCACCAGCGACACATATTCCAAATGTCTTATAAACTTCTAAAAAACAGCTTCATTGGTGTAATTTGGTCCGTCATCGACCTCTTCTTACCTGAGCAAAATTCGAAAATCCTCCTTGTTCAAATAAGATCCTCAAAACTGCACGCCACTCAACACAAATACACACCAAAGCAACCCACCAGAAGACAATCGCCGCGATCTTTCGAGACGTCAAACGATCAACACTCGGCGTCGCGATGCTGAACCAGACTGACGGGACGACTGGATCCTCCGGTCGGAGAAGCGCCGATTCTTCGAGTTGCGTCTGATAGAAAGCGCACGAGAGTCTGTAGATAGAGGATTCTGTTTCGGTGGCTGCGGATGCAACGTCGGATGATATCGGTCGAGATGAATGAGTTATGGTTGCATTGAAATGGATAATGAAGTGAGGGGTGGTTGTCAATTTAGTTTCAGCTCTTCGGGAGACTTTTGGGAAAGATACAGCTTTCCGATAATTTGACATTTGATGGTATTAGAGTCTAGATAATTTTCCATCAATGTCGAACAGTATCTCCTCTAGAGTATGCTCACGACGTTCTACAAAACAAATCATTTTCCAATGGGATTTGCACGTGTATGAAACGTATACGTAAACGTATACAGGGTGAATCAAAAGTACTTTGACAAACTTCAGGAGGTGGTTCCTCACAATATTCTGATATGAATTGTCCCAAATAAATATATGTCCGGAAACGCTTCGTTTCCAAGATGCAGGGTGTTGAAATTTTATTTTTATTTTCGTTTTTTTAAATAACTTTCGAAACATTGACCTTATTAAACAAAAATTGGTATTGAGAGGTTTTTTGAGGTTTCGAATTCGAACCTGATGTTATTATTGCTCTTACTCGTAGGGGGCGCCACCTACACGTCTTTTTCTTTTTTGAAGATTCATAACTATTTTGAGCGTATTTCTAGCACATGTTTTCCTTTATCATATCTACGTGAAAAAGCTACTCTTGTTACAAGTCGCTATAAGCAACTGTTTTCTAGATATTTGGACTTGAAAATTTCAAGTCGTTTATTTGATAATCGATGCGTGTTGAAGTTATTACCATTATTTTGCAATTTTCACAAGAATGCTTAGGAAATGAAGTTGACGTTTAAGTGAGCAGTTTTGGTTTTTTGTAGGGGGCACCCCCCAATCTATTCATTTTTACTCGTTTGAAATAGTTATTTTTGTGTCAATTGTGCAAAATCTGTATTTGTTTTAATAAAATCTGCAAGAAATATCAACATTTTATTTCAAGAAATTTTGAATATGTAGAATGAAATCAAATTAAGGAAACCAAATAAATTGTTCAAAGTTACCACCTTCAGCGAAGATACAGGCATTCAGTTTTCTAGTCATTGAATCTCGTACCCGCTCAAAAATTATTGGTGTGTTTCTTATTGTTTCACAGGCGTCTACTATTCGGTTTCTTAGATCTTTCCCGTTCGCCACTGGAGTTTTATAAACTAGTGACCTCAAATGTCCCCAAAAATAAAAATCTAGCTGGTCTGGGGACCTTGGTGCCCACGCCTGGTTAGGTTATTCTACACCCCTACCGATCCATCGATTTGGATAGACAGTGTTAAGGAATTCCCTGGCTACAACGCTAAAATGGGCCGGAGCCCCATCATGCATAAACCACATGCGGATACAAATTTCTAATGGTACATTCTGAAGTCGTCCCGGCAATTCATTTTCGAAAAAGTCTCCGTGAGTTGCGCCATTCAGTCGGAACGGAAGACAGAAAGGACCTATCAAGTAATTATCAATTATTGCCGCCCATACATTTACAGAAAATTGATACTGATAATGTCTTTCACTAACTGCGTGCGGATTTTCCAGAGCCCAAACATGGTTGTTATGAAAGTTTGTGATAGCATTTCGGGAGATGTTTGCCTCGTCCGTGAAGAGTACATATCTTAAAAATTGAGGATTTCCAGCCAATTTCCCCAAAGACCACTGACACATAGTAATGTGTTGGAGAAAGTCTCGTGGCAAAAGAGCTTGTACCCTTTGAATATGGTATGGATAAAATTGTTGATCGTGGATACTTCTCCAAACTGTGAACTGAGTAGAATTGAGAGCTTCAGCAATTATTCTTGTACTTGTTTCTGGATTCTCCTCGAGAGCGTTCAAAACAGCTTCTTCCAATTCTGGGGTTCGGACTGCTCGTGGTCTTCCAATATCAATCAATCAATCAATCAATCAATCAATTTATTCATCATAAAATATACATATAAATTCAATCACAAGGACCAAAGACAGATGCATGTTTATAACAAGTCACAAATAAACATCAAAACAAAATAAATTAAACATCAAAACAAAATAAATTAAACATCAAAACAAAATAAAATAAAATACATACCATTAGATTAAAATATATGATAAAAAATTGAGAAATTCATCTTTGCAGGAACATACTTTTCGGACAATATATCATAAAAAGGTAGAAGACGTGAATGCACAAGAGACAACAAGAGAGACAATCGTATATATAAGTATGCTATATTGAATACAAATAAAATCAATTGCATATATCGCGAACATAACACAAATTATACTAAGTACTCATCTATAGTGTAGCAGGCCTTCTGAACTAGCTGCTGTTTCAGTCTTGTTTTGAATATATTTAAATTGAGGGAACTTTTAATATGCTCATCAAGAGAGTTGTATAATTTACAGCCAGTAAAAAAAAAACTTTTTTGGTACAGCGTAGTCCGGTGATTCTCAGGTTGTAGTTGGCCTTTGAAACGTGTATTATGGTCATGCTTCTCAGTAGTATTCAAAAACGCGTTTTTATTTTTATAGACGTATGTACAAACTTCCAGTATATATAAGCTTACAACAGTTAGGATTTTGAATTTTCTAAAATAATCTCTGCAGCTCGTTCTAGTATCGATACTAGCAAGAATTCTAATCGCATATTTCTGAAGTACCAATACTCTATTCACATGTGCACAATTTCCCCAAATCAAAACTCCATACTTTATATGGGAATGAAAATTTGCATAGTACAATGACAGTAGTGTGTACTCACTACAGTGGTTCTTCATAAATTTCAGACTATAACAGCTACTCTGTAATTTTTTACACAAACAATCAATATGACAATTCCAGTGAAGTTTCCTATCATAGGTAACCCCCAATAGTTTCACTGATTTACTACTTACTATTTCATCATTGGAACCTTCAAAAAGTTTGATTTCATCAGTCCTGCCATTACCAAAAAGAACAGTTATTGTTTTACGATGATTCAGTTGTAGGTTATTATTGTTGGACCATTTTACAATATTGGCAAATAGCGCTTCAGCAGTAGTTTTCAGCTTATTGAGATCCTTGTCAACAACCAAAAATTCGTGTCATCTGCATAGCAGATAACATGAACATTCTGAACCCTTTGAATATAGAAATGAATCGTTAGCAAAAATGTTGAAAAGTAGAGGACCTAAGACAGAACCTTGCGGCACACCTTGCTCTACATCCATTTCCTCAGAGAAAATGTTATTGACTCTTATCATTTGTTTTCTATTACTGAGGTATGACTCGATTAAAGTTAAAGGCAAACCTCTTATTCCATATCTCTCTAATTTGGCAGTGATTAATCGATGATCCACTAGGTCGAAAGCTTTCGAGAAATCAATGAAAATACCCAAAGCAAACATTTTTTTGTCAATACTTGAAATGATCCGACCGCTGAACTCAGATAGTGCTGTCTCTGTACTTTTGTTACTGCAGAAACCATGTTGGTCGGACGATAAGAGTTTGTACTTAAGTAAGTAATTGGTTAACCGATCCCTAATTGCCATCTCAAATAATATCAGCTGCCCTCTTAAAGCTACCTGTTTCTGCCAAACGACGGTGGAGACTGGTAAATGTTGGAGCTGAAGGCAGTACTCGATTAGGAAATCGCTCCTGGTAAATACGTCTTGCTTCGCGCGCATTGCCATTCCGCAAGGCCATAAACGAAATGCATATCGGCTACATGAGCATTATTGTTTAAATAATCCATTTTTTCAAAATTAGTGTTTTGAAACTTACAGAAACTTCCATCTTAGGTCCACTGATTTTTTTATTATTTATAAACGATCTGCCACTTCATATAAGCACACAATGTATAGTTCTCTATGCTGATGATTCAACTTTGGCTGCTGATGCTGACAGTCCCGAAGAACTCCAAGGTAAATTTATTTATTTATTTATTCATTATTCGGGTTTTCAACAGGTTGAGTTAACAACTCAGTAACAGATAACCGCACAATACATTAAACACAGATCATGTAATTTCGGTACAATTCAAAAATAATTAAATTAGGTATATGTGACCTGAAAACAATCATTATTGCTAAAATAGATACACCATTCTGACTTTGCTATAGAATAATTGAGTTTAATATAATTCTACTTAATTAGGAAACAGAAAAACAATGATTGAACCACCCTTATACATGTCACCAAAAAATAGAATAAGCAGCATGTCTAGCTACTAGGAGTGAACGATTGAATATATTGTCAAAGGAATTCACAACCTGGTGTGAAAAAAATTATTTAATTGTGAACTCAGACAAAATGGTGTATATGCAGTCCTATCGCAGATAAAAAATTCTCACAAATTTTCAAGTAAGAGTGATGTATGATGTAATTGATCTCTCTGAAAATACTTAATTTCTCGGAACTTTCGTAGATAGTGATATGAGATGGTAAGCAAATATAAATGCTGTTTGTGAAAAGTTAAATGTGGTTTTTATGTCATTCTACAACTGAAAAATATTTTTGATATAACTCAACTGATCAATATTTATTATGCCATAATCTACTCCCACATCTCCTGTGATATCAACATCTGATATCTGGGGCAGCTCCAGCAACTCCAACAGAATATTTATTCTACAGAAAAGAGTCATCAGACTCATTTTCAATCTAAAGAATAGAAATTCCTGTGGAGAATATTTTAAAAGATTCAATATCTTTACATACCCATGTATACAGTGCTTCTCAAAAGTCCGCTCCCCTCTCTCATTTTTGAAACGATTATACATAAACAAGTGAAATTTGGAAAATGAATATTAAAGGTTGTAAACTTCCCTACTAGTGATGATAGATGACGAAATCGTCAAAGATGACGTCACAAGGCCATTGTGACCAATAATTTTAAATGGAACCCTACGGCAAGCGACACCTCTTTTGAAAGGTATCGAAAAAACCTATTCAATGATACTAATTTTGTTTGTGTTTATGGCAGTTTTAATGGCTCATTAGTAAACATTAAAATTTAAATTCCATTCAGTATGATATTAATTACAGATTTAAGAATCAGTATCTTCTCTTAAAAATTGCTCGAAGTGACCTCCATTTACTTCCTGACAGTGAAATATCCTATTTTTAAACTCTTCTCGTACTTTTGCAAATGTGTCTGCGGAAACAGCCTCACATTCTGCAAGAATACGTTGTTTTTTAACGTCAATATTGTCAGGTTCAGTGGCGTAAACCTTCGATTTAAGGTACCCCCCACAGACAAAAATCCAAAGGTGTGAGGTCCGGTGATCGAGCTGGCCATTCCGTTGAACCTCGTCGTCCAATCCATCTACCACGGTACTCCTCATCCAAATTCCGTCTTACTGCACCGTAATAGTGTGGAGGAGCACCATCTCGTTGGAATGTCATTTCCAAATTGCCAAATTCATCTGGATTATCTTCAAAAATTTCAAGGATTAACGGTTTTATTGCGTTTTGCAACAGCTCCAGACAAACCTCACCAGTTAAATTAGTATTTGAGAAAAGAGGCCCAATGATGTGGTTTCCCAGGATACCTGCCCAAACATTCACCTTCTGGGGAAATTGGGTAAGTGTTTCACGAAACAGGTGAGGATTTGCGTCACTCCAATACCTCACATTCTGTGTATTTACATTTCCATTCAGATAGAAAGTACTTTCGTCAGTAAAACAAATTGTTTTGGCATAGTCTGGCTGTTGGTTAATTTTAGTTTCCATATTTTCACAAAATTCTAGTCTTCGGTCTGGGTCGTCGTCTGAAAGTTGATGAACCATTTTTAATTTGTATGGATGAAATTTGTTTTTTCTTCAACACCCTGTGTACTGTACTCCGACTGACTTCACAGGTAGATGCAACGTGAGTTGTTGAAGATGTAGGATTAACTATTACTTCTGCCAGTATATCATTTTTTTTCTCATCAGAAATTTGTGGTCTGCCAGATCGTTTCGCATCATTGATACTACCCGTTGTTTCAAACTTACGAAGAAGCTCCCTCAAATAAGTCTTCAAAACGGGGCGATCGGGAAACCTCTCATTAAAAATGTGTTCTGCTGCATGAATATTTTGTCCAGTTTCACCAAGAATTAGGATCGCTGCTACTTTATCACCTAAAGCACGTATCTTAAATCTGTAATCAATATCATACTGAATGGAATTTAAATTTTAATGTTTACTAATGAACCATTAACCCTGCCATAAACACAAACAAAATTAGTATCATTGACTAGGTTTTTTCGATACCTTTTAAAAGAGGTGTCGCTTGCCGTAGGGTTCCATTAAAAATTATTGGTCACAATGGCCTTGTGACGTCATTTTTGACGATTTCGTCATCTATCATCACTAGTAGGGAAGTTTACGACCTTCAATATTCAGTTTCCAAATTTCACTTGTTTATGTATAATCGTTCCAAAAATAAAAGGGGGGGAGGGGACTTTTGAGAAGCACTGTATATATTTTTAAAAGTATAATGTTATTTCTGAAACAGAAACATATATACGACACTGTTTCCCAACATCATAACTATTCCACGAGAGACGGAGATCTCATCAGGATCCCGACTCATAGCACAACAGTCCCGCATATACAGGAATTACATTTTTCAACCATCTTTCGACTGATCTAAGGAAAATTCAAAACAAAAATATGTTCAAATCAAAATTAAAGAAATATCTGCAAGAAAACTGTTTATATAGCATTTCTGAATTTTTAAATTCGAGATCAAATGTAAGTTATATTTGTGTATATGTGATATTTATATTTTGTATTTTGGTATTTTGATTATTTGTCTACATTTTTGTGTTCTTGACGTATCCTATATCATGTATTTAATCTTGAAGAATTCAAAAATTATTATTATTATTATTATTATTATCAAATCAAAAGACTTGTCTACTCAATAAGACCATGATAGCAATCAACACCTAACTTGTTTCTTACTTTTGAGATTATTTTATTTTTTCCATGGTCGGGTTACAGATTTTTAAACTTTTCATTTTCTATTCAATAGAGTGTACCTCGATGTTTGTCCTATTTGAATTTCAATCCGCCCCTAAGGGTAGAAAATCAGGGAATTATTGTTAATACAATACAATACAATAGTCAAAACAAGGTTGATATCCTTCCTGGAAACAAACTCCTTGCTGTGTCCTGAGCAATTTGGCTTTAGAAAAAATAAATCAACTACGAGAGCTATTCTGAGCGTAGTTGATGTAGTTGATGGACTCGAGAAGGGGAAGCATTCTTTTTTAAAGCTTTGTGATCTGACTAAAGCTTTTGGTTGTGTATCCCATGATATATTACTTGAGAAAAATTTCTGTTATGGCATTCGTGGACTTCCATTGGAATTTTTCAGGTCTTATTTGCATGGGCGATCTCAGTGTGTTTCGGTCGAAGGCGCCAAATCAGCATTAATGCAAATCGTCCATGGGGTTCCACAAGGCTCTGTTTTGGGAGCAACCCTATTCATTCTGTATATCAATAATTCATATTATCATATATTACCGAAAAAATGCATTCTCTTTGCTGACGACACCACACTGATAGATCGTAATAGTAAATTAGATGAACTGATTGACTCTTCCAAACTCACCTTGCAAATGACAAATGAGTGGTTCTGTTCAAATAAGCTTATGCTCAATTCTGCTAAAAATCAGAATCTCATTATATCTCCAAACTCCTCACTAACCGGTGGGGAAAGTGTCAAATTACTTGGTATATCGTTGATGACAAACTCAACTGGATGTGACGCGTGGAAAATCTGCCGAAAAAATTATCAAGCGTCACGTTCTTGATTCGCAGATTGAAAAACCTTGTTGGTGCAGATACTCTAAGAGCCAGCTATTTTGGATTTTTTCATATGACTTATGGAATTGTCTTGTGGGGTAATTCGTCCCATTCAAACAAAATTTTTGTTTTATTAACAAGGGTTATACGAATAATATCGGGGGCGGGCTACAGATATCACTGCCAGGCTCTATTTATTCATCACCAGATCATGCCTCTTCCTACCGCTTTCATATATTCCACTCTGCTTGAAATACATAAAAAAAGATCAGATTTTGCTCTTTCAGCGGACACGCATCAGCACCAAACAAGGTCTGGAAACCTCTTCTGTATTACAGAAAAATTCATTGAATATAAACCTATATAATAAATTACCTTTGGAAATAATAAATATGAACTTTTACAATTTTAAGAGATCAGTGAAATCTTGTCTACTGATGAACTGTTTTTACTCCGTAAAGGACTTTCTGAACTATAATTTCAACGTGGGTGATCTAGGCTTCTAATGTATTTGTCAATTCAACTCTTATACCCCCTTCTGTATTGTTTACAATGACTGAGTTCTGAGTTAACCTTATTTCATTCCTGTGTTGTAATGTGATGTAGGAAATTTAGTCTTACTCTTTTAACTTGTAACTTTCAACCTAATTTTTTTTTCTCAAGGAACTACTACAAATGTATTTATATATATGGACGTAGTTAATAAATAAATCTTTCTCTCTTTCTCTTCGCCCAAAATCTCAGTTTTGTACGAGTCCAAATACCGCAGTAATAAACATTCAATTGAAGCTGTTTTGCACAAAAAATAAGGAAATCAATGAATTTCTCGAAAACCGCTTGAGATAGACATAGAAAAGAAATATACAAAAATGATTGTTAAGCAATAGTAAAGCGAAAAATGCAATAATATACAGGGTGTCTCATTTGAAATATCAAAGTTGTTGCTACTTTTCAATATAAGCGGCAACGCCGCTGTGCTGAAAATATTTTAGATTGATAGAAAAAACTAATTACCTAAGAAACCAAATTTTCAAAATAAGCCTGTGTCCCGTTCTCCAGAAATGTCTAATAGGCCATCGAGTTTGGGACACCCTGTATGTAGTTCTGATGACATTACAACATAATGGACACATGGAGGTAATTAACTAGGGAGTAATTATTATATTTTAGCCACAAAATATTAAACACTAAAAACTTTTAACTGATGAATAAAGAAACTGAAAAGCCTTTCCTTTTCAACTGACAAAACATTTCCTTTTTGAAGTAAAACTTCTTTACGCACGCTTGACTTGGGGAGTAAGCTGGTGAATGCGTGACGAGAGCGTTACGAAAAGTGTGATCGGGCGAGGCGAACGGTCTCGACGCACGCTTGACTTGGGGAGTAAGCTGTGAATGCGTGAAGAGCGTTACGAAAAGTGTGATCGGGCGAGGCGAACGGTCTCGACGCACGCTTGACTTGGGGAGTAAGCTGGTGAATGCGTACGAGAGCGTTACGAAAAGTGTGATCGGGCGAGGCGAACGGTCTCGACAAAGGTGAGTGCGTATCTCATACTAGTTGCTGGCGTCGTATCGTCATAGGCAGCGTTCCTTTTTCCTTGTCTATTTTCTCCCTCTACTAATACGCGGCATTCTACTCTCGACATTGGGGCGCGTTTGATTCCCTGTCCTTTTCTTGTCTCTCTCTCTCTCTTTCTCCTTGTTACTCTTCCGTATTTCGGCCCCGCGTTTCTACAATCAACTTCAGCAAATTTTCAAAATGGGATAACATAAAATTTAAGTAATACGTGAATTATAAAATACTTATTAATTGTAGAGGTTCACCATTACAAATAATTGGTGACATCGTGATTGAACATGACAATAATTAAATGGAAGTTGATGATGAAAATCCCACTATAGATCATGTACAAAAACCGAGACAAATTATTGGAGTTAGGTAAATTAATTTTTATTTTATTTTTATAATCATTCATGACTCTAATAATAATTTTCTAAATCTACCAAACTAAAATGATGAAATTATAGGTTAGAAAATTAATGTATGTATATGTATATACATGTATATATCATACATATATACATATTTAAACATATATATATATATATATATATATATATATATATATATATATATATATATATATATATATATGAACCTCAAATCCAAATCTGAAAGTGTCATGAAAAAAATTCTAAACTGGTTCAGTTCACGAAAACTAACTGTCAACTATGAAAAAACGAAATGTTTGTCCTACACATGCTATAAAAGTAGTAAATCTGATTTTGACTATTTATCCATTAAACATAATAACGAGACCATAAAAATATATGCAACCTATGATATTAAATACCTAGGTATTACAATTGATCAGAATCTTAGATGGGATAGGCACGTACAAAATGTTGTTAATACTCTCTCCTGAGAGCATATTTTTCGAATATTTTAGATACTCACCGTATGAGAATATTGTACTATGCCCTTATCGAGTCGAGAATCCAGTATGGTATCCTGGTATGGGGAAGTGCTTTAGAAGTACATCTGAAAAAGCTGTCAATATTACAAAAATACTTCCTAAAAATTATTCATAAAAAAGTGAAGAATTACCCAACTGAAAGTTCATTCACTGAAACAAAGATTTTTGACTTGAGGCAACTCCACTTTTTCAACATAATGATACATACCTACAAAAACAAAAAAAGCATACTTCAAACATTAGGCCACACATATCAAACTAGACAAAAAACTAAATTCTATACGAAAACATCTGCAACAAAAAAGAATCTTGGCCAGAGGAATCACTATTACCTATGCCAAAGGGCGTTCAACTATATACCAAAAAACCTAAAAAAAGACATAATCATGATAAATTCTATCAGTCTCATAAGAAAAAAAACAATATATTCACAGCTTACACAGACACAATATACATGTTTTTCTGAATTGTAGATGAACAATGTGCAGTATAATTAGAATAGAAAAAATGCTAGAGAATAAATTCATTAATTTAGTTATAATTATATAATATACATACCGGACTCCCATGCACAACCCCGAGTTTCTATGGGATTCTTGTTTTGTTTATTATAGGTTATATTTCTGTAAACTTTCACCACATACATGTACACTTGGTAAATACACATTATTATTATATATTATATTTCATTGTGCATACTTTTATGATAAACCACTTGATGATTTTACATAAATTACCTATGTCTCGTTTTATATCCACTGTAGTTATGAACATAATAATGTTCACATACCAATTTTTAATTGTACTCTTAGGTAAAAAATTGGGTCTTGTGTTTGTTTTTTATCCCCAGAATTTTATATATTTAAAAGTATTTTTTATCAACAGGAGTGTATCAATATTACAATATACACTTCAGTAACTGTTACTTTTATTAGTGCATAGTTTGTAATTATTCATATAATATAAATCCACACACTAACTATCACGCACAAGCTGCAATCAGAGCAGCTTCAGTGATATATTCCGCTTATTCGATAGAACTCCGTTATTGTATGCATTTGTAAGCTTGAATAAACATTATTATATTATATATATATATATATTATATATATATATATATATATATATTATATATATATATATATATATATATTACATACATATAGATGGAGCTAAAGAAGTTTTACTTCAGTCGTGTGGTCTAAAGCACACTGGTTTTTTTTATTCTTGTATTTTTATGATGTTCTTATTTTCATGTGGGTGATTTGTTTTCAGAACATAAATAGTTTTTGTTTATTTGTTCCATAATCATCAACTAACGTACCCAGTATACTTTATACTCTTTTTTGTAGTGTTTTTTCAACCACACTCGTAGTGGGTATTGGTCAAAAGGTTCTCCATTTCAATGTTGAGCAAAGCTTCTGATTTAAAAAAACTGTCCCTCTGAAATTTTCACTGGCGGCGCCCATGTTTCTCTGTCATCAATAGTGGACGCTCTCAATGAATTCGTGAAAATAGAAAAAATTGTTTATCGTTATGTGATACAATATTTACATTTGAAAGTCCTCAGTCCAACCGATATCTAATCGGAGCTAGATTCCACTATGGGGGAGACTGCTCCATCGTCAGTAATAGGTAGTATTTCAATGAAATCTACCTGAAACAATTGTGATCTCTCGATTTGCACGTGAATAGGACATGGAATTGGAATGTGTTTTCCTATTCCGACTACGCTATTTATTGGCGTTTTCCATTTCTGTTCCTGATTACAGTTCCTTATCTCTACCTCCAAATGCTGTGATTACTCGTCAAAGTAGCGACAGTCCCGAAAGTAGGCCATTCCCGACCCTTCTGGAATAACAACATTCCAAGATAACTCGATTCAGAGGAATTCGCGAAAACAGTCATCACCTGAACAACCGTATCATTAATTAATATTCAGATTTTCCCCAGCGCATATTGTTTCCTTTTTAACGAATGCAAAGTTTCCAGTTTATTTTGCGATATTAATTGTTTTCGAATTGGTGTTCGGGGAAACTGCTGAAATTGTGCCGGGAAAGCTTTATGGAAATGGAAAGTCAGTAGGGTATTCTTAATCCCTATGATGAATGTTACAGCAGTTTAAGTTAATGTGGTGGTATTATGCGGTTTGTAGTCTAGTCGTTAAGTTTCGGATTTTCTAGTCATTATCTACGCAATTAATGTAATGCTCGTGAATGGAGGCAAAATTGGAAATTTGTTGCATTCGTTTACGCCGAACCCACCAACATTTCTGGAACACTTGGAATATTCACAGGAAATAAAATTCTATTTTCAGTTGTGTCAATTATGATGGGGTCCTTATTACCAGTTCTATGCCATATCTTCAATGCTTGTCTAATATCTGGTACCTATCCAGTTCAAATGAAGTTGATGTAGTAATATCCCTATACAAAAAAGGCGAACATAATGACATGACTAACTACACACCAATTAGCTTGTTATCAGCTTTTTTAAAGGTATTTGAAGTAATCATACCAATGAGAATTATTAGTTTCTTTAACGCACACCGTTTGCTCAATGATTTCCAGCATGGCTTTCTTAAAGGAAAAAGTACAGAAACCGCTTTGTTCGAATTTATAGATGAAATTCAACACTTAATTGAACAAGACTCGTGTGCATGTGGTATTTTCCTCGACCTCTGTAAGGATTTTGACTGTGTTGACCACTCCATTTTACTTCGAAAGCTTTTCAATTATAGAATCAGAGGAAATGCCTTGGATCTCTTAAAATCTTACCTAACTAACAGGAAACAAAAAGTATGTATTAGGAAACAAAATACTGGAGTTCTTCTCGACTACAAAATTCGAAAAAGGCGTACCACAGGGAAGTGTGCTTGATCCTTTACTTTTCATTTTATATATAAATGATTTGGCAGATATTTTCAAGCAATCAAGTATTACAGTCGTGAGTTATGCAGACGATTCCAATATCATTCTACCCATTAACAGACACCTTACTCTGGAGAACTCAATTTTAAAAAACTTTTCAACATATTTTAGTACTAACATGTTATTATTAAACACCGCTAAAACAGACTGCATAATTTTTTAAACTGTCCACAATAATATCACCTTCCCGGAGAATATTCAGCTCGGAAACGATAGTATATATTTTTCAACCAGTACAAAACTGTTGATGACAAATTAAACTATGAAATACATATTGAAAATCTCGAAAAAAAACTGGCAAGTAAATGTTATGCAATTAGAGTTTTGAAAAGTCACTTAAAAATAGATGCACTGAAAACGGCATATTATGGGATTGTTTATCCCTTTCTAAAATATGGAATATTATTACTAGAACGATTTTTTATCATGCAAAAACGGATATTGAAGACTATGTTGAATACGAAATATACAGATTCTTGTCGTAATACTTTCAGATGTATCAAAATACTTACCGTTTATGCCATTTACATATATGTTTGTGTTCTTTTTGAAGAAGACAGATTCAGACATGAGTATTCTACCAGGCAGAAATCCAATTTTATTGTTCCCAAGCATAGACTAACAAATACATAGAAAGGGCCACATTATGCATCCATTAAATTCTATTACAATTTAACCGTTAATCATTTAAGAAGCTCGCTCAAGACAAATTTTTAAAAAACATGTTTTTGATCTGTTGTGTTACATCAAGCCATATTCATTACAAGAATTCATGGAGAAATAATTTTACTACACCCAGAAATTCAATCATATTTTGATTGGTTATTAGATCTTGTCCTAGAGGGATTTCAGGGATTACACACTGGTAGGATAAGCTGCTAGTTTTATTGATATTGAAAGATTGGCATCACATCATTATTTGATCTTAGATATGTCACGTACCATTTTAGAGAACAGATCATCAGCATTTTCAGCATTCCATAGAATGGTAGTGTCATCAGCAAAAATTGTGAATAATCGGTCAGTTGCGATTGTAGCCAGGTCATTGAAATACAGGAGAAACAATATTGGACCAAGCACAGAGTCTTGAGAGACTCCACAGAGAATGGCACGAGTTTCTGACACTTCGTTTGTTTTAACGATTCGAGTTCTAAGGCTCAAATAACATTCAACCCACTTGAGGCTCTGGTTCCTAATTCCATAAAGTTATAGTTTACGCAGCATTTCATGATTTACGCAGTCAAATGCTTTAGACAAATTGCAAAATATTGCTGCGCAAGCTTCGCTCCGCTTCATTTCCATGTAAAGTTTATTGACGAATGTAAAAATAGCAACGCCTGTGCTTTTGTATTGTTGGAACCCAAATTGTTGCGAGTTTAAAATGTTATTGAGTTTCATGAAGTTAATTAATCTCACCTTTACTAATCTCTCTATGATTTTACCTAGAACTGATAAAAGAGAGATGGGTGTGTAATTTGATGGATCGTCATTATCCTTCCCTTTATGTATAGGAATCACGACGGCTGTTTTCAGAAAATCTGGAAAGATCCCTGTAACAAATGTTAATTTATCGAACGAGTATTTCCAGTATGAAAATTGGAATATTTACAAGAATTTTTGTTTGTTTTGATGTTATCAATTCCATACGAGTTTTTGTTTTTCATATTTTTAATAGTTTTTAACACTTCACTTAAGTCAACCTCAGTCAGAATGAAATTTCGTGGGATATTTATATTTTGCATAAATTCTAGTGGATCAGGTGCGTTGGAATATTATTTGACAGCTTTTCCGCTATTGCACAATAGTAATAATCAAGCAGACTTGAGTCTAGGTTTACTCCATTAGCCTTGAACATGTTTTTACCACTAATATGATTAACGACGCGCCGAATCTCTGCTTGCGTTATTGCTTTGAGAAATTCTATTGTGAAAGTGTTTTTTCTTTGCGATTTCAATTGTTTTCTTGTAAAAAAAATTATAGTATTGTAGAAAGAACATGTCACTGGTGTATTTCTTCATTAGGTGTAGACATCTTAGATTTTTAGAGGATGTTCGAATCCCTTTTGTTAGCCACAGTTTGATTCTTTGAAAGGGAAAAGCATGATTGCAACAATCGATCAAGAGGTTATAGTAAGAGAGGAAGGGGTCATCAGTTCTAATTAGTAATTTGACATATTCTCTGTGGTAGGTGTCTCTCAATTTATTCGGTAGCGAGTTTTGTGTTTGTTTTTCCGCTTTTTTTTCCTCAGTAATTTCAAAACTTTCCTGCATTTTGACTCTTTAAGTTTTACAGCTGGCGAAATTTGTTCCTCCAACAAGTAGGTACATACATCATTTCCCTAGCAACAATATGATAAGATAAAAATGTTGTTAAAATCAAATTGAATTTTCGATAATTTTTTTAATATTTATATGGTAGATGCAAGAACAAACTAATATGACAAGAAAGTTTGAATGCATAATAGATGTGTATGACGTCGGCGTAGTTACCTGTAAGGACGTTGCACTCAGGGCATAAACATCCATTTAATACCCTCGGTACATAAATACCTGTTTCAGACTATTTCCTGAATAAATTAATAATTTTGACAGGCGCAAAACATAGTAAACTGTCTCCAAATATACGAACGAGACATTTTTGTATTGGCAGAATTGATTTTTCCGATGTTTTCGAAAATATATTCTTTAGAAAATCCAACAAAACGACTCATAATTCTTTTAATTAGAAAACTTTATTCAGAATCAAAAAATACAAAAGCAAAGTTTTAAATATAAAATAATATCAAGACGAAAATCTTGATTGAAGCCCGGGACTCGAAGTGATGGCGCATTCGCTGTTTCAGTTGGAGGAAAACCCGGAAAAACCCACAACACCATCAGAAATCAGATCATCAACTTTCTCATAGAAAAGGACACACGCTCTCTGGGAGCTGAGAGAATCAATCTTGGAAAATACACGGCAGTCATCGAAGAGGTGCCAACAATTAGAATAAGGGTGTTTGCAATATTCAGTATAGTGTCCATTGGAAATGCTGCCGCTATGATTAGATATGGCGTAGATATTATAAAGAGTATTCATTCCATCCTGAGCAGAATATTGGTTCAAATTCAAATTTTGTATGGGAAAATTAATCACATTGCCCAATTTACTGCCATCAGTCGAAGAAACACGTTTTAAATGTGTAACCAAAATTTTTGGAAATGTTTGTATACGAATCATCTATTTGAATTCCCTTTTCATTCCACAAGTTGAACAGTATGGGCTCGCATCGTTAGTCAAAGTCTCCACTTCTGTCAATAGTTCAATACATTGTGTTGAATTCACGACTTCGTTTGGCAAGTCTGGAATAGGGATTGAAAGTACCCAGAACGGTTCAAAAGTAACAGAGCAGTAATTACAAAAAGTACATCTCAATATAGACTTCAGCTGACCGGCAAATGTATCCATAATTTTGGAATTATGAGTAGACAGATATCTTGTGCAAGAAATGGAAGCTTTCTGATTATCATTCGTGATAACAAAATAGTTTGGTGATGGATGAATCTCTGCACTCGCCTTGTTTAAATCTTCATTTAAACCTACCAGAAGGTATCTTAGAAATTCTTCCGAATCTGTTGGGACGTTATGATCGAAGGAAGGAGCAAAATTTCTGAATAGACGGACGAAATGTGAAGTATCCACCATTTTTCGAGAAGAATCAGGACTCCAGATATTTTCCATCAAAGATATAAAAGATTTCACTAAATATCCTTTCATTCTTGATGTAGTAGTATTTAAATCCTCCATACAAAAACCATTCTTGAAAAATTCTTTAATACTAACAGATATCAGACGAGCCTTTTCTATTTCAGACTTGGACGAATCAAGTGAATTTTTTGAGGTTATATTCAAAAGTGGAAGGTCCCAGGATTTCTGAATGTTTCTCGTAGCTGGTGGAAAATCTAAGTTGGTTTGTAATAACCAAAGAGAAACAGAGTAGGAGATTTAAGCCGGTTCTGGCTCTCCCCCCACCACTATGACGTCACGTGTGACCTTGAATGGTTGCAGGTGTGCAATGTGTGTGTGTTTGACCTTGAGATTTGACTTTGAGATTTGTCATTGAGTTTTGACATGGGGTTTCGTCGACTTTGAGATTCGACTTCAGTTTTGACCTTGAGTTTGACCTTGAGATTCATAACATTAAGTTTTGACTTTGAGATTTGACCTTGAGTTTTGATGTTGGGATTGTTTCGGCAACCTTAAGATTTGATCTCGATGTTTGTTTGACCTTGACTAAAGTTGTGGTGTAGGCATACATATTCTGTGTAGTCATGACCTTCATGAATCCTTGTACTCTCCAAGCGAGGAGGGCATTCATCCT